>CM060978.1:133585658-133963158 GCA_030765065.1 Deroplatys truncata
TCTTTTTGTCTTGGATATGCAAAGAGTTATAATCTGTGGCAAAGGGAATGGTGCTGCACCTAGCAACCAGCTATTAAGAGATATGTATGTGCTCAAAGGCTACTGTTTTTACTTTCTCTACTACGTATAGTAAGTAGGGGAAGTATTGTATTCCACCCAAAAATTCGATACCGAGATTTCACCGGAAATACATGTTTTGAGACCCCCTGAATCCAAAAAAAAGCATTTTTGGAAGCATGTCCGTGTGTCTGTTTGTCTGTCTGTGAACAGCATAACTCAGAAACGAACAGTCAGATAAACACCAAACTTGGTATTTAGGTTCAGTATCTTCCAAGGATGCGACACGAAGGTTTTCAAGAAACTCCCCCCACCCCAGATTACCCTTTACATAGAAGATTTTTCGAAAATTTTTATTTTCTCAAAAATGGCTCTAACGATTTTGATTAAAATATCATATGTTTAAGATATGTGCATGACAAATAAAATGTATATCTTTGAATTTCCTGGGAATGACTCCAAAAGTATTCTTCATTGTGAACGAGTTTTGCATAACTGGTAAACCATAAGAGATAGACAAAATTTTACTACACAAAAAATGTAGATCGCGTTAAAATACACAATTTATGTCATATACATTTTTTTGTTCAGTGAACCATTTTCGAGATATTACTTGTTATTCCCTTAACTTTTTCAATACTTATTTTCTCAAATGGGAATTCGTTATTCATTTTTTTTTTGTCTTGGATATGGAAAGAGTATTAATATGTGGGAAAGGGAACGGTGCTGCACCTAGCTACCAGCTTTTAAGAGATATGTATATGCTTAAAGGCTACTGTATTTCTATATTGTTCTTGTAAATATATATTCCCCTTACATCTACAAGAAAATTAGCAATAAGGTAGAGTCTGCAAATGTTTATCTGGATTAACATGAAGTAGATGAGAATAAGCGTTTGTAAAAATAGTTTGTACAAGAGTACAGAAAGTCATGTGAGTGTAACACATCAGATTTTTTTTTCTTTTATACTTTCTCTACTACCTATAGTAAGTATGGGAAGTATTGTATTCCACCCAATATTTCGATACCGAGATTTCACCGGAAATACATGTTTTGAGACCCCCTGAATCCAAAAAAAGCATTTTTGGAAACATGTCCGTGTGTGTGTCTGTGAACAGCATAACTCAGAAACGAACAGTCGGATAAACACCAAACTTGGTATTTGGGTTCAGTATCTTTCAAGGATGCGAAACGAAGGTTTTCAAGAAAATCCCCCCACCCCAGAGCACCCTTTACATGGAAGATTTTTCGAAAATTTTAATTTTCTCAAAAATGGCTCTAACGATTTTGATTAAAATATCATATGTTTAAGATATTTTTATGACAAATAAAATGTATATCTTGAATTTCCTGGGAATGTCTCCAAAAGTATTCTTTATTGTGAACGACTTTTGCATAACTGGTAAACTATAAGAGATAGACAACATTTTACTACACAAGAAATGTAGATCGCGCTAAAATACACAATTTATGTCATATACATTTTTTTTGTTGAGTGAAGCATTTTCGAGATATTACTTATTATTCCCTTAAATTTTTCAATACTTATTTTCTCAAATGGGAATTCGTTATTCATTTTTACTTTCTCTACTACGTATAGTAAGTAGGGGAAGTATTGCATTGCACCCAAAAATTCGATACCGAGATTTCGCCGGAAATACATGTTTTGAGACCCCCTGAATAAAAAAAAATCTGATGTGTTACACTCACATGACTTTCTCTACTCTTGTACAAACCATTTTTACAAACGCTTATTCTCCATATGCTTCATGTTAATCGAGATATCGAGATGTCAATCTTATTGATAATTTTCTTGTAGATGCAAGGGGAATATGGTAGGTTTTAAGCGATAGTCAAATATTTTAACGCTGGTTGCTATGTGGCGCATTCCATTCTCTTTGCATGTCCAGGACATAAAAAAAATGAATAACGAATTTGAGAAAAAGTATAAGTATTGGAAAATTTAAGGGAATAACAAGGAATATCTCGCAAACGGTTCACTCAACAAAAGAAATGTATATGACATAAATTCTGTATTTTAACGTGATCTACATTTTTCGTGTAGTAAAATTTTGTCTATCTCTTATGGTTTACCAGTTATGAAAAAGTCGTTCATAACGAAGAATACTTTTGGAGACATTCCCAGAAAATTCGAGATATACATTTTATTTGTCATGAAAATATCTTAAACATATGATATTTTAATCAAAATCGTTAGAGCCGTTTTTGAGAAAATTAAAATTTTCGAAAAATGTTCCATGTAAAGGGTAGTCTGGGGTGGGGGGATTTTTTTGAAAACCTTCGTGTCGCATCTCTGAAAGATACTGAACCTAAATACCAAGTTTGGTGTTTATCCGACTCTTCGTTTTTGAGTTATGCTGTTCACAGACACACAGACACACACAGACACACAGACATACAGACACACAGACACACAGACAGACACACACACGGACATGTTTCCAAAAATGCTTTTTTTGGATTCAGTGAGTCTCAAAACATGTATTTCCGGTGAAATCTCGGTATCGAAATTTTGGGTGGAATACAATACTTCCCCTACTTACTATACGTAGTAGAGAAAGTAAAAAGCATTTTTGGAAACATGTCCGTGTGTGTGTCTGTGTGTGTGTGTGTCTGTGTGTGTGTGTGTCTGTGAACAGCATAACTCAAAAACGAACAGTCGGATAAGCACCAAACTTGGTATTTAGGTTCAGTATCTTCCAGAGATGCGACACGAAGGTTTTCAAGAAAATCCCCCCACCCCAGACTACCCTTTACATGGAAGATTTTTTGAAAATTTTTATTTTTCAAAAATGGCTCTAACGATTTTGATGAAAATACCATATGTTTAAGATAATGTCATGAGAAATGAAATGTATATCTCGAATTTTCTGGGAATGTCTCCAAAAGTATTCTTCATTGTGAACGACTTTTGCATAACTGGTAAACCATAAGAGATAGACAAACTTTTACTACACAAAAAATGTAGATCGCGTTAAAATACACAACTTATGTCATATACATTTTTTTTGTTGAGTGAACCGTTTTCGAGATATTGCTTGTTATTTCCTTAAATTTTCCAATACTTATACTTTTTCTCAAATGCGTTATTCATTTTTTTGTCTTGGACATGCAAAGAGAATGGAATTCCCCACATAGCAACCAGCGTTAAAATATTTGACTATCGCTTAAAAGCTACCATATTTCCCTTGCATCTACAAGAAAATTACCAATAAGACTGACATCTCGATATCTCGATTAACATGAAGCATATGGAGAATAGGCGTTTGTAAAAATAGATTGTACAAGAGTAGAGAAAGTCATGTGAGTGTAACACATCAGATTTTTTTTATGTACTGGACATTCAAAGAGAATGGAATGCGCCACATAGCAACCAGCGGTTAAAAGATTTGACTATCGCTTAAAACCTACCATGTTCCCCTTGCATCTACAAGAAAATTAGCAATAAGGTTAACATCTCGATTAACATAAAGCATGTGGAGAATAAGCGTTTGTAAAAATAGTTTGTACAAGAGTAGAGAAAGTCATGTGAGTGTAACACATCAGATTTCATGTTTATATATATATATATATATATATATTTATTTGCATACATTTTGCTTTTCAAGTTCCCCAAAGTTGTTAATCGCACACTGTTGAATCAGGGGATCGTGAGGGTCGTAATCCTTTACTAATTACCCAATCTTCTGCATTACTCCTTTACTCTGAGTGCGTATGTTTGTACCCACATCTATCGATGGAGGGAGGCCTTACGTGGAAACGTTTGGATTTTGAAAAAGGGTCAGGGCGAACAGGCTATAAGATAGAAGATGTCCCCCATAAAACATATACTATAAGACGGAAGTATAGACAACCCTTCAATAACATAATCATGATACACTGGGCTCTATGATGCGTGTGGCCAAATTTAACTTGACCAGAAGGTGAATGTTAAATATACAATTCAATTCTTCAGAAGTATACCACAAGAATTATGCGATCACTTTACATTTCTCTTGGTAGTTCATACAAAAACTTTCAGAGAAGGAAACGTAGATCAGGTAAAGAAGTTGGAGTACGTGCCTACAGCGTGACCTCGCATTAAGCAAAACAACTCGTGACACCTCAACCTTACATAAATGTCTTGATTGTGAATGCTCGTAACTCTTTGTTAAAGTGCAACGCAAGAACTGAAACAAAACGTTAACATTTTAAAGATAAATCCACCGAAGCAACACATCTGAGCAGGCTGTATCTTCACGCAAGTAACACTAAATAAAACCCCCAAGAATATAACAGTTTACATGATGTGGCGTGTGTGTGTGCGTGTCGTATGTGGTCGTATGTGAATTGTGTGAATGTAACCGCGTGTGTAGCATCTCCCTTCAATTTCTTCCTTTTCATCTTTTGTGTGTGACATAGGGGCACCGTGTTATACTGAATTAACCACAAGTAATGTGAATAATGTGAAATTCTGTGTATTTTGTTAAACTATCCCACGCCTACTCTGGAATGCGTAATTTAAGATTCTGGTCCTCTTCCTACCTCTGCAGTTATGCCTCCCAATGTATATGCTGGGGTAACTAAAATTTAATATCCAGCTGCAAATCTTTTGGACTCACCCCAATATATAACAATAAACTCTACAATTAAAAATTTAATAACGAATATAATTGAGATAAAAGGGAATAATCACCCACTAAAGAAATGCTGAAATAAATGTCCACATAAATGTAACATTAGATACACTAACAACTTAATAAGAATATAACTGGAATGTATAAATTTAAATACGTTCTAAACGTTAACAACGTGAGTAAAAGTTGAATATTAAAACTCATGGCCAGAAGTTGCAGCCAAATTACAAATGCCAAAAATGGTTTGATACGGTAATTTGTATCACAAATTACTCAAATGTAAATAATGATTGTAATATGAATATGTATTTTTATGTGACATTGATTTCAGATGTTTATTGATTGTAATTATTATTGGTAAATAATAATATACGGCTTTACTGAAACTGTCAATAATAACGCAATAATGCAGCGAGGGGGTGAGTTGTTTATCGTTATTGGGAACAAGGAAGTTACGTAATGTTTCGCGCCTTTTCGGTAGAAGCTTCTAGAACATTTCCTAAAGCAATATGTATTCGTGGTTTTCATTGGATATTAAAAGAGACGCTAATGTTGGCGCGTTTTATTAGCCAATAGCAGTTCATTTATAATCTTTAGGCATGTCGAGGAGTGGGAGTATATAAATCCAGGTCCGAGGTAGATCGCCCCCCAGTTCAACAAAATTCTCAATACCTTGCACGTCGGTCGCCCAGTTCATAAAAATTTCTAGCACGCTGTCTTCAGTTCGTCATAAGTTACGCGCAGCAAAAATTACGAGAATCTAAAGTATTATACAGTTAAATATACACAAAGTTGAAGTACGTGAGTTAAAAGTGAGAAGTTATTACAAACAGTTTCAGTTTGGCGAGTATCCAGATCAATATGTAAAAGTGTTTGTGAACGTGTTCGGCAATAAAAGTTATAAAACCAATTTCTTCATTAAGTATAATTTCTGGATAAAAGATTCCTTTCCGATTCACACCCTGCAAGAGATAAATGTTCGACCTAAACAGTTAGCCGGAGGACATTTAAAGTGAATTATTTCAAAACTGATGCAAATTGCTACGCCAGATGGAGCTACAAACCAAACCAACGAATGACGTCACAAGATGGCTTCAACACTGATGTAAACAACATTACGTAAAGCAATTTCTCTCGCAAATTGGCTCCCATACGTGGGGCAGTTAAAGTTATATAAACAAACATTTGCAAGCATCGACCGTCGCAAATTGGCGCCCAACGTGGGGCTTCAACTCACGTGATGTAAACAAACATTTGTAAGAATCTCATCGCAAACTACCATCGCAAATTGCCGCATCAACGTGGGGCTTAAAACACATTAACATTAATACCGTTACAAATTGGCACCCAGAACGTGGGGCACGATAACCAGGAAAGAAACACGATGACCAGGAAAGAAACAAGATGACCAGGAATGCAGCGGTGAAATGATCTACAAGACGCAGATTCCAGAAACAACAGGGAGGACACAGACTACATGGATAATTGGACATCGTGGAAATTCAAGCTACAGGACGATAAAACTACGCAGATTCATCGAAGCGACATACAAATCTAGGAGAATGGGGCAGAACGCTGGACATCAAAGCTATATCAACAGACAGCATCACAAAGGTCAGGTGATTGTAATTTTATTTTAGAAAACGAAAAAAATGGCTACTAGTAATATTGAAGAAACAATGATGGAAGGGGATAGTGTAACAGTTAGCTGTAATTCAATACAGGGTACAAAAAATAGCGTAAACAATGTAGTATTGGAGAAAAAAAATATTAGTGCAGAAAGTGAGAATAGAACAGCAGGAAATGTTAATCTTGATGCTAATATGATGATGGAAATTATGGAAATGCTGAAGAATATACAAAAGAGTTATAGGGAAATGTGGAAAGATTTTGGTAAGAGTATTGTAGATCAAGTAAGGGAAGATATGCAAAAGAGTTTTGAGAAATTAGGGGAAGCTATGGACAGGAATCATAGCAAATTAATTGAAAATATTGGTAGGAGGAATGAGGTATTAGAGCAAAAAGTAGATCAAAGCAGTGAAGAAATTGAAAAGAAAGTTATGAAGTTAGATAGTAGTATGCCAGAAATGAAAGATGAAAATGAGGAGGTAATAGTAAGTGAGATAGGAGAAATTTCAAAGAAAATGCTAGACATGAGCAGGGAAATAGGTAACAAAGAAAGTGAGGTTAATGTAGAATGTACAGAGTTAGGAAGTCAAATGAGTAGTATTTCAAGTGAGCTAAGAGAGATGACAAAGGTTATGAATGTAGATGTAAATCAGGCGCAAGTTAATTTCAGAGGGGAGATATCAGAAATCCAGAGAGAGTCAGAAATGCAAAGAAATAAATTGTACCAAGATGTTCAAATTGAAAACTCCAGTCCAGTACAGTTTAGTACAGATTTGTCAAAGTACTTTCAAAGTAAAGAGATAGTAGAAGAATTGAAAGTGACAGTTGTTAAAAGATATGTAGTTCAAGAAACTGTAGATTGTTTTCAAATGTTATCAGGGAATGAAATTTCTTATGAATACAAAAGGTTATTCATGAACAAAAATTTGAAGGTTAGGATACGGCTACGAGTAATGTTTAGCCACACACAATTTGATCCAGGAGGGTAAATAGCAATGAGATGTAAAGTAAATGCTGGATAGTTAAAGATGACTTGCAGAGAAACGTATTGAAACGTAAGAGGGTTAACTAAATGTATATGTCATGAGAAAACAGAAATTTAATAAAAAAAAAGGGAGAAATAAATATTTAAAAAAAAATGTAACAATTTTTAGTAACTGTAACAATATTTGAAAAGAAGAAGGTAATAATTGAAACTTAATATGATATTAAAATAAAAAAAAACGTAAATACAATTCCAAGAGTATTGTTAAAATAAAGTACAGAATAACAAAAGTGGGTAAAAATAATTAAAAACAAATACTTATGTAGCAAACAGAAAATGTAAAGCATTATCTAGATTTAAGAGATGTAAATATATGTAGAGGGTGAATATTTTGGTAAATATGTATAATAATTACAAAAAAATCTTAAATGTATAAATTTTTGTCAACAACTTAAAGTAAACAATTTGGTAGCAGTGATTAAATAATTTAGGGTAAAGTATTTGCTATAAAAATTGTAATGTCAGATTAATATCTAAATTAATTAAACCAGAGCCAGTAAGTAGTGGCGAGATAAAAAAAAAATATATATATATATGTCGTGTGTTAAATGCGTGTGAAGTGTTAAGTGAAAGTGATAGCGTGTGTTCCAAGATTTAGGAGACTAAAAACACAATTATAAAATTTCCAAACAAGTTATAAATATTTATAATTATGTTTCTAGTGGGGCATATGATACGGTAATTTGTATCACAAATTACTCAAATGTAAATAATGATTGTAATATGAATATGTATTTTTATGTGACATTGATTTCAGATGTTTATTGATTGTAATTATTATTGGTAAATAATAATATACGGCTTTACTGAAACTGTCAATAATAACGCAATAATGCAGCGAGGGGGTGAGTTGTTTATCGTTACTGGGAACAAGGAAGTTACGTAATGTTTCGCGCCTTTTCGGTAGAAGCTTCTAGAACATTTCCTAAAGCAATATGTATTCGTGGTTTTCATTGGATATTAAAAGAAACGCTAATGTTGGCGCGTTTTATTAGCCAATAGCAGTTCATTTATAATCTTTAGGCATGTCGAGGAGTGGGAGTATATAAATCCAGGTCCGAGGTAGATCGCCCCCCAGTTCAACAAAATTCTCAATACCTTGCACGTCGGTCGCCCAGTTCATAAAAATTTCTAGCACGCTGTCTTCAGTTCGTCATAAGTTACGCGCAGCAAAAATTACGAGAATCTAAAGTATTATACAGTTAAATATACACAAAGTTGAAGTACGTGAGTTAAAAGTGAGAAGTTATTACAAACAGTTTCAGTTTGGCGAGTATCCAGATCAATATGTAAAAGTGTTTGTGAACGTGTTCGGCAATAAAAGTTATAAAACCAATTTCTTCATTAAGTATAATTTCTGGATAAAAGATTCCTTTCCGATTCACACCCTGCAAGAGATAAATGTTCGACCTAAACAGTTAGCCGGAGGACATTTAAAGTGAATTATTTCAAAACTGATGCAAATTGCTACGCCAGATGGAGCTACAAACCAAACCAACGAATGACGTCACAAGATGGCTTCAACACTGATGTAAACAACATTACGTAAAGCAATTTCTCTCGCAAATTGGCTCCCATACGTGGGGCAGTTAAAGTTATATAAACAAACATTTGCAAGCATCGACCGTCGCAGGTTTAATGTCCGTTTGTAGGTCCGTGTTCTCGTTTAATCTTTACATTTGAAATATACGTAATATTTAAAATAGTTTGCAACGAACAAAGCCAAGTTAACTGGGGCAGTCGGCACAGCCCAAAACTGACAGATATTATTCCCAAAGGCATTTGCTCCATTAGAGGAACTTAGGAAGAGATCTGCACCCTTACATAGCGGACCACTAGATTGAACTACTTAAGCTGCCTCGCCGCAACCTGGACAAGCTGCGCTGCCGACGGCGAAAAAGAGAACAAATATATACGCCCTCACGAATAGATCCCGAAATACATGGTAAACATAGCGACAACTTCAAATGTCCTGTGCGTAACGACACACTTCAAAACATTCTTGAATTAATATAACTGGAACTTATTTCTGGGCTGTTTTGCCGTGGTCTGCTGGAGATAGATGTTCCAGACGTTTCGTCTACAACTATAGTAGACATCTTCAGTGGCGCTGTCGAAGTCTTCTAGGAGAAGGTGCTGCGTTTGAAATGCCGGACTCGGACTCCAGTCTGGTAGGATCGTGGTGAGCATAAGTGAGTTTTTCCATGTACCTACCCTTGGAAGGGTTTAACCATAGGAATGATTGATCTATTGTAGGGTGGTGGTTTGGTTTTGATGATGTGGGTGTGATGGGAGGTAGCGCTATGTTTCTATAGGCTCCTCAGTGGCTGCCTTTTCAGGAAAAGCGCCAGTGCCCTGCTCCGCTGGTGTTTTTCTTCCTTAAATTGTGGTTGGATTAATTTTGATTGACCGCTCCCACTAGGAGGGGGAGTACTTAGTGACAGCATTTTTTGCTGTTGGTAGGTTTAAAGCCTTCGTTACCGGGATGCCCACAAGCCATGCGGGAAACCCGGTAGAGTCTGTATCAACGTTATTGTGGTAAGTAGTCCCCCAGGGATCTGACAAGGGCGTTCTCATGATGTATCAATCTGCCGTAGAATTTTTAAACCCGGTGTCTAATCGCAACCTCCACGTAAAGCAGGGCCGAGATCTCGTGCAGTAACCTGACTGGAAATCCACGACAAACAATATAGATGGACAGAGGTCCCCCATTCTGAAAACGCTATAACCAGAGAAGCCAGGAATTTGCTGCCATGCCCCACACCTCGCATGCATAGAGCATCAGAGGTAAGATAAGTGCTTTATAAAGGCGTAACTTTAAGTGAACCGGCATAGTGGAAGAGAACCGAGTATAAGGCGGGTACCGCCCCCCTAGCCCTGTTCGTTGTTCCACGCACGTTTTCCCGAAAACTTAGACCCTTATCCAGTGTGACGCCCAAGTAGCGAAGTGATGTCTCCCATTCTATCCTTAGGCCCTGATAGGTGAATGTTGGTCTGTCTGCAGCGGGGATTCGTCTCTTGGTAAACAGGACAGCTTGGGTTTGGCCCGGATTCACAGACATCCACCACCGCCTGCACCAGAGTTCAACCAAACGGAGGTGTCTTTGTAAAGGGTTGAAGGCTCTGAGGATGTGTCTGTGTTTGTTGTGAACAGCAGAACGTCATCAGCAAACTAAGCCATATTGATGTCTTGCACCACTGGAAAGTCTGCCATGTACAGACTGAACAGTGTGGAGTATAGTATAGAGCCTTCGGGGACTCCGCCTCGTATGGATTTTTGTGTTGATGTTTTCCCGCTACAACTACTATAAAGGAGCGTTGGTGTAGGAAACTGTGTGTTATGTGGTTGATTTGTCTGTGTAGACCAAACTGGATATTTTTATAGAGGAGCCTCTCATGCCAGGTCGTTGAGAAGGCCTTCTCCACGTCCAGAGATACCGCAGGCGTGAAGGCCCTGTCCTGGAAACCCAGGGCAGCAGCCTCCACCAACCACAGCAGCTGCTGGGCGGTCGAGTTCCCAGGACGATAACCAAACTGATGGGTTCGGATGACTTGAATGTCAGCCAGTAGTGGCGACAAGCGGTTCAGTATAAGCTTCTCAAAAACTTTTGAGAGGGTAGGTAGAAGCCTGATGGAGCGGTAGCTGGTGGTAAGAGCCGGGTCCTTACCAGGCTTTGGAATGCACACCACCCGAGCCACTTTCCATTCCCGTGGAAAGCGTCCCAGGGTGATACACATGTTGAAAACCCTGGCAAGGAAAAGTACGGCTCGAAAAGGAAGGTGGCGGAGCATGGCGGGGGTCAACACGTCCTGTCCGCAAGCTTTTTTGGTGTAGAGACGCCGGAGTGCGCCTTGGACTTCACTTGGGCGGGTGATTGAAAGGGGATTCTCCGTTCCATCAGGAGGCAATCGCAAATAGCCAATCCTGGTGGACGCGGGCAGTAAAGTCGGCGTCCTGAGGGTCATCTCTGGGCCTTCAGGTATCCTCAAGATAGTTAGCGAGCACCTTTGCTTTGGCTATGGGTTCGTAGACAAGGTCTAGGTTACCTTGAAGCGAGGAGCTGTATTGATTGCGTTGGCGACGGAGGTTTTTAGCTATCCGCCAAACGTCACCACTATCGAGGTCCTGGCGGGCCATCGTGGCCTCCCACGCTTGCACCCTGTGTGCACGCAGTCGGTCACGGACCTCTTGGCGAAGATGCCGCAGAAACTCTCGGTTGTGGGGCGTTCGGTGGCGCTGGTATAATCTTCGGGCTGCCCAGGAGCGGCGGATGAGAGTTAAAGGTCCAGCGGTAGGACGTCGGGATGAGGAGGGGGAGGAGTTAGGATGGTGAGGTTGTGAACCGTTCGCACCACTGTGGTAGTAAAGGATTTGACTGCTGTCTCCAGGGAAGGAATATTTGTAATCTTGTGGTTAGGCGGGATTGATGCGTGGAGGCAACCCTTTACGCAGTCCCAATCAATTTCTCTGGTGTGTCCAGAAACGTCGTTACTGGCAACCGTGTGTTGATCTCTGTCAACACGGGGTTGTGGTCGAAATGGAGCGCTGTGAGCGATGTGAGCGTGAGATAAGGGTAGTGCTTGACAGTGGGTAGTCCTCGACCTTGCGGATGGCGGGTGGGTTGCCAGGGACCCAGTACTCGAAACTGTGGATGTCTCTCAATCATGCGGATTAGTTCGTTGCTTCTTGGAGTTGCACAAGGGCCTGAATGCCAACGCTGGTGTTTGGCATTTAAGTCCCCCGCCAAGATCACGCAAGGATGAAGGGCTAGTATGGACTGGTAATCCGCAAGTACGAACAGCCTAGCAGGTGGGTGGTAAATGGAGACTATAACAACCACCGTGTCCCCTAGTTCAACACACACTGCCGTCACTTCAAAGATTTGCAGGGGTGGAAGAGGATTTGTGGACCATGTTTTGTTTCACAAGGACCGCAGTACCGACTCCAGGGCCGGGCACTCGATCGCTGCGATGACAAACGTAGCCAGGTATATGGAAAGGGATGTCAGGACGCAAAAATATGTCTCCGAAACTAAAATGAGGTGAAATTCCGGCTGTTCGTGCTGCTATATTTATACTCTCCGCTGATTGGTCCAGGTGCTTGTCGGCTGGTGGGAGGGGTCCAACTAAAGGTGCTGCTCTCTCTCTCTCTTCTGATTAGCTCCTTTGTTTTCTCGTGTTATATGACGTTTCTTGCCATGAATGACTGGATAAACCCATATTATCGCAGGATAAATCCGTAAATAAACGGATAGGTACCGTGGCGAACTATCTTCCGCCCGAGTAAACTCGGGCAACCTGTTCTTGCTCCTGGCACCTTTGACTCCGACTGGCTGCTGGCAGGCTAAGCTTTAGCCCGAGTGAATTTGCTGCGTACTCACCCTCAATATGGTTTAACCGCAGGATGGCTATTGTAAAGGAATGATTCTTAAGGATGACGGTTTTGTTTTTAGATAGAACAGAAAGAAGGGAGGTAGCATGTAGTTCCTTGACAGCTGCCTGTTAGGATGCAGCGGCCCTTCTGCACCCTGATAGAATCACGCTGGAACGTAAGGAAATGGAAGAATTGCAACAGTAAATGCCTGTGAGATTGTAAGGAATAGGGAAAGTCATGTGAGTGTACCGCATCAATTGCTGTTTTTTATGTAAAAAAATGCATTCTGTTAAAGGATCCAAGTTCAGGTATACTTACTTATCTGTGGAAACTGTAAGCAGACGAAGCGAAATATTTCTAAAACCTTAGGAAAAAAAATTATTTTGAACATTTTCTTGAGATTACATTTTTTTATATAATAAGTTTTGCCTATCCTTATGGTTTTAAGCGACATGAAATTCACATAGAGTAAAGATGGTTTTGTAGACTATTCCTAGAAAATTTAAGATATAAATTTTATTTCGCATTCTAATTTCTAAAACATTTGACGATATGAAAAACAATAGGTAGGCTGCAGAGAAAGTAAAAATCTGATGTGTTACACTCACATGACTTTCTCTACTCTTGTACAAAGTATTTTTAAAACGCTTATTCTCCATCTTGTTCATGTTAATCGAGATAAACATTTGCAAACTCTATCTTATTGCTAATTTTCTTGTAGATGTAGGGGAAAATATATTTACAAGGGCAATATAGAAAAACAGTAGCCTTTAAGCACATACATATCTCTTAATAGCTGGTTGCTAGGTGCAGCACCATTCCCTTTGCCACAGATTATAACTCTTTGCATATCCAAGACAAAAAATCTGATGTGTTACACTCACATGACTTTCTCTACTCTTCTACAATCTAATTTTACAAACGCTTATTCTCCATATGCTTCATGTTAATCGAGATATAGAGATGTCAATCTTATTGCTAATCTTCTTGTAGATGCAAGGGGAATATGGTAGCTTTTAAGCGATAGTCAAATATTTTAACGCTGGTTGCTATGTGGGGAATTCCATTCTCTTTGCATGTCCAAGACAAAAAAATGAATAACGCATTTGAGAAAAAGTATAAGTATTGGAAAATTTAAGGAAATAACAAGCAATATCTCGAAAACGGTTCACTCAACAAAAGAAACGTATATGACATAAGTTGTGTATTTTAACGCGATCTACATTTTTTGTGTAGTAAAATTTTGTCTATCTCTTATGGTTTACCAGTTATGCAAAAGTCGTTCACAATGAAGAATATTTTTGGAGACATTCCCAGAAAATTCGAGATATACATTTTATTTGTCATGACAATATCTTAAACATATGATATTTTAATCAAAATCGTTAGAGCCGTTTTTGAGAAAATTAAAATTTTCGAAAAATGTTCCATGTAAAGGGTAGTCTGGGGTGGGGGGATTTTCTTGAAAACCTTCGTGTCGCATCTCTGGAAGATACTGAACCTAAATACCAAGTTTGGTGTTTATCCGACTGTTCGTTTTTGAGTTATGCTGTTCACAGACACACAGACACACAGACAGACACACACACAGACAGACACACAGACACACAGACACACAGACAGACACACACACGGACATGTTTCCAAAAATGCTTTTTTTGGATTCAGTGATTCTCAAAACATGTATTTCCGGTGAAATCTCGGTATCGAATTTTTGGGTGGAATGCAATACTTCCCCTACTTACTATACGTAGTAGAGAAAGTAAAAATGAATAACGAATTTGAGAAAAAGTATAAGTATTGGAAACTTTAAGGAAATAACAAGCAATATCTCGAAAACGGTTCACTCAACAAAAGAACTGTATATGACATAAGTTGTGTATTTTAAAGCAATCTACATTTTTTGTGTAGTAAAATTTTGTCTATCTCTTATGGTTTACCAGTTATGCAAAAGTCGTTCACAATGAAGAATACTTTTGGAGACATTCCCAGAAAATTCGAGATATACATTTCATTTCTCATGACATTATCTTAAACATATGATATTTTAATCAAAATCGTTAGAGCCATTTTTGAGAAAATTAAAATTTTCGAAAAATCTTCCATGTAAAGGGTAGTCTGGGGTGGAGGAGTTTTCTTGAAAACCTTCGTGTCACATCTCTGGAAGATACTGAACCTAAATACCAAGTTTGGTGCTTATCCGACTGTTCGTTTTTGAGTTATGCTGTTCACAGACACACAGACACACACACACACACACACACACAGACACACACACACACAGACACACACACGGACATGTTTCCAAAAATGCCTTTTTTGGATTCAGGAGGTCTCAAAACATGTATTTCCGGTAAAATCTCGGTATCGAATTTTTGGGTGGAATGCAATACTTCCCCTACTTACTATACGTAGTAGAGAAAGTAAAAAATGAATAACGAATTCCCATTTGAGAAACGTATTGAAAAATTTTAGGGAATAACAAGCAATATCTCCAAAATGGTTCACTCAACAACAAATATGTATATGACATAAATTGTGTATTTTAACGCGATCTACATTTTTTGTATAGTAAAAGTTTGTCTATCTCTTATGGTTTACCAGTTATGCAAAAGTCGTCCACAATAAAGAATACTTTTGGAGACATTCCCAGGAAATTCAAGATATGCATTTTATTTGTCATAAAAATATCTTAAACATATGATATTTTAATCAAAATCGTTAGAGCCATTTTTGAGAAAATTAAAATTTTCGAAAAATCTTCCATGTAAAGGGTATTCTGGAGTGGGGGGATTTTCTTGAAAACCTTCGTGTTGCATCCTTGGAAGATACTGAACCCAAATACCAAGTTTGGTGTTTATCCGACTGTTCGTATCTGAGTTATGCTGTTCACAGACACACACACACAGACAGACACACAGACACACACGGACATGTTTCCTAAAATGCTTTTTTTGGATTCAGGGAGTCTCAAAACATGTATTTCCGGTGAAATCTCGGTATCTAAATTTTGGGTGGAATACAATACTTCCCCTACTTACTATACGTAGTAGAGAAAGTAAAAATGTCGCACTGTTCTACTGCATAGTAAGGACCATTTTAAGTGACGAAAAATTCTAAAATGCAATTTATGAGAACATTGTTTTTTTAAGTTATGCATTTCCATAAACAGTACATTATGTAAACGGGAAACTTTGCAGCAAATGCGGGACAATTATACATTATAATAAACAGAAGTATTTTTGAGTGTGATGTTATCATATGATGTTAGAAGTGAGTCGTTACGTTTTAATTCACATCACATGGCGCTTGATGTTAATTGAGAAGCGCTTTCGAGAGATGTGTTTCTCTCATCATCAGCTCCGGCCGACTGAACTCTCTATCTCACCCCTGACCCCCAAGAAGTATTTCAGTAGACGATTCTTCTGCCCCCTGTTGGGAAATATTTAGAACTTGTGGTGTTGGATTTGTTGCCATCTGTAGTGGAGATTGGGAACTCGTATGTATTCTTTCTTCTCTCTTGTAATCTGATTGGACCAGCTGCATTAGGTAATCTGTAGGCGATATTTCAAAATTCAAAGCATTCTTGATGTTGAGATGGATGAAAATCTTTTCCCAAATTTCCAACTGTGAAGGAATCTGTAAAGATTTTAATAATTTTATCTCTTGTCCTATTTCATGGTTACTGTTCCAAAAATGGTTGGCAACTGCTGATTTATCTATTTCTTTCAGTTTGTATTTCTTTGGTGTTCACTTAGTTTTATTTTTAAATTTCTTTTTGTTCTACCTATATATGAGCCTTGGCATTCCTGACATGAGATCTGATAAATACCTGACTTTTTTAAATAATCAGTTGTATTAGTCAAAGGTGTATTCAGCATATTTCTTAAGCTGTATTTATTCTGAGGTGCCAGTTGGATCTGATATTTTCTAAATAATCTTTCAAAAAATTTGAACATCACTGGATGGTATTTAAATTTCCTGTATATTAAATCCTTTTTGTTCGGATTCTGTAGGGGACTAATTATATGTAAGGTATGTTTCTTTTTGTATCTAGTTATCAAATTATTAATAAATTGAGGTTTGAAGCCATTTTCAATAGCTACATTCTTGATATAATTTAATTCAGTGACAGTCTTCTTTTTCCAAAGGCACGTTAATCAATCGATAGACCAAACTTCTACAGACAGCATGTTGATGTGAAGTAGGGTTATAAAAATTATTTTTATATAATTATACATATGTGTAGGTTTTCTGTAAATACCAAACTGTATATTGTTATCTTTTCTTTTTACAAGTACATCCAAAAAGGGTAATATATTATTTGTTTTTATTTCCACAGTAAATTTGATGTGTGTGTCTTGTTTGTTCAAAATATCAAGTGCTAAATTTATATAATCTTGAGGAATAATAGCAAAAATGTAATCTACATATCTGTGCCAAATCTTGAAAATATGTGGGTATGAAGTAGTACCTGCTTTTTCCAAGGAGCTTCATATAAAGGTCTGCAAGAAGAGAAGATAGTGGGTTACCCATTGCCAGACCATGTGTTTGCTTGTACAAATACTTATTAAACGTAAAATAATTTTGATTAATACAGCAGGTGGTAAGTGTGATAATTTCTTGAATATAATTATCTTGTAATTTGAGGGATTCTAGCCAAGTTTTTAACAAATCTGGAATGCTATCTATAGATACATTTGTGATAAAGATGTAACATCAAAGGATACTAGTGTATCTTGTTTATTAATTATGAAGTTCTGAATAGTGTTAATTAATTCTGCAGAGTTCTTGATACTTAATGATGAAAATTTTTCTAAGGATGTGAATTCTTTTGTCAACCATTTAGCTAATCCATAGCTGGACGAACCTATGTTATTGATGATAGGTCGCATGCTATTATCTGTCTTATGAGTTTTTGGTAAGCAGTATATTTTAGATAATGTTGGATTGCTTCTTTTAAGCTGTCGTTTTTACCAGTTGATATTATAGTTGATTTTGATATCACTTGATTAAGCTGTTTTATGCATGAATTTAAAGGCCCTTTACTAATTGTCGCATAATCATCTGTTTTTTAAAAACTCTAACTCTATTATAGTAGTCGTCAGTATTTAAAATTACAATCTGATTGCCTTTGTCTGCTTTTAAGTATACAACAGGTTTCCCGTTGAGTTTTTTAATAATTTTTTGCTGGAGTTATTATTCATAGTGAAATCCATATTTTAATAATTTCTGTACTTTGTAATTTTAAACTGCTGGCGGTAGTTGAAGTAAAACCATAAGTGGGTATTTGTGTATCTGCTTTGTAATCTTGAACATTGTTGGAAAAAGAAATAAAAGTTTTATATCCTTTTTCTAAGAGTTATAATTCCTCTAAAGCTAAAGCTTGATCAGACTGGTTAACTACTGTTTTGGGTATGCCTGCATTTTTAATCTTATTGTAATTCCAATATGGCAGCTGTGTTTCCTTTAAATAATAAAGTTTTTTCTTTAGAGTATAAGTTTTATTCTGCATATAGTATTGTAATTGGGAATAACATCTATCTCCAAAGTTATTTCACATTTGAGGTCCCAAAGTTTTTGTGAGCAATAAATGCAGTTCGTATAGTTAAGGTTACTATAGTGTTTCACAATTTCTGTTTTCAAAATGATTCTTTCTGCTGTTTGTTTTCTTTTTTGGTGTTGGCCATTACCGGTATATTTGATGTATTTCTTAACAAAGCATGGAACTACCATGTATGTAAGGCAAAGCTGTATAAATTTAATATTGGCTAATAGATTTCTTTTTTCATATTGCAGTTTAATGTAATTTTTTAGGTTAGATTTTTGTTCTTCTAAATACGAATTGAAATATGGAAATCGTACCTGTTGACACATGTTGAGATGAATTGTTTGTTAGTCGACCTTCTTATTTACTTCTCTGGCCTGAAAGCCCAATATAGATTGCAATAAACAAAAGTATTTTTGATTGTGGTGTTATCTTATGAAGTTAGAAGTGAGTCGTTACATTTTAATTCACATCACATGGCGCTTGATGTTAACTGAGAAGCGCTATCGAGAGACTTGTTTCTCTCTCTCCCTCTCTCTCTGAGTCGGCCGGAGCTGATAATATAGATATAATAAAAAGAAATTTAAAAATAAGACTAAGTGAACACCAAAGAAATATAAACTGTGATGTGAATTGAAATGTAACGACTCGCTTCTAACTTCAAATGCGGGACAGATGAGAAGTAGAGATTTTGTGATACTGCATATTCCCTACCACGTCTCTCAGTAACGTCACTGATGTTTGAGATTGTTATTTCAAATTCATTGAGATAAATTGTTTTAGACGAAATTGTGTCTAAAGAATAAGTATTAATATTAACTAAAAAAACTGAATATTTTGCTGTTTTCCCCAGTTTCCTGTTGCATGTACCTTTATACGTTTTTTCTAAAGCTAGGGTCGTAATACTTTCCAATTTGGTCTAATCTTGGTAGATAGTTTTCCTCCACCTCTCACTTTGCGAATTCTACGTACAGCAACCACGTCCATCACTCCATAATTATTCATTTTACAAAGATGATCTGTCTTTAATTTATCCCTCTGAGGTAGACCAAAATTTGGTCCGGATCAAGGCGTTTGATCCCTGGATTAATGCAAGTCTATGAATAAGAAAATAATCGATGGTCCGCTGTAAATCCAACGGAATTAGCAAGTTGGTTCAGACGAAGATCGACTATGAATACCGCCCTTAGCAATATAGGGAATATAGCGTAGTTCGTGGGCGGTTGTTGTGTCATACAACCCACATTCTCAAGTTTCCAGCACAGAGCGCAGACTTTAATACAATTGAACATCTTTGGTGTACACTTGAAAGAATGGTCAGAAAATATGCAATATGAAGTAAGACGGTTCTGAAAAAATGTCTACACCAAGAATGGAAAATGTTACATCAGAGACTACTTAAACATTGGTTCATTCCATGCCAAACGGGTTAACAGAAGTGATACATAGAAGAGGAAAGTCTAAAAAATACCTGTTAAAATTGTATTTGAGTAAATTATCATTTTCTTTGAATGTATGAATACTTTTCTACCCACCTGGTACTATATTTCTTATTTACTTTTTTTAGAAGACTAATTTAGTTAATATTTTTGTATATACAGATTCGGAAGGGAATTCCATACTGTTAGTTTACCGTAATAACAGATCCGAGGCCCCGAGGTCGCGGGTTCAAACCCGGCGGAGGGTGATGGATTTTTTCGAGCGTAAAATTCTTAGTATGGCTTCCTTCGGAAGGGAAGAAAGGCAGGTGGTCCCGTGTTATAGATTTACGGTACGTAATAGAAACTCAAGCCCGATAAAGAGGCCGCTGAACCAAATTTCTGGTCTTTCACGTTCAGTATACAATGGGACGATGAGAACTGTAGCAGTAAAAGAGCGCGCATAAATATACCTAACTTTTTTCAAACATATCTGCTGTTATCTTAGTTCCAATAAATAAAGTTTTTCTACATAAAAACATGTATGAATACTTTTTTCCATGACCGTAGATATCACTTTCTGCGACGGACCTTAACGTAATGTTTTAGCAATTCTTTGTATATGCATACCCATAGATCGATGGATTCGTCTTCATTCCAAGTTCTGATTCACCAAATAACTCTGTCGAGAACCATATCGAATGAGACTAGCCAGAACAACAAATCTTCTTTCTGCGGTAAGTGTTATTCTGCAGATATGGGTGTTAGAATATACAACAGTAGAATACACTCTGAAGAGCATAGAGACTTAATTGTCAAGAAATACATTCCAAATGTCATCTCCCAAGAGCAATCAACAGAAATATTAACAGCTAGCGATCCTAATAGCGAGAAGCTAGGAGGAGCTACTTCAGACATTCCTATTATGACGTACACATAAACAGAAAATGATAACAAGTCAGAATTTGAGAATTTCCAAAACATATATTGGTTTTTCCGCTAAAATTCAAGATAGGTAGGTAGAGAAAGAAAACTTCCACATCGAGTTTTACTCGGAAATACATGTTTTGAGGCCCCCTGAATGCAAAACAAAAAATAAGTTTTAGAATAATGTCCGTGTGCGTGCCTGTGCGTGCACGCGCTCGCGCGCGCGCGCGTGTGTGTGTGTGTCTGTGTGTCTGTGAACAATAACCCCAAAAGGAAAGGTCGGTTCAGTACCAATCTAAGTTCAGAATATTCCAAGGATACGGCACGATGGTTTTCAAGAAAATCCCCAAACTCAAATAACCCTTTACATGGAACATTTTTTGAAATTCAGTTTTTGAAAATTGGCTAACGATTTTTACTAAAATGTCATACATTAAAGATATTTGCATAAGAAGTAAAATTTACATGTTGTATTTTCTGGGAATAGTCAGTGAAATCCTCTTTATTCGGAAGAAATTCTATATAATCTAGTATAACTGGTAAACCTACGTTTAAACCATAGACGAAAACTTGCTACACAAAACAAAACAAAACAAAAAAAATGCAGATCCCTTTAAAATACACAATTTATTTCAAATAACTCTTTTTGCAGCAGAGTCACATCCGAGATATCCGTTATTAATGTTTTCAACTGATCAATATTTTTGTCATTCTTTTTAAGTCCTATGTAACATTCAGTTTCTTCTCGCTATTGCATGGAACTGTGTGGAATTTTAAGGCCAACATATTTTACTTTCGCTATTCCCTTTGTATCTTACGAAATGTGCAATATAGCTACTTCTGCGAAGATTTACCTCCGTTAAAATGAAGTAGATAGAAGTTTTCATAGGCACAATCAGTATACCCACTAATCAACGATAGGGGATAGAGAAAGTCAGGTGAATGTAACGTCAATTGTTTTATGCTCTCTGGGTCTAAACTTTTTATTAAAATCACTAGTCCATTTAAAAGTAAATAGTTCCTTGATTATGTAGAGAGCTATCTGGGGTAAGGAGAATCTTTTGAAAATCTTCGCATTGGATCCTTGATAGATATTACTTAAATACGAAATTTGATGTAGAGTATTACCAAAATTTTCGTTTGAGTTATTCTGTTTGCACTACGCCTTCCAAAAACGCTTCTTGGGAGGGAAGGGGGTTCCTGGAAGTTCAAGAAGGTATGTTTCCGTTAAAATCTCGATATTGAATGGGATGAATGTAATACTTCTCCAAGAGAAGTAGCTCTGATAGGCTAAATATTTTTCTGAAGTAGTGCAAATCAAATAATACATTTTAATAAATCTCGTGACTCGCCGATTATCTATAATGCACGGTTTATATGTAATTAATGTCATGGTCGTTGCTAATTAGTGAATTATTTTCATATTAATATTTTCAAAACCTTTTAAAATTAGTTTTCCTATTTTAGTTTATATCTAGAAAATAATGTAACCCTAATTATTTTCACATTCGTTCTTTGGCTGCAAGTTCTTTGAACTTATTAACTGCAGCAATGTCCTCTTTGTTTCTCCGTATTCGATTAGCAACGTCAAGGAAGTGCCCAATACCGGAAAAATGATAAGGTTTTGAGCAAAAGGAAGACTTTAAAGAGGACTATGCAGTGTTGTGAAGCTACTGAATATGTTGACTGAAGTAAAACGCAGGCATGGCATTTAGCAAATATCTTCTCTAAGACTGTTAAGTGTAGCATGGTTCACTTAATTCTTGCTTCAAAGTTTGAATAGCTTCTAGGGAGATTAATTAGGTAAGGCTTCTAACGCTTAGCTAATTTTAATAAATCTGTAATGTTTACGTTAATATTCTTTATAGAAGATCTCGTAATTTGTACAACTTTGTGTATTTTTACTTTCTCTATCGCTTACATGTGTACACAAAATTCGATATCGAGATTTTACCAGGAATATGCATTTGAGGACTCCTAAACACTTGAAAAAGCATTTTAAAAACATATGTTTGTATGTGTTGTGTGTGTGTGTTTCTTGTCTAAATATCAAATTTCATATTTACAATTAACAGCATATTTCAAGGAAATAAGATGCAGATTGTAACAAAATCCTCGTCACTTTACATGGAAAATTGTTGTTACCTCTTCTTTTACAAACAACGGTTCTAAGGCTTTTAATTACAAAACCGCGTATTTGAAGCCTGAATAATAAAATGTTCGTCTTGAATTCCCTATAAATAGCCTCTTCATTCTCACTGGATATATAAGTAAGAAAATGCGAGAAACGGTTAAAAACTTACTGCATGAAAAATGTAGAATATATTCAATACATACATTAAAATGTGCATTGTGTCATGCAACTCTTATCTAACTAAGGTTATAAAACTGGAAAATTTGACATTGTTTCCTGTAACAAAGGCGAACATTTGTGTGCATATAAAATAGAAACCACTCTAAAACAAAACTCATATTTTGTAAAATAAAAGGCACATCTGAATTATTGGATGCTGTTTTGCTCTTCAACTTGTCATCAAAAAACTGATGTGATCATTCACATGATTTTCTCTACCGTGTTAAGTTTATTAATGGGATTAAAATTCTTACTGAAGCTTTTTTTTCTATATAGTACACTTTAATCCAAATAAATCCTTGAAAAAATTACTACATTATACATTTCGTTTTAGATACAAAGAGAACAGCGATAGTCACATGTTTAAGAACTGGGCGCTATTTGCTAGCATTAAAATTTCATGCTGTTTCCATGCAATCGCGAGAAACAACTGAAAATTGATGAGACTTTAAAGGAATAGGTGTTGAACAATTGCACCTTTATAACCGATATCTCAGAAACGGTTCATGGCACGGAAAAACTTATTTTAAAGAGATCTACATTTTTTGGGTAGTTGGTTTTCGTCTATCCCTTAACGTTTATCAGTTATACAACATTATACAAATGAAGATAGTTCCCAGACTATTTCAGAAAATTCAAGATATATTTGCCATGTAAATATATGTAACATGATATTCTAATCAAAATTGTTAGCCATTTTTTAAAAAATTCCAAATTTTCGAAAAATCTTCTATGCAAAGCGTAGTTGGGGTGGAGGATTCCCTTGAAAATAATTGTATCGCAATTTTGAAAGGTACCAAACCTAAATACCAAGGTATTTGGTATTTATCAGACTTTTCGTTTTTGAGTTATGCTGTTCACACACACACAAACGGAACTTTTTCTAAAAAGCCTTTTTTTGGATTCAGGGGCCTTCAAAACATGCATTTTCGGTGACATCTCGGTATCGAATTGTTTGGTGGAATACAATACCTTCTCTACCTACTATATACGCGGCAGAGAAAGTAAAAAAGCTCTGCATTCAAATGACGTCTACTAACTGTTCTACAAACTACTCTTAAAAAAGCTTATTGCTTTATAGTTTTTATTCAAGATAAACTTTCATTACGCATGTATACAGTTCGTTCTATTTATAAGAAGGATACAGTAGGCTAAAGCGATAGATTTTTAAAAGGCGAATCGCTATGTGATGGCTTTGAAAGTCCATGCTCTTTGCATAACCACGAGAAAAAAATCTGATTGTGATACATTCACATGACCTTACTGCCCTCTATTGTTTATTAGCGGGTATACAAACTATTTTACTAAAGCTTTCTTTTCTATCTACTACATTTTAATACAAATAAACCTTTGCAGAAACAGTTACATTACACATTTCGTTATAGATACAAGGGGAATAGCGATAGTCAAATGTTTAAGAACCGGACGCTATACACTGGCCTTAAAATTCCACACTGTTCCCAAGCAATCACGAGAAACAATTTAATGTTGACAGGACTTCAAGAGAATGACCAAGAAATTAACAATTTGAACCTTTAATAACGGATATCTCAGAAATGACTTATGCCACAAAAAAGCTTATAAGCAATAAATTGTGTGTTAAAGAGACCTACACTTTTTGTGTAGCACATTTTCGTCTATCACTTAAGTTCACCAGCTATGCAAGATTTATACAAAATTCCTTCCGAATGAAGAGGTCTTCAAATCAGAAAATTCGAGATACACATTTTATTTATCTGTAAATATCTTTAATATATGGTATTTTAATCAAACTCGTTAGAGCCATTTTTAGAAAATAAAACATTTCGAAAAATGTTGTATGTAAAGGGTAGTTTGGGATTGTGGAATTTTGCCCGAAAATCTTAGTCACGCATCTTTTTTTGGCGAAGGGGTGCGAGACAAGGAGAAGAAGACAAGAGAATAAGGAAAAGAAGTATTCAGGAAGTCACAGGAATTAGGGGAGTACTGCGGAAATGCATCTCCATTATTATCGGAAGATCCTTGCCGCCGCCATAAGGGCAGTAGCAAGCCTTAAGGGTTTGGGTGGTTGGGCTATATTCATGACGCAAGGTCCTGATTATAGCCATAGCGAAGTAGCGGCGGTTCTGGCAAAAGAAAGAGAGGAGAGAAAAGGAATTAAGGTTAACTTTATTCATTAATTAAAAACAAACGAGCTAGTGCCTGGGTTGTAATATAGGAGTTTGCTGGCGTAGAGGACGTACTGCTCCATGAAGTTACGCATTAACTGGTGATTTTCGCTGAGGGTGTCGTGGCTGTCCAAGATGTTGTACCCGGCGGAGGGCGACGGATTTTTTCGAGCGTAAAAATCCTTAGCACGGCTTCCTTCGGAAGGTAAGTAAAGCAGGTGGTCCCGTGTTGTAGATTTACGGCACGCAAAAGAACCTCAAGTCTGATAAAGAGGCCTCTGAGTAAAATTACCGGTGTTTCACGCCCACTATAGAATGGGACGCTAAGAACCATAGTAGTTAAAGAGCGTCCATAAATAAACCTCAAAATCCAAAAATCCAAGATGTTGTGGATTCCGGTGGATAGATTGCTGTGCATTTCCTGCTGGTCTGTGCGGAATGACGAGACAGATGAGTCCAATGCGAGCGGTATCAGATTTGTGATACTAGAGAGGGTGGTGGCGGCAATGTTGCTCTCGCTGGCTGTAGTGTTGCTATTGACTGATACATTACTGGCTGGAATAAGTGGGAGAGAAATGTCGGCATTGTTGGTGCTGCTTTGAAGCTCCGCGTCTTCGAAATACTTCTCAAATATATACAGCTTGCGCTGTATAGAAGCGAAAGCTCTCGGGTCTGCGTCGGCTACCATATCCTGTATGATAGTCTGTAGTCCAGTAAATCTCGAAGAGACCGGCGAACTGCCTGTGATGGAGCGTTGCTGTGCTTCCATGACTGCAGGCGCTTGTTAGCTGAGAACCGGAGCGCCTCGAGTCTGTTGCGGTGTGTGGTGAGCTGTGCTTCTATAGCGGCCGCAGTGGTTCTGGAGATGTTAGAAACGGTCGCTGTTGCGCACGTCTGGTAAAGCCGTGGTGTCAGAGTTTGGTGTTGTTACGTCTGCGATGTCGGAGAAGTAGCTGGACTGTTGTTCCCCTGCACGGGTGCGCGGGAGAACATCGGTCAGGTGGCCTGGCCGGCCATGCTCCGTGCGGCAACATGTGGCGCAGAACCTCCTTCCGCGCGTGAGGTCATACATGCTGCATTCAGAGGTCAGCGCCGGAGCGCCACAGCTGTGGTGTAGTGGGCCGCCGAATGTCCATAGAGGTGGCAAGGCGGCGTTCAAGATGTTCTGCTTGGTTCAAGCCGAAGTCGCTGACCATGGAACTTCATACCGTTTGTAATCGCTACGGTGTAGTGCGCCCTATCCCTAAACACAAAAGGATAGCCCGTAGACATTCCACTAGAGTACTATCGGCCCTACCGAAGTTGTTTGGTAGTTTTTCCCTTTTGGGGTTGACGCGCGTAAGTAGCATATCCACTTCCGACCCTGTATTGGGGGGGGGCGGATTAAAATTTTCAGGTACAGGCCCAAAGGAAACGCTCTCGTGGTTGGGGGAGTCACGCGGTTGACACCTCCCCCGGGTCACATGAGGGCAGTTCCGCCCCTGATGTCTTATGTCCCTAAAGAGAAGGCGCACTAGTGGAGTTGTCCGTTTCGGCCCTGGATGTGATTGCCTTTACCAACGAGGGCATTCCGCGTTGGGCCTCAGCTAGAAAGAGATGTGTGGCAGGCTCCTGTGAATGGCGGCTGCTACGGCACTGAGGTGGCCTTAGCGTCCGTCGCATCTTTCGAAGATACAGAACCTAAATAACAAGCTTGGTATTTATCCGACTTTTCGTTTTTGAGTTATGCTGTTCACAGACCCACACGGACATTTTTTTTCTAAAAATGCTTTATTGAATTCAGGGGGCCTCAAAACATGTATTTCCGATGACATCTCGATATCGAATTTTAGATGATATGCAACACCTTCTCTACCTACTAGATACGTGTTAGAGAAAGTAAAAAAGTATTCTTTTTGGGTTCAGGGGACCTGAAAACATGTATTTCCGTGAAATCTCCGTAATGATTTTTGGATGGAATGCTCTAACTTCTCTATCTACATTTTACGTGGTAGAGAAGCTAAAACCGAGCGACCTACCACTTGAAAAAATCTTATATGTTGCATTCACATGACTTTCTCTGCTCATTATTCCACAAACTATTCGTATAAAATCGTATTATTCTACCCACTTCTTGTTAATACAGATAAACCTTCATTGCACATTTCTTTGTAGCTATAAAAACACCATAGGCTAAAGCGATAGTCAAATATCTTTTTAAATTCGATCGCTATATTTTGGTTTTGAAATCCCGTCCTGCTTTTTTAAAGTGATTAAAAATGAAATTATAGATTGGAGTTTCAGCTAAACTTCCCTACTTGCACCGGTATTGAAAATGTCATTAAAATGCAGTTTAAATTGATTGAATTACCTTAAGAGTGGTGTTAGGAGACGCTTAGGTTTCTGATTCACGGGACGTTAGGTTACAGCATAATTCTGCCATAAACGTGAGGCACCTAAAAAGGGCGGGTACGTCTAGAAGACAACAAACATCGCCATCTTGTCGCTACTGCACATGCGCGATGAGAACTGCGAAACTAAATGAGAAGCGAAATCCGCGGGAAGGCGATGTTTCCTTCTTTTTCATTCTCGCTCCCCGCTGAAATAGGTAATGTGAAGGTGGTGTATTGTTGATAGTGCATTACACGAAGCAACAGTAATTTGCACTCTCGTGTAAACACTGGCTGCTAATTAACTAAGCTTATATAAAAAGCAACTAAACCTAAAAAAAATACCTTGCGGAGGGTTGAGAACACTACATTCTTATAGCCTAAGACGCAATTTAATATGCTAAATATAAATTGTATATAAGCGCTCCTGCGTATATGTTGGCAGCATTTTATTTGTACATTTAGAAACCGCACGCAGCTAGAGGATTACATACCGTGACATCTGTAGGGAAAGTAAGATATGTTCTTCCGGTGCGAACAGGGAAGGTTTTCTGAAGTTTCTAATATAACAGCATTACTTTCCCTTGGCAATTTAAAACTATCCTCGGCTTGGGTAATAATGTGCTGTCCCCCACGATGTTCTGTAAATACTGCACATTGTCAACAATCGCCAAATCTGAGTCGTTTGTAATTCAAACCATACAGTTTTTATTTAGTTAAAGTTAAGTATTCCGTGTCCACCTCCGAAAATTTATTTTGCGCTTTGGACGCTAGTAGGTACTTTATTGTATGCTATTCATACGAGACAGTCGTCAACATCTGAATGAAAAACACAGTGAGTCTTACGCGAATGACTGATTTAAGGTCCTAAACCGCAAAGCGTAGCCCAGGGTTAAGGGCTCTAAGCAGCAAAGCGTAGTCGAAGATATTTTTATAAGTAGAGGAATGGAGCGGACTGCGGAGCAAAACGGGAAGTAGCCTAAGATCTCCGAGGCTAAACCCCAAAGAAGAATTATGAAACTTCATTTGGAGATAGATATTATGATTATAATAATTATTATAATATATTATTAGCTTGTTCTCGCGTTTTACAAGACTTTAATTTTATTAATGCCATAATTGTTTGAAATTTGCACGTATTTTTCAACTTTGCTGGTGAATAGTGTTTACAAAATTATTTTCTGTGAATCTAGTCGAGCATTTCTTTGGTGATCTGGAGGAAACTGCATCAAAGTCAGGAATTATCGACGTTTTTAATAAACTTCATTAAGTCTAGTTTTTACGACTTTACCGATTTATTTCTTCGTTAATTTAAATCATAAGTCGGGGACATTGTCAGACTTAAGCTATAAAAATGAACTTTGTAAGCATAGCAATGAAACATTAAAAAATCGGTAAAATTTTAAAAATACTTATAAGGAAAATATGAAAAAACTGGTAAAACGCTGGAACTCTAAATCGTAATACCACTTTCTCTTTCTGTATACTAAAAATTACATTTTTCTCTCCACTACTAGAATCCTTTAATGGAGGCGAATAATTTCTGAAGTCACTGAATGTGTATTTAAGAAATAATCACGTAATTTCCTACCATCTGTAGGGGGTTCTAAATGAACTCCAGGTAACGGTCGCCAATCTCTAAAGGTGATAGAAAGGCAAAAGTAATTTAACTACAATCCGAGCCCTGAGTCTTCACTTAAAAATGATTTTAGCAGCGGTTTTTTCTTCTGAATGCCCGTATATTTTTGTTCCAAATGGAATGTGCAGCACAAAATCTTAAAATCCTAATGGGAGCTTCAAGCAGTATTATGCACGCTTTCTAAAACTCCGCGTGGAAGCACTGAAAAACAAATCCAAGTCCCATAAGAGATATGGGTATATTCTGCAGCTCATCCACGTACCCATGCACGTTGGAAACCATTGAAGCTAATTAACAGCAGGCCACCGATATATGTATGTATGTATGTATGCAAGTTGTATATTGCACAATTGGGCAAAGAGGCCGTAAACACCTAAACCTTCCGTCACAAAATACAGTTCTCATTTTGCAAAACCTGTTCAGTTTGTCTGTACATTAAATAGCACAATATCTTTTTTTTTTTTGATTGAGTAAGCAAAATGTCTTACCTTTAAAATAGCTGCTTAAACGATTCTCCTTTCTTCAGTAAAGCTACAAGATGGCTTCTTCCAGTGAACACTACTTTTCATAGACGTGAGACCCCACAATCACTGTTAGACCTAGCATGTTGTTCGTTGTCAGCTTTCCTATTTACCACAGTTCTTAAAATAACTTTACTGTCACTTAAGAGAATGATTATGCAGAAGGGATTTAATTTCTTTCACTTCACTTGGCTGTCCACTAATAAATACCTATTAAAGTAATTAAAACGAGTTTCGCTAGTCTTAAAAATGTTCATAACCCTAAATTTATGGTTATTATCAACAAATAAACCAACACTTCCTCCGTCGTTTGTTTCAGTTAATCGCTCAATTTTTGCTGCACCAAAGACACCTTAATTACAGACCCATTAGACTAACTCACCTCGCTTCACTTCACTTCACTACTTCCTGGTTAACTTCCGACACTACTGCCAACCCTTAGCTGGGTCACACTAGAGTGACTAAGACTATCGTGCCGCCTTCGAATGACAGGCGACTTCAGCTAAACGACTGAAAGCAGGTTACGTTAAGATCGAGCGATCGATCGATCTTCTGTATTCGCATTATAGTGTTGTTTCTTTGGACAAACTTGAAGATTTTCACTGCTTAAGAGTAATTTTCAGAATTAGTAACTTCAGAAAAAGTGCTACTTTATTTCGCTACCAAACATTTTCGCAAATGTGCCTTGTCTGTAAGAGAGAGAAATTTGCTATAACAATTGTAGAGGAATTCATTTTCTTCTCAAACTTCATATCGTGAACACTGGCTCACCCTAAAACATAGACATAATGCCGCCGAAAATCCTCCACAGTATCCTCGTATTTTCACGTTCTTCCTTTTTCTGTCACATACCTATGGTAGGTAGACAAAGCAGTTATACTCCACCCGAAAATGCCATGTAAGGCTTTCAGCATGAGGCCCTTTGAGGCCCTAAAGCAAAAAAAATGTGTGCGTACGTACGTGTGTGTGTTTGTAAACAAAATGAAAAAAAAAACGAAAGTCGAAAATACCAGACTTGATATTTAAGTTGAGCTTCTTTCGAGCATAAAATAGGAATATTTTCTAGAAAAATCTCTTCTGATTCCAAACTACACTTTGCATGGAAAAATGTATATCTTCAGTTTTCTGAAAATAGGATTTGAATTTCGTATAATCTTTCTACAGCTGTTAAATCAAAATACATAGATAAAGCATTACTATACAAAAAAAATCTGATGTGATACATTCTCATGACCTTCTCTACCCTCTATCTTTATTAGTGGGTATACAAACTATTCCTACTAAAGCTTATTTTTTATGTACTGCAATTTAATCCAAATAAACCTTTGCAAAAATAGCTACATTACGTATTTCTTATAGATCCAAAGGGAAAAGCGACAGTAAAATATTTAAGAACTGGGCAGTATATGCTGGCCTTAAAATTCCATACTATTTCCATGCAATCGCGGGAAACAACTGAAAATCGACGAGACTTTAAAAGAATTAAGTATTGAACAATTCCAATCTTCAATAATGGATATTTCAGAAATGACTCATGGCACAGAAAAACTTATTTTAAGTAAATTGTGTGTTTTAAAGAGATCTACATTTTTTTTTATGGACGTTTTCGTCTATCACTTAACATTTACAGGTTATACAAGATTATACAAAATTCCTTCCAATGAAAATGAGTTCACAGGCTATCCCCAGAAAATTCACAATATAAATTTTATTTGTCATCTGAATATCTTTAATATATGATATTTAATCAAAATCGTTATAGCCATTTTTTAAAAATGTTGCATGGAAAGGGTAGTTGTGGGTGGGGGATTTTCTTGAGAATTTTCGTGTCGCATCTTTGAAAGGTACTGAACATAAATACTAAGTGTGGTATTTATCCCACTTTCCGTTTTTGAGTTATGTTCTCAGACACATAGACACACACACGAACATGTTTCCAAAATTGCTTTATTTGGATTTAGGCGCCTCAAAACGTGTATTTCCGATGAAATCTTGATATCGAAATGTTGGATGGAATGCAATACTTCACCTACTTACTATACTTAGTTGAGAAAGTAATAAAGTCATGTGGGTGAAACACTTCAGTTGTTTGTTAGCCACATTCTAATGTTGTTCTGGTGTATTCAACGTGTGTGTGCTGTCCATGTTGTGAAACGCTATAGCTGATAATTTTAACATGAATAATGTATAGGTGAATAGATGATGTAAATATCTTTTTTGAATTGCAAAACGAAGCAGAGAAATAAATTATTGAAAATCTTGAATGTCTGACTCCGACTGTAAAGTTACGGCAATGCATTATTATAAGTAGTCTTAAAAATAACAGGTGGGTGGATGTTCACTTGTCAGTTAAAGATAGATGAGCGAGTATTAAAATAAATATTTATATAATACAGAGGACAACTACACTTTCTTCAAAAGAACCGTAAAATTTAAGGGCATGGAAGAATTTTAACTAACTAGAAGAAAAATTGTAGTTTTTTTAAAATCTCGAGCCTTAGTAAGCACAAATGCGTATGTGAATAACTTACAGCGACTCCAGAAAATATTCACCTCTGCTTTAAAACTTCCTAGAGGCCAAATTACGGAGAGGAAATTCTAAGGTATATTAATATTATAAAGTAAGTGCGTGTGTTTGCGCGCGCGCGCGTGTGTATAGGATAATCTCTAAAACCATTCAACGGATTTTGATAATTCTTTCACCATTCAAAAGCCCTATTACTTTCGACGGACATGGACTATAAAACTCCTAATTTAAATCCATAAATTACTAAAAGACTAATAACGACTTGCAAAACCTACGTAAGAATGCCATACAGTATAAAATAGTTGCTGTACTCCACAGAGAATGCTGGCAAAAAAAACTTTTTTATGTGATATATTCGCATAACTTTCTCTACCATCCATTTTATTAGTGGGTATACAAACTACATCTATTAAGCCTTATTTTTCTATCTACTTCATTTTAATCTAAATAAACCCGCAGAAATAGCTACATTACATTTCTTTAGGATACAAAGGGAACATTGATAGTCAAATGTTTAAGAACTGGACGTTATAGGCTGGCCTTAAAATTCCATACTGCTTCTATGGAATCGCGGGAAACAACTGAATGTTGGCAGGATTTCAAGAGAATAGGCATTGAATAATCCGAACCATTAATAACAGATTTTTCTCAAATGGCTTATGCCACAATATGTTTTAAAGAGATCTACATTTCTTGTGTAGTACCTTTTCGTCTATTGCTTAACGTTTAACAGTTATATCAGGTGGCCTAACCGCGCCGTATTTGACCTGTGTAGATAACCCTTCGTGCGTTAAAAGAGTTATAGATCTCAACGGGGAAATTCCAAGTAAACACAGGTCATTGGGGAACTGCGCATTAGCGCCATATAATCTACTGCTACTGCTACTGCTACTGCTACAGCGGTTCTCATAAACGTCCATATAAATACACGAGATGGTTGGAGCATATCAACCAACAGGGGCAAAATTTCGAACACGTTTCAATGAACGAAGTCAGCATGACAGTATGGTCAGATGATGATGATAATAATAATGATAGTAATAATAACAATAACAGTATTAATAGCAAGCGAAAAATAGCGGTGAAACATTGCGTGCTTATAGACCGTAATGTTAGACAAGAATAGCGTAAACATAATAGCTATGGGCGGATACGGATAGGTCAAATAAAGACATTTTAATTATGCGTCAACAATGTGTCAATGTGAATTGAGTTTATTCCCTTGAAAATAAAGCCTGTGTAACTGAAGTTCAAAATATTCTCAGGCCCTTACGATCTATTTGTCTATCATCACGGACAGTACGCTCTAGTGCAACGATCTGCTATTGTCTAACATCACGGACGTATGCGCTATTTGCAAGCCTGGGAAGTGCCTCTTCGCGATCCGCACATATCTTCTGTGCTTATAAGCGAGAGATGTGAAAAGAAGGTGACTTGCTCAGTCGGTAGAGCAACTGCCTGCTGTACGAGGGGGTCCGGTTCGATTCCCGGCTGGGAATTATTACCTTCCTGAAAGTATGAATGAGTGTGATCTAATAATTAAAGCCCAAAGTTTACTAGAAATCCAAACCCAAAAACAAGCAAATACCATTGTCTACAGGCCATAATATGTTCCAAAGGAAAGGCTGCCGATTAGACCATGGAATTTAAAGGCGGGATATAAATGGAGCTAAAAAAAGAAAAAGGAACCTAGATCACGCTAATTTGGCAGTTTCCCACCGACCTGTGCTTAGTTGGAATTGCTCCGTTCTGTAACTCTTTTAACACAGGAAGGGATATTAAATATGGCGCTGTTGGGCAACCTAGTACAAGATTATACAAAACTCCTTCCGAATGAAGAGGACTTCACAGGCTATTCTCAGAAAATTCAATGTATACACTTTATTTGCCATGTAAATATTTTTAATACATGGTATTTTAAACAAAATCATTAGAACCATTTTTATAAAATAAAACATTTCGAAAAATGTTGCACGTAAAAGGTAAGTTGCTGCTGGGGATTTTCTTGAAAATCTTCTTGTCACATCTGTGGAAGGTACTAAATGAACATAAATACGAAGTTTGGTATTTACTCGACTTTTCGTTTAGAGTTACGCTGCTCACAGACACACATAGACAGATATACACGCAGAACCTTTTCTAAAAACGCTTTTATTGTATTTAGTGGCCTAAAAACATGTATTTCCGGTAAAATCTCGGTATCGAATTCTTGGATGAAATGCAATACCTTCTCTATCTACTAGGTAAGTGGTAGAGGAAGTAATAACATGATTTTAACGATAACAGGAATTGTAATTTATAAGACTGAACTATTTGTTTTTTAAATAACCAAGAGGTGTTCATTTGTAACTTAGAATTACGGGATCACAACACAAGAAGCAAGGGTCATATACATATTTTAAATATCGAACTTTTATATATAGTAAATCACTAGTTTATAGCATCAGCCAAGTTATTAATCATTTGCCAGCTAATAGTTAAATGTACATAATCTCAGGGTTTTAAATTAAACTTAAATATTACTCGAAGAGAAAGCGTTATATACTTTTAAGGAAGTTCTATAAATATAATAATCCTATATCTATTGAACTTATTTGACATCTATCTATACTTGTGTAGCTAATGATGCAATAAATGATATGATGCTGAAAACTAATATTTGTCGTCAATAATGGCCCTGCGAGGAATATAAACTGAATTATAGTGTTGTAATATTACTCAAGGTTTCAAAGTGCATAATAATAGGTTTAGTATTTAGTTTCTCTAATGATTAGGTCCCTAGCCTACAGAAACAAAGTATTACATTAGACTAAAAATTGTTTGTCGAGATTTCACGGAAGTACACCTTTCGGATCCCCTGAAGAACACAAAAAAAAAGAATTACAACGAAAATGAACTATATGGGTGCAAATTGAGAGGATAACCTTTATGTTTAAATTTTTGCATTCCACGCAAAAATTAGATACAAATATTTCAACGAAGTACATGTTTTTAGGCTCCTGAATCCCAAAAAAATAAAAAAATTAATTAAAGCATATTTAGAAAAAGGTCAGCACGCGTGTCCATGAACAGCATAGCTTAAAAACGTAAAATCTGATAAAACCAAACTTGTTATGTAGGTTCAGAACCTTTTAAAGATGCAACACGAAGATTTTCAAGAAAATCCCTCCTCCTAAACTATGCTTTAAATCAGCGTGGTCTAACGTTTCATTAGCTGAGGGCCAATAGGATTTTCTTATTATGGGACGAGGCCACCACTTCAATTATTCCAATTGAAGAATACAGAAAAAAATTCTGATGTGTTACACTCACATGACTTTCTCTACTCTTGTACAAACTATTTTTACAAGCTTATTCTCCATCTACTTCATGTTAATCGAGATAAACATTTGCAGACTCTATCTTATTGCTAATTTTCTTGTAGACGTAAGGGGAATATATATTTACAAGGGCAATATAGAAATACAGTAGCCTTTAAGCATATACATATCTCTTAATAGCTGGTTGCTAGGTGCAGCACCATTCCCTTTGCCACAGATTAATACTCTTTGCATATCCAAGACAAAAAAAAATGAATAACGAATTCCCATTTGAGAAAATATTGAAAAATTTAAGGGAATAACAAGCAATATCTCGAAAATGGTTCACTCAACAACAAAAATGTATACGACATAAATTGTGTATTTTAACGCAATCTACATGTTTTGTGTAGTAAAATTTTGCCTATCTCTTATGGTTTACCAGTTATGCAAAAGTCGTTCACAATGAAGAATACTTTTGGAGACATTACCAGAAAATTCAAGATATACATTTTATTTGTCATGAAAATATCTTAAACATATGATATTTTTATCAAAATCGTTAGAGCCATTTTTGAGAAAGTTAAAATTTTCGAAAAATGTTCCATGAAAAGGGTAATTTGGGGTGGGGGGATTTTCTTGAAAACCTTCGTGTCGCATCTCTGGAAGATACTGAACCTAAATACCGAGTTTATTTTAACAACAAAAATTAATTTATACATCTGACACATTTTATGATTAGGAAAGTTAATTGAAGATTGGCACTGCTTTTCAGATACAAATTTTCAATGTGCACTTTAAGTTCTGCCAGGAAAGTCTCAGGCTTGATTCTAGTGAAGTACTTTCAATAGGATTTCGTAAGTTTTGGCTTCAGAGCATCAAAGTCTTGGAATCTATTCTTGAACTCCTTCTTCACTCCGCTTATGATTTCCTGAAACGCACTGAAATTTACATCCTTTTCCTCTTCCTGCAGCTGTTGGTAAGATGGGAAATGAGCTGTATTGTTTTCTTTCAATCTAACTTTCATTAAATCAGGTTTACTGCGGGATCCTTGAATATGCCCATAGAGCTGGGAGATATTTTGTTTTCTACCTTGAAGTTTCAAATGTGATGTTGAATCAATCAATAAGGTGAGTGTATGAATGAATTGCCTATCTCCCAGCTTATATAATAATCTCCAACATTTTCATTAGTGAGAAAGGTAAGAATTTCATTCCCTATCTCAAAAACTGCCTAAGGCGATTTCCAGCACTAAGCCAGCGACTTCACAGTAGGTACAATGAAATGTCACCATATTCAATTTCCAGAGTATTCAATAATGCAACAAATGCTCCATGCCTTTGAGATTTTTTGCCTCCTCTTATTAGATTTACAGTATTTACAACTGTCTTCAGAACTCAGTTTGGTGTTACTGAATTTTACAACTTACACACAGAGTGCCTCTTGCATAATACAATTCCCTTGTCTTTCATGAGTCCAACTAGCCCAATTTTATGACCAACCATAGATTTAGCTCCATCTCTTACTATGCCAGAGCATTTACCAAGACCACCATATTGAGAAATTGCACCATCCAACGCCCTAAATATGTCAATGCTTTTAGTACTGACATCTAAAGCTTGTAGTATCTGGAGTTTTCGTGAATTTCAAACTCAGAGTTTACAGTCTGACAAACATAAGAAGCTGACTGATATTGGATACATCAATGCTTCCATCTAATGCCAGAGAGTAGAATTCACATTTCCGCATAATGTCCTGAAGAGTAGTAGAAACATCATTTCCCATTTCATTAATTCTTCTGCTTACTGTTTGATGGGACAAAGAAACTGCTTAAAGATTTTTTGCTATCTTGTTTTCCACAAATGCAATTACTATTTTTATAGCACATCGTTAATTAGTTCACCGACCCTAAGAGAGCTATTGCTGGGTCCAAAAATACCTCATAAAATGCTGTCAAACCTGTGGTGTCTAATGGCTGCCGAATAATATCCTTCTGCTTTGCCTCATCTCATTGAGCACGCAATTCATTGCTGCTCCTTGATATACGTCGTATTTTGTTTTATGTAAGCTAGTATAGTGTTTACTTTTGTTGTATTCCTTTGAACACATAACTTTTTCACAAATAACACATGGTGGTTTACCGGTATGCTCAATAAAAATAACTGCCTTGTACTTAGCCTGAAATTGTCGTTTTTCGTCTGCAACACGACGTCTTTTTGGTTCCGCCATTTTGAACGTCAGGTATGACAACCTTACAGGCACAGAACAACAAGTTATACCTTGAAGAGTGAAGGTCTACATCGAGATGGCGGTGATTTAAAGCTAAAAATACAGTAGACATAAGGTGCTGCCGTCTCTCGGAGGAAAACATACTACTTAGACGCCATCTAACGGAAACTACAAAAAACTTTGTATCAAAATCTAAACCACAATTTCCCCTACTGATTAATGCTTTGAAATTACAAAACTATATTTATCGAGTATGAGAGGGTCGAGAGCAGAAAAACCTATACGGGAGCAGCGGGTTGGACCATACTGCTTTACATGGAACATTTTTTGAAGTTATTTAATTTCTAAAAAATGGCTCTAGCAATTTTAATTAAAATACCATACGTTAATGATATTTAGATGACAAACAAAATATGTCTTTTTCTGAATTCCTCTTCATTCGGAAAGAATTTTGCAGAACCTTGTATAACTAGTTAACGTTTAAGCTACAGACAAAACACAAGAAATGTAGATCTCTTTAAAAAACACATTTTATTTCAAATCAGGTTTTTGTGGCATAAGCCATTTTAAAGATATCCGTTATTAATGATTCGAATTGTTCATTACTTGGTCATTCTCCTAAATTCCTGTCAATATTCAGTTGTTTCTCGCGATTGCATGGAAACAGTATGGAATTTTAAGACCAACATAATGCGTCCAGTTTTTAAACATGAACTATCCCTGTTCCTTTGTATCTATAACGAAATGTATAATGTAGCTATTTCTGCAAATGTTTGTTTAGATTAAAATGAAGTAGATAGAAAAATAAGCTTTAGTAAGAATAGTTGTATACCCACTAATGAGCGATATAGGGTAGAGAAAGTCATGCGAGTGTAACACATCAGATTTCTTTTCGACATTTGTCTTTATTCTGTAAAATACAAAATGTGTTGAGTAACACTCTTTGGATCCCTCACTTAGTCCATCGTCCCTGCAGGTATAAATTGTCATTAGGGAGGCTAGACTAAGTGCCACTCACTTTCAATGCTATTTCTAATTTCTCAGGTTGAAAGTCACATATTAGGTTTAAGGTTAAGCTTCTCTGAATTTTATTGATGAAGCTGTTACATTTAAGCTATTTTGATCTTCTAACAATGACTCATTGGCTTTTTTGCAGTGCTCCAAAGGACTGGAAGATTTCTCTCAAAGGATTTCCTACAAACGGAGAGAGATGAAAAGGTGGATTTTGGTATCATTGACTCTCCTCTTGATAACTGATGTTTCACATTGTGCTAGCTCAGAACCCGGGCTTATGCAGGAAGTTGAAGATAAAGCAGCCGAAAATATTACGGTAAGAAATAATAATCGACTGAGGGCGAATCTTATGGTACTAAAGATGTTTTGCAATTTCAAAACATATTATGGTATAAACATATAATATGTCCGTCACTAACAAAAGTTTAACAGCCATTAACCTACTTTAAATAAAAATGTAACACAAAAATGTGCTATACGCACGTAAACTTAGTTGTTGCATGTGTTATTTTCAATAATAGGCATAGGAATTTCCAAGCATTAAAGCCAGAACTAAATAAAATAGAGCTGATCTGTTACTGAACTTTAGGCAGGGACATACAGTCTGCTGGCGTATGGAAACAGCACTCACCAGTGTTACCTGCATTTTCATATTAGCCGCTGTTGTTTACATTTTTTGTATTGACATATGGTTTGAGTGTAGATAACTTGAACGAACTCTTGGGATTCCTATGCCTGGTCATTGAATTCCCCATCGCTAGGAATACATCAATCGCTCACATTCAGTTCAGCAAACATATAAGGTATGCTCTTTAGTGACCCAATGCTCGGGAAGAGTTTATACTCTGACAGCCAAACTTATATTCTGTACCTTTATGAATTATCTCATTAACAGGAATGACACAGCAGTGGTTCTGGAAACCAACTCACATATTTGTTTCTCTTTTTTATTTTTGTTTTAGAAGGACGTAGAACATAACTTTGGATGGTTAAACCTAGACGTTTCCCGTTTTTGCTACGTATTTTCTCTTTTTCGCAATTGTTCAATCTTTTTTCTTTATTGGTTAATTCCCTGTTATTTATTATTTAATTTTACCTTTTCCTCTGATAAGCCTTGTAAACGTGTTGAAAAGTATGCATTGTTCAAAGAAAAGGGAAATTAAGTTCCAAAAAGTCTCTTTTTGCAGCTAATACTTGGAAATTATGTCCAGGATCCTGTTTGGTGGCAGAATCTCTAAGCTCCAGCCGAAAATCAGTGCTATTATACCTTCATAACAATTTCACGAAACTTACGAATGAGTTCATTTATATAAAATGAACATTGCACATCTTCAGCATAATAATCGCTGCAATTGCAACTTAGTATCGGCTTCCAGAATGCATCCTTACCACTCGCAAGGGGTCTGCTTCTAGGCCAGGCTGCTTGCCCCCCCCCAACTCAAAACAGCTTTGATGACTGAGCGGTTTAGTGCTGGCGTGTATTCTTGCTTCGGAGATCTAACAGTATATTTTTGTTTGTGGTGTTCCGGCTTTGGCTCATTCGGAGTTTGGCTAATGTATATTGGCTTCATATTAGTTTAAGTTGTAATGAAGTTTACAGTTCCCAATTTATACATTGATCAGCACATGCAGTTGTTCTTATAACATGAACTGGGGATCTGAAGGGCATCTATAAGAGAAATCCTCACACATTGGAAGAGTTCAGGGAACAAATATAAATGAAATCAGAAGCATTAAAAAATCATGTCAATCGAAATGTCTGTTTAGCTGAAGGAGGACTCATTTCCAGCATTTGCTATACACTAGATTGAGAAGTGTAGTCAGAGCAAGACGTGGCCGGCTATGGTATGTCCAGCTGCCGAGACACAAAGCTTCCTGCGAGCAATAGCTTCCTGGAAGTTCCGTAGTACGCAGTCCTTAAAGGATGTCAGTCAAGCGTGTTTCAATCCAAATGCCAGAAAGACAGCACATGTAAATGGGTGACATGAAAGTCAAAATGGGTTCGGAGATTCTTAATTATTATGCAGTATACTTATCGGTGTTCACTTTGAAGGTAGAAAAAGTCCTACCCAGACCACTTCTAATCCGAAAATCAAACCATAATTCTTATAGGAAATGGTATAAGGTTACTTTAGGGATAAAAATGATAAAACTGTAAGTAAATAAAACCTAGAATGTCTTTAAACGTGAAGTGACGTGAGTTTGATCACTGTTTCTGAATAAGTTAAAAATAAAATATACAAAAATCAAAATATTAGAGATATAGAGATAACGAAATATCTAATGGAATGTTAATATATTTAGATTAAACCTATTCATGCAGTTGATTAGAACCTTAAGAATAGGGGCATGTATTGTTTCTTACCGCAAGCTTATTTTCTTCTTTGTAAACTACTCAAAAATTCGATTTGTTGCAAATTATTACTTACGCATTTTACGTCACTTATGTGTCCGTATACAGTTATTCCTATTATTTCGATGTTTCATATGAGAGATTGAATTTTCAGCCACCTAAGTACATTAAATGTGTTTTACTGGCATTACCTTTCTGAAATACAAATCGGTTTTATAAAACTTTTGTCACCATTAATGGTAGTGGATAGGAAAATAAGTTATATATAAAAAGTATGTAAATTAACATGAAATGATAGTAATGCATATGGGTAGTTGTACTTCTATGAAGCTGTACTCAGTGCAACAACTTTGATGCCGTTCCGTGCTTCAAATTTTTATAACGGTTTATCTGTTCCGTTGCTGATGAGTTTTGTGATGTCATCTCGTAGCTCGTGCTGCGTTGTCTCGTTTGCCAACTGCTCTAGTTGTATAGCTACGAGTTATTTAACTCAGAGTATGCGTGAGTGTATTTTGAAAGGATAACACCAGTTTAGATAGCGTTAAATTTTAATGGTGACTAAAATGATCAGTTTGAGAAGAGACACCGACTGTTGAATTTACAAATGAATTACCTCTATAACAATAATTAAGTGAAGCATCAGTTGCGGTAAGGCGCAGAAATGTTGCTCGGAAAGATCCCTCTCAATAGCCGTTAAATCTTTCTGTCGCCGGCGCGTTAATGTGTGCTAGACAACTTAAAGGTTACACACGAGAGACAAAAATCTCAGGAGAGTCACGAATATGTCATGAATGTATGCCCGAATATGAATATCTCTGATTAGATTGTACGCCCTTTTCTTTAAGCTCCGCTCACATACGAATACCCCACCGAAGTTCCTCCTCGTGCGGTCCAATCTTAAAAATACTACCTATGCGCCTCTGAAGTTGTTGCTATACGGTACCTCCTCGAATTTCAGAACTTCATTCCCTTTCTAATTTACAGAATTTCTGTCTACGTGAGTTTTCGTACTTACTGTACTTAATTCTCGGTGTATTCCAGGAAGTTTTATATTAATGTGCTCCATACTCGACTGTTGTTCATGACTTTTGCTTACTTAACTCGCTAATGACTTTTTTCTCCGGACAAACCTTTCAACTCAAGCTTGTTACATTATACAGTGATTTAATATACAGAAATTATTTATTGTAATTAGTTCTCTATCTTACTATCATTCATTTAACTATTTGTATCTCCCGGCATCAACTGCCACATATTAGAAGCCCTCCCGATATAAATAATTATACAAAGAGGGAACAAACGAGTACTTCCAAATTCACAGGTTATCATATTTTTTCGGTCTCTACCATCCCTTCACAGTGAAGGCCAAATCATTTGTAAATTATACAATGAAACACAGGATCCTTTCTAAGCTAATTTCATCCTACCTACACTTGGATGTCGTATTTGGAATATTTGTACCAGGTGGTGCACGTTTTATAGAAACTGGAAAATACCAGTCCTAATCAAGGTATCCTACTCCTTATTTCCCGCTTTTCAATGTGTTCCGCATGCAAAGTATTTAAAACGCTCTTCATCGTCGATTTTTGGCGTAAACTTTACGCATGGCCTAGCGACGTTATTTCCTCATAGCAAAACGTCAACCCTAAGATGCAGACTTCCTAATTGCCTGGCAAAAATTCTTATTCCTTGTTACCTTTAAACTGTCGGGCTTCCAAAACATATTTTTATCACTCGCATGGTGTTACGTGCTAAGACCGGCTCTACTCCCTACTTACAGCCATCTGTCTTTGTGCCTGTTTGGAGTTTGGTGTGCAATTGATACAAGTCGCATAGTTGGTCAGATTTTGTACTAGAGGAAATGGAGCAGAGCAGAGAGAAAATGGAACACAGTTACATTCTGACCCCTTTTTAATCAGCTGACGAAGTAGAATAAATCATATGGATGGTATCAACAAGATTCCACCACTGCTCATACAAAAGGAGGAGTCCATAAAATTAGCGAAGTATTTGAAGATAAAGTGATTAGTGTTGGTACATGGTCCTCTCGCTCTCCAGACCTAACAGCTGTGATGTTTATTTGTTCTGTTAACTAGAAAATAAATCCTCACACATTTGATGGACTCAAATAAAGTTACAAAATGAAATTAGAAAAATCATAATGATCAATAAATTGTACCATTCGGAATGTATTTCGCGGTACAGTGTCTGCTTGGCTGAAGGATAGGATATTCCTTCGTTTACTATAACCCTTAAATAGATGAGCTTGTGTATAATCTACACCAGCTTAATTGAATCAGCTGTTTCTAATATTTAAAATTTCCCCACAGTTCCGTAGAGCCATATAACACACTGACGCCATTCAGTGGTATTGACGTCGGCACCTTTATATTTGAATTGTGCTTTGATATGTGAAGCTTCGAATTCTGGTGATTAAAATACACTATTCATGTGGCTATGCAGTATATCTGTTTACTTATATTTCCTTGATTATTACTGTTTCATTATAATTTCAAACTGTCACGGTCTATCACCTAAGGGTGTCACTACCCATAAAATATGGTGACGATGTACAGTTTTGTAAATAAGAGCACGTTGCTGACCACTTCTAAGAGCGCAACGAGTGAAGCGCAACTGAGGATGTCAATGGCTGCTCATAACCACGCATTTGCAATAATAAATCTCGCACACGGTTTGTTTGCGGACCTATGTGTACTGGAACGTTTTTTCTTCTGTTATCGCATACTTTCGGGTTGCAGTATTAATTATGATACGCCCAGTATATATGTATGTATATACATAAGGTTATCTCATAAGTTCGTTCGTTTTTCGTTACGTTTCAATCACTAAGAATGCCTGGGAACACATCCCACCCGCAGCACAGCTACGGCAGCGTAGTTGCTGAACTTTCTGTTTACAAACTTTAAACACAAGGTCGTTCAAAAGATAAATAACTACGGCAGTTAGGTTTTGTAAACAACTTATTTATTTTCTGCAGTATACACCATTACTGTCGACAATATATTGCCATTTCTGTGGAAACTTATAAATTCCATTTCTCCGAAATGTGGGGGTTTTCTGGTTGATAAACTCTTCGAGGTTAGTCTACAGTTCTACAAGGAAGTGAGGTGTTTGCCATCCAGGAAATTCTGTAAGGAACTGAATAGATGAAAGTCGGATGGAGCAATGTTTAGAAAATACGACGGATGGGGTAACCTCATTCCACTCAAAATTACGGAACTTGTAACGGGTTACCATAGAGATATGTGGTCCGGTGTTGTCGCGTGAAAGACATCGTTTCCCAATTCCGGTCTTTTCTCTTCAATGGCTGCCTTGAGTCGAGAACAGTATTTCTCGGAATTGATAATCTCATTATTCGGAAGAAGTTTGTAATACAGGATTCCCTTGCAATCCCACCAAATGCATAATAACCTTTCTCGGATGCAGCCCTGGTATAGGGACCGATAGTGGTAGCTGCCCTTTCTTGCACCATGATTTACTGTTTCGGGCGCTGTTGTACACAATCCACTTCTCATCTCCAGTTACCAGTCATTCCAGAAAAGGATAATTCTGATTGCGTCTCAATAAGGAGTCACAGATAGAAACGCGCTGAATCAAATTCGCTTCACTCAGTTCGTGAGGAACCCATACATCGCGAATATTTACGTAACCCAGTATTTTCAAGTTTCTGGCTACAGTAGCACAAGCTAAATTGAGCTCCAATGCCAACACCCGAGTTATCATTCGTGGATTGTTGACATTATTTCATGAATTCTTTCCACCTCCGTAACCATTGGCCATCCATATCGAGGTTTGTCTTTTAGTGAGAAATTCCCAGCTCGAAATCTACTAACCATTATTGCATCTTCCCCGTAAATAGTACAAATTTTTCACCGGCATGGTGAGGCGGTTTTATCCTTACGACAGTAAAACAGCAGAAGATGTCGGAAATGTTCCGTTTTGCTTACCATAGTTTGTAAATACAAGTTCACGCTGTTCCATCCAACGTCAGTCACAAACACACACTAACTTATCCAATGATGAGTCTGGTTGTTGACCTCTGAATCGTAGGGGTGGTTAGGCGACTATGGTACCTTGAGTGTACAGAGGGTTCAGGGTTTTTAGGTTCTATAAATGGAACTTGCGAGCAAAACGAACGAACTTGTGAGACAACCCAATACATACATACTACATACGTTCATACGTACATACATCCATGCATGCATGCATGCATACATACATACATACATACATACATACATACATACATAAGTAGCTTATATAGAGGAATTCTGGCGCAGTTTTTGGGCATATATGAGAAAGGATAGGGAAAACGAGGGTAGATGCGGGGGTTCAAGGAGGAAAATGGGTTTATATGGGAGAGATAGGGAATACGACGACTGATACTAGGCTAGACAGGGGTTGAAGGAGGGAAGTGCGCTTATATGGAAGAGATAGTGGAGAGGTGATAGGCCAGACAGAGGTTTAGAGTAGAGTATGCGTTTATATGTTTGAGGGGTATAGGAACAGGAGGAGGGGTGTTAGGCCAGACAGAGGTTGAGGAGTAGAGTATGGTTTTTATGAGAGATATAGGAAAACGAGGAGAGGTGTTAGGCTAAACAGAGGTCGAGGAGTAGAGTATGCTTTATATGAGAGGTATAGGAAAACGAGGAGAGGTATTAGTTTGGGAGAGTTTTGTATGCGTTTATAAGGAGAGACGAGAAAACGGAGAGAGATCCTATTCTAGGATAGACAGGTGTTAAAGGTAGAATGTGCTTTATATAGGTTAGATAGGAAACCAAAGAGATACTCAGCTAGACAGGGAAGGAGGGAATACGCTTTATGAGAGGCAGGGGATACGGGGAGAGGTGCTAGACTAGACAGTGGTTGAGAGTAGAGAATGCGTTTGTATGTATGAGAAGTATAGGAACAGGAGGATAGGTGTTAGGCTAGAGATAGAACAATGGGATAAAAGCCAATCAATTCTTTGGAATGCGCCGCGTCCTTGAGATATTATTCCAAGTTGGCTGGGATGCCTGGGTTCGAATCCTAGGAGTGATTACAAATGCATCTTCTAATACCTCCTCAAGTAATTAAGATAAAGACGCTGAATAAACTTTATTACATTGATATCATTAGGTAGTTTCTTGTGAATCTATATTTGGGTACCTATTGTCCTGGGTTCGAATCTTAATTTTTAAATCTCCATTATCTCAAAAACTAAGAAAGGTAGAGGGGTGAACTAAAGCATGATTGATAGCTCCTGTGATGGGTAATTAATACTGTATATAATTTACAATCAGTTGTCCCTAGTTTGAATCCCGATCTTTCAATGACTTCCTTAATTTTTCTCTATACTCTAGAATATATCACTTAGATTGATGTTGTAACTGCATACAGCTCTTTAAACATATCAAACTAATATTGTAAATAATTTTGTTTGTGGTGCTCTGGGTTCGAATACCGATAAAATGTAATTTACTTATAAATTTATTAACTCCTAAACGACTTAAGATAAAGACGCCAAATAAACTTTATTGCGTTTATGTTATTAGGTAGTATCTTATCAATGTGTAATTATATACCTGAAGTCCTGGATTCGATACTTAATTTTTAAATATTCATTATCTCGGGAACTAAGTGAGGTAGAGGAGTGGACCAAAGCATGATTGATAGGTTCTGTACTGGGTGATTAATGCTGTATATAATTGCCAATCAGTTGTGCTTGGTTCGATTCCCCATCCTTTAGTGACTTCCTTAATTTTCCTCTGTACACTAGAATATATCACTTAGATCGATGGTGTAACTGCATGCAGCTTTGTTTAACATGTCAGACTAATATTATAAATTATTTTGTTCCGGTGTTTTGGGTTCGAATACCGATTCAATGAAATTTACTTGCAAATTTAATAACTCGTAATTTAATTTAGATAGACACTTTAAGTATAAAGTAAACAGATTACCTTGTTCCTAAATATCGTTATCATTATAAAATTACTTTAAAGTACTTAGATAGAATCCCGAAGGGGTGATTTCATATACCTTCAAGCCTATGGATCATATCAGGTTCGAGTAAAGATTAAATGCTTGATGCTGATGCGGTGGAGCTAAATTACTAAAATGCATTTATTAAAAGTATTACCCGGTTCGATTCTAGAAGCTTAGAATCTCTGTAACTCTGGAAAAATTGCTTTGCTCGTGATTGCAGTGAAATGTAATGGTTTTTCTGTGGGAAGATGGAAAGGAAGAATTGAAAAGGGAATGAAAACATGAAATTAATGTAGTATATACATACATTTAACTACAAAATGGAGAAAATCTTCTACGTTACCTTTTATGCCTTTACTTTTAAGTATTTTGATAATAGAGATTGTGCTAGCTTTGGAGTAATGGGTGGTGGTAGGCTTTGAATGGAACATCTGACTGAATGAGCGTGTGGGAATACTTCTCTTGTTGGTGTGACAGCATATACAGGTAGTTACGAGACGAGTTTAAACGTGTTTGATACTGTCAGACATCCTGTCTCTGAGTGTGACGTCATAGACATCGAGCATCCTATAGAACTTCACGATCTACGCAACGATCTACCTTTCCTGCCTGAGTGTATGAAACCATTGAAATCATATACAAAGCACTGATACCTCGTCTTGGACCTCGAAAGAATTATGTAGTACATTACATGGCTTTGAAGCAAGCTCTTAATCATGGGTTACGACTAAAAAAATCCATCGTGTGCTGCAATTCCAACAGTCACAGTGGTTAAAACCTAATGTGGAATTTAACAACAGGCTACTACAATAAGCTGCAAATGATTTCGAGAAGGACGTCTACAAGCTCTTTAACAACGTCATGTTTGGAAAAACTATGGAGAATCTGCCTGATTGTATGGATATACGACTGGTGATAAATGAGAAGACTCTAGAGAAGCTGATCGCCAAGCCTACGTTTATCGATAGGACAATATATGCTGCTATTCTAGCTGTTGTACATATGGCCTCTCGATAAGCCTATATACATTGGTATGAGTTTGTTGGACATCTCCAAGACAATGTATCACCATCATTATGATGTGCTGTTACCATATTACGGAGCTGGAAACCTGAAGCTTATGTACATGGATACTTATTCATTCATTCATCGTGTAACAACTGGAGATGTGTACCATGACAAGTTACGTTTCCTTGAGCATCTGGATACTGCTGATTATCCTACAACTATATATGGTATTCAGCTCTAAACAAAGTGCTTGGGAAATCTAAAGATGAGACTAATGGTAAAATCTTCCCGCGCTTTGTCGGACTACGAGCTAAGATGTATGCCTTAGATATCCATGGCTCAATGGTAAAAAGATTAAGGGTATAAAACGTAGTGCTATTAAGCAGTACATTACGTTTGACATCTATACAGACTGCCTTAAAACCTGTGAAATCATCAGAACGCCTATGAATCTAATCTTATCACGAAAGCACGCTGTTACTACTGTGCAAGTGAATAAAATTATATTGAATGCCTTTGATGATCTCCGCGAGTCTACAATGTTAAAAAAATTAAAGTTTACTCATGTGCTGTGTATGCACACAGCAGACAAATGGTGAAGAAAGGAGAATATGGAAGGGGAGGCGGTAACCATTGTCATTGGGAGCAAATACTAGTGTTAATCTCAGGCCTATATAAAGGGAAGAGACGTCTACCCTTACAATCCTTGTTTAATGAAGCAATGATTTAACTGATAAAGCTGTTACATTTGAACAAAAAATGGATTAGCTGCTGCTACAGCTGTAATGTAACCGGTTGTTGTCGCTGCTATTATTGTATCAGATGTTGCTACAGCTGTAGGATCTGTTACATCTATTGTTGTACAGCTGCTGTAGCTGCTACGATAGCAATTGTATTTGATTTTGCTACAGCTATTGTGCTGACTGTGTCTAAAGCTGCTACAGCTGCAGGATCTATTGCTGCTATCGTTATAGCTGCTGTTGCTATAGATGATGTATCTGCTACTACATCTGTCGTATTTACTGTTGATGTTGCTGTGATGACTGCTGTTGCTGTGGTAGGTGAATCTACAGCTGAAATATCATTGCTGTGATGCTTGCTATTGCTAACACTCCTAAATCTCTAGCTGCTGCTGCAGTTGTTATGTAATGCGACTGCTGCTGCTATTGTTATAGCAGATGCTGCTACAGCTGTAGGATCTGTTACAGCTATTGTTGTACAGTCTCTGTATCTGCTACGATAGCTGCTGTATTTGCTTCTGCTACAGCTATTGTGCTGACTATGACTAATGCTGTTACAGCTACCTGATCTGATACTGTTATTGTTGTAGCTGATGTTACAGTGTTGTATCTACTACTTCAGCTCTCATATTTGATGTTACAGCTGCCGTGATGGCTGCTGTTGCTGAATCTACATCTGACATATCATTGCTGTGATGCCTGTTATTGCTAATAGTGCTAAATCTATAGCTGCTGGATTAGCTGCTGCTCCTACAGCTGTTATGTAACTGTTTGTTGTCGCTGCTATTACTGTAGCATATTTTGCTACAGCTGTAAGATCTGTTACATCTATTGTCGTACAGCTGCTGTATCTGCTACGGTATCTATTTAATTTGCTTCTGTTACAGCTATTGTGCAGGCTGCGACTGATGTTTCTGTAGCTGCAGGATCTATTGCTGCTATCATTGTAGCTGCTGTTGCTATAGATGTTGTATCTGTTACTACATCTGTCGTATTTGCTGTTGTTGTGATGCTTGCTGTTGCTGCTGCTACAGCTGTTATGTAATGCAACTGCTGCTATTATTGTTGTAGCAGATGCTACAGATGTAGGATCTGTTACAGCTATTGTTGTAAAGGCTCTGTATCTGCTACGAAAGCTGCTGTATTTGCTTCTGCTACAGCTATTGTGCTGACTGTGTCTAATGCTGCTACAGCTGCAGGATCTATTGCTGTTATAGTTGTAGTCGATGTTACAGCATTGTATCTACTACTACAGCTCTCGTATTTGATGACTGCTGGGCTGTGGTGGGTGAATCTACAGCTGGAATATCATTGCTGCGATGCTTGCTATTGCTAAGAGTGCTAAATCTATAGCTGTTAGATTAGCTGCTGCTACAGCTGTTATGTAACTGGTTGTTGTTGCTGCTATTATTGTAACAGAAGTTGCTACAGCTGTAAGATCTGTTACATCTATTGTTGTACAGCTGCTGTATCTGCTACGGTAGCTGTTGTATTTGCTTCTGCTACGGCTATTGTACAGGCTGCGGCTGATGTTTCTGTAGCTGTAGGATCTATTGCTGCTATCATTGTAGCTGCTGTTGCTATAGATGCTGTATCTACTACTACATCTGTCGTATTTGCTGTTGTGGTGCTTCCTGTTGCTGAGGATGCTGAATCTACAGTTGTTGGCCTTGCTGCTTTTTCCGTTACAGCTGTTATGTAATGAGGCTGCTGCTGCTATGACTTAAATACCTGTGATACTACCTTAATCATGTAAAGTTACCTTAACTAGCTCTGATACGAATTCCTGCTCTAAATTAGCACGAGCACCTGTGATACTATCTGGTTTGCCCTAAATATCAATGATACTAGATGAATTACCTGTTAAAATGACTCAAATACCATTGATACAACCTGAATCACCTGCATTTACCTTAAATAGCTGTGATACAAATCTCTGATCGAAATTATCACGAGTATCTGTGAAACTATGCTGATTACCCAAATACTTACGATATTACCTGAACTATCTGTGAAGTACGAAACTACGTTATAACCGATCTCTGGAACCTACCCTCCTGTAATGCTAGCTTAATTACTCTAAACACCTATGATACTTGAATTATGCTAAATACCTACGATACTAGCTGAATTACCTGTGAAATCATACACAGCTATGATGCAGTCAGCCTCTGGAATCTAGCCTCGTGTGATACTAGCTGAATTAGCTTAAATGCTCACGATACTAACTGAATTGCCTGTGAAATCATATACAGCTATGATACGCCCTGCCACTGGAATCAGGCCTCCTGTGATACTAGCTGAATGACTCTAAACACCTATGATACTTGAGTTATCCTAAATACCTACGATACTATCTGAATTACTTGTGAAATCATACGGAACTATGCTATACCCAACCCTGGAATCTATCCTCCTGTGATACTAGCTGAATTAGCCTAAATACCTACGATACTAGCTGCTGAATTACCTGTGAAATCATGCACAGCTATGATGCAGTTAGCCTCTGTAATCTAGCCTCCTGTGATACCAGCTGAGTGACTCTAAACACCTATGACACTTGAATTATCCTAAATACCTACGATACTATCTAAATTACCTGTGAAATATACGAACTATGCTATATCCGCTTCCCGGAATCTGTCCTACCCTGTGATGCTACCTGAATTACTTACCTTTTTACGTTAGTGGGTCACCTTTTTGCGTGAGTGGGTAACCTTTTTCTCTTTACGGGTCACCTTTTTCCCTTTGTGGGTCACCTTTTTCCCTTTATAGGTCACCTTTTTCCCTTGTGGGTCACCTTTTTTCCCTTTGCGGGTCACCTTTTTCCCTTTGGTGGGTCACCTCTTTCCCTTTGCTGGGTCACCTTTTTCCCTTTGTAGGTCACCTTTTTCCCTTTGTGGGTCACCTTTTTCCCTGAGCAGATCACCTTTTTCCCTGAGGAGTCACCTTTTCCCTGAATGAGTTACGTGACGGGCATGTCTAGAATTTATGTCCTAGCATTGACACAAACAGCTTTCTAGGAAGTTCTCGTCTAAAGTCGCTTTCAGAGTTTAGCACCTCCCTCCTATTCCCTATCTCTCCTGTATATAAACCCATATTGCTACTCCTTCAGTGTCTGTCTAGCCTAACACCTCTCCTCCTGTTCCTATACTTCTCATACATACAAACGCATTCTCTACTCTCAACCACTGTCTAGTCTAGCACCTCTCCCCGTATCCCCTGCCTCTCATAAAGCGTATTCCCTCCTTCCCTGTCTAGCTGAGTATCTCTTTGGTTTCCTATCTAACCTATATAAAGCACATTATACCTTTAACACCTGTCTATCCTAGAATAGGATCTCTCTCCGTTTTCTCGTCTCTCCTTATAAACGCATACAAAACTCTCCCAAACTAATACCTCTCCTCGTTTTCCTATACCTCTCATATAAAGCATACTCTACTCCTCGACCTCTGTTTAGCCTAACACCTCTCCTCGTTTTCCTATATCTCTCATAAAAACCATACTCTACTCCTCAACCTCTGTCTGGCCTAACACCCCTCCTCCTGTTCCTATACCCCTCAAACATATAAACGCATACTCTACTCTAAACCTCTGTCTGGCCTATCACCTCTCCACTATCCCTTCCATATAAAAGCACTTCCCTCCTTCAACCCCTGTCTAGCCTAGTATCAGTCGTCGTATTCCCTATCTCTCCCATATAAACCCATTTTCCTCCTTGAACCCCCGCATCTACCCTCGTTTTCCCTATCCTTTCCCATATATGCCCAAAAAACTGCGCCAGAATTCCTCTATATAAGCTACATATATACATACATACATATATACATACATACATACATACAAAAGAGCAACTTCAGTTTACTGTAAATTTATGTATCTTATCTTGTCTGGTTCGATACAGATTTCCGTATTTGCTCCGGTTACACTTCAGCCTTGGGCTTATTGTGCTATCAGTATGTTTTAAAGGCAATTCATTATGCATGCACCCTTTACCAAGGAATACAGTCCCATAACGAATATGGTTTCAAATTCTTCTGGTCCTAAAGAAATCCCCAAAAAGCAATATATCTACTGTGAGCTAAGGCCTCACAGGTGCATATAATATGCTGGGCTGTTTCAATTTCTTTCTTGCACAATCTGCAATCTAAGTTACCCTGAAAACCTCCCATCGTGTTAAGATACTTTTTCACAGAACATGTCCTGTGAGAAATGCAATAATTGTTCTCATCTGAAGTCGTTAGGTACATTTAAGTAAGTTTTCAGCTCTTTTCTTGCATGGTTTTCTAATAAATAGTTTACCATATTTGTTTCCTGTAGTTTTGTCGTTCTCCGTGGTGTAGTGGCTACCATGCTAGCCTCTAGTTCCCGAGGTCGCGGGTTCAAACCCTGGATGGATTTTTCGGACGTAAAAATACTTAGCATGGCTTCCTTCGGAAGGTAAGTAAAGCTGGTGGTCCCGTGCCGTAGATTTAGCGCACGTAAAAGATCCTTAACCCTGATAAAGAGCCTCTGAGCAAAAGTACTGGTCTTTCACGCCCAATATAGAATAGGACGCTAAGGACCACATCAGTTAATGAGCGTCCATATATAAAACTAAATTTGTCCTGTGGTTTTCAGCCAGGTCTTATGATGTTCTACTTTGGACCAGTTGTTAATAGCCTGTCTTACTAAACATCGAAATGTTCCTAGAATCGGCTTTGGCACAATATATTATGAAACTGCTCCTTGTCTTGCAAGTTCATCAGTTTCTCATTTTCCCTCTCCACTATGACCCGGCACCCTGGTAAGTTGAAATTCATTCTGTTCTGTGAAGCTTGTGAGCAGGTTTAGGCAGTTTAAAATCAGTCCTAACGTTACCTTATGACTACGGTGCAGCCTGGATAGGGGTCTGTTTACCAGTGTAAGCTCTCCTTATGTTTTAATGTATGCCTTGAATAAGGCCATAAATTTCTGTGTCAAAAACAGTAGTTTATTCACCCAAGGGAAACACTTTTTACACTTTGGTTCTTATGTCATATACTCCTGATCCTGTTCCTGAGCTATCCTTTGAGATGTCCATAAACCACATCAGAGTTTTCTCAGGAGTTTCCAAAGTTTTATTCGTCCACCATTCAGGGTCGGTAATGACCCTGAAGTTCTTTATAAAATGTTTAATTGTAATCACATAGTCTAACGGCATTTCTAAAGATGCATCTCCTATGTATTTCTCAATGTTTAGCAAACCTGAGTCTATTTAAAGAATTCTCAGTTGCTTAGCGTATTGCAATATATAGAATGCCATTCTTGCCTCCTTCATTACAACTAAGAGTAGCAGTAGTACTAGTAGTAGCAGAAGCACTTACACTGTCAACAGTATCAGTTTACTCTTGTACAATACAACAATCACATGATTTTCCTGTTCCTATAATCTAACACTGTGTGTATAATACTAAATATATACTCACTATACATATAAGCATGTACTAGTACATACTAAAATACTTTCTAACATAATGAAGGAAGAAAACACAATAATAATAATAATAATAATAATAATAATAATAATAATAATAATAATAATAGGCATGAATTAAAATTATATTACAAATATATACCGTGCTCCGACCCTTAAGAACCCGCTCTTATGTACCGACCCCGTTCCCCCCTTTCCATTCTCGAGAACAATTAATTTCCTTTGCCGTACCTTAGACAACAAATAACCCATTTTATGATACACCACGTCCAACATTATCCAAGCAGACCTCCATTCTCCTATTGGACTCCAGAAACTGTGGTGGTAAATATTGTTTTCTTAGTATTTCTGTTTCCCTGCACTGAGCCAGAATATGATTCCATGTTTCCCTTTCACCACAGAATGGAAATATTCTCACTCCGGTGTCATCAGTTAAGTTGTTGCCTTTCCAGGAGCCCAGTCTTAGCCACACCAAAGCATTTCTTTCCTCTCGCGTACAGTTATCTATATAGCCCTCCCTGCCCCAGCCCCGCGTTATTTGATACTGTAAGTTAAGGGAATTTGAGTAGTACATTGTGATTCTAAATTCTTTCTGTCAATACCACGTAGTCGTCTCTGAATTACCTTCCATCCGCTACGTTCCTTGTCCCTCCCCTGTAGGCAAATGTACTCCATTCCAATTTCTTCTAAGACCCTGAGCAATTTCGTTGCCCAACACGTGTCCCACCCTTCATGTATTTGTTCGCTGTAACACACCGCGCGTAGAAGCGTCTGATCTCCACATACTATGCGTAACCAGTATTTAACAGCCCTTATATTTTAGATGTATGGTTTCATTGTATAAACCAAATGTTTTAGAACCCTACAACTTGCAGTACCCCTCCCCACCTGTAGAATTCGCTTCAGAAAATGCGTCTGAATTTGGTTCAATTTTTCAATCTTTTCCCAACCCCAAATTTCTGCACCATACGTTAAACTAGACCTAACAACAGCTCTGGATACCACCTCCTTGTCCTCATTGGTATATCAGGAACTTTCATAAGGCACTTTAATCACTCCATATTTTACTATGCATTTACGTTTCGTGATGTCTATGTGCTTCCCCCACCTTCCGTTCATAGATATTGTGACGCCCAGATACGTAAATACTTTAACATTCTCCAAATACTGTCCTGCGTATGTCCGGATCTCCTTGGTGCCATATACCCATCCATTCTTGAAGCTTAGGGGTTTGGTTTTCACCTCATTCACTGCCATTCCCATTGCTTACAATATGCTTCTAAGCAATTTAGTTGTCTTTGCAGCCGAAATTGATGTAGACATTAAAATTAATTCATCCGCATATAGCAGGGCGAGTATGGGGGTATCTTCTATACTAGGAGCATCAGGTTCAGTTGAATTCAACACTTCCGGTATATCGTCCACGAACAAATTAAAAAGCTTCTGTGAAAGAATACACACCTGTCTTACTCCTCTCCGAGTTATAACATTCTTCGATACTGTTTTGGAATTGCATTTTACCAAAACCTGACTTTTTAGGTATATTGCCTGTAGTGCCAAATAATTTTTCCTGACAAACCCTTCACCCGTAATTTCACCCAGTGCGCTTGCCTTTCAACACAGTCGAACGCTTTACGAAAGTCTACAAAAACATAGTATAGTGCAATGGAGCCAGGTTCAACAGTTTCTCCACCAGTAGGAGTTTTTTTCACGACTCCTGTAACAGTCATGCTTGCTGTTCTTTGAAACTTATTTAGTTGATTTTTGGATCCTCTTTTAAGGACCTTAGGCAACAAAATCAGTGCTGCTAGGTTATCGATGGTATTATTACCTTAGTATATATCCAATGGATCATAGCAGGTCTTCGTCTCCATCTTTTACGTCTAACTACTTCAAAGGTTGTTTACACAGGTTTTATTGTTTTCTTGAAATGCTGATTCTAGTCCATTTTGGCTACTATCTGTGAGACTTGTATGAATTATTTTGCCTCTCGGCATGGATTGAATCCATACATTGATTGTAATTATTGCATTAAAGGAGGTGTTATCAAAGGCACTCTCAATATCACTGAAGGTACCATGTGCCTCTCCTTTTTCTGAATTGTCTTTTCTAGCTTATAAGCGAAAAGGTATGTGTAGTAAAATGCTTCATTAAGGGAATTCCCTATAATTTTCGTTTTGTGGGGGAAGGCACTTCTATATATGGTGTATGGAATACATCACGCGTGTACTTGTATTACATAAATAGGCGCGTGGAGTTAAAGTATTAGGTAAAATTACATATGAAGTTTTAAGAAGTGCAAACAGAGTATAGGCGCGGCCTGCTGTGGCATTTCCAGCTGCCGAGATGCGAAACCCTTTGCAAGCGATAAATACATATTCTGGAAGCTTTGCATTTAGGTAAACAAGCCCATTGGGCATTTAGATATGGCGTAATCTTAAATGTTCAACTTGAAAACAACAATATGAATAATACATAGAATAAAATCTCTGACTTTTCAGCATATATCGCTCTGTAATTAATTTGGTTTTCTTTTATTTTCCTTGGGTCAATATTTATTATTTGAAAGAATAAATTTCCTTCATTTATTTGGATCTTAAATACCTTTATTATTTACTCATTTTGATTATAAGTTTTAGGGGCATTTAAGGGGAGTTTATACACTATTTTGACTATGAGTACTAGTATCCTTTTAATTAAGCATACACATCTGTAGTAGGGGCTACTCAACCAGATTTTAGTATGTTTGACTTTGTAATCATAATCATAGTAATAACAACCACCTTATTTCATGCATACGGTTTCTGTTACAGACTTTCCCCAATACAACAAAGATAATTGACGTTGTTAGTAACAGATCAATAGAAGATTTGGTATGGATGTGCCTTATCACGCTTGGCGTAGTGCTGCTGTTAAGCGCTGCAGTCTCCATGTTGATGATTGTTGCCAATCAACAAGATGAGATCCATGGAGATTATGATACCGAATACGAAGACGAAATGGACCGTATTGACTCAGCAGAAATAACTGTAAGATGCAGCGATAACGGAACGTTACAGCATATGAATGTATTATCTATGTAAACTGCTCTATGTATATTAAAGACAATGTGCTCTAAGGTCAAAACATCCGATGTGTGCCAGCCACACGACTTTCTTAACCTTTGTTAATGTTGTAAACAGTATATTTATAAAATATAAGTAATAAGTAAAACTATAAATAAACTGCAAACTACTTATTTGTAATATAATTCTTCTACAAGATCCACATTAAACTCCGTTTTCAATTACATTTTAAGGCAACTACTTATTTATTTTCTTGAAGGTGGAATCACATGATTTCCACGTCACGGAATGTGAGTCCACATAAATTGGAGGGCACGTGTCGTGATGCTCTGTGTGTGCGTATTACCATGTCTTGTTTCTTCACACTCTTCTCAGACAAGGAAGACGCGGTTCCAGCGGTTCTTCCGAATTTCTTATCATCCAGGAAAGGAAGCGCAGGAAGTGAACAAATGGTGATCATCTGAAAAGAGAGAAATTTGGTAAATTTTACAGTTGTTTAAAGGAACTGGAGGAAAACCTTTCATGTGTACTTTAAAGTGAGTAAAATTGTTTTTGAGTGTATTGTAATGTAATAAAATAGAAAATGCAAAGGCAGAACACTCGGTTTCGAAATGCAATTAAGAGAAAAAATATCAGAAATATTTGGGTATGCATTCGCTAAGGTAATGACAATTATTATTGGAAAAAGACTGAAAGAGCCATTTTTTGTTCATATTAACCACTATGTTGATTATCATAGGAATGATAACTTTATTTTACTTAGCAAAATGAACACACTTTTATTAATTTTTATCTCTAGCAGAATAGGACAGGAACTATTTAAATCATACAAAAATGTCTTCTGTCTTAACTTCCATAATGAACTGCACGTGCTCTCACGCTAGTTACAAATGTTCGGTGGAGCAGAGAATCTAAATGCGACGGCACGAGTGCTAGAAGGGAAATCACGTGCTGCCCCTGGCGTGCTAACAGTGTGATTCCAAGAAATATGAGTAAGTACATACATGGAAAAGCTAATACCAACTCTGGAACATGACGACATGAGAACTCATATTCTGTGCCGTGCGTGGCGATGTGATTCTGTCCTAAAGGAAGCGTGTAATACAATTACAGATGCATCAAGCGATGCATCAGGCACCGAATGAACCTTTTGTTGCCCAAAATGTTCTATGAGGGTGTCTAACCCCTACTTCAACGAATTATTCCCTTAGAGCTACCTAAATGAGGCCATTATAGTAACGGATTTAGCTGGGCTCGTATTCACCGTAGTTATAGAATTGTGTAAGAGATAACCGGAAGTTCTGAAACATTAGGTAGATACTTACCAACGCTGTTTTATTTGTTTAGTTAAAAGAATTCTAATAATTCACTGAACAGAAAATAACAGAAAATGAAAAATAAGAAAACGTATGTATGCAAATGGTAGTTTCTCTTGGGGGAATTTTCTTATAATCTTCGCTTGGCATGCTTAAACACGATCTGACTCACAAATGAAAAGTGGTAAGTGGTAGTGAAAGAAACATATCAGTCAATATGAAACTGAGATGAACCTCAATAAAGAATGCCCAACGTATATTTCCTTTGTGAAATATAATAAAACAGTGTTATCACACTGTGGCCATGACAGTTCAACTAATGAAAATGGATTTACCCTATGCCAGTTTTTACGATCTTAACCACTTATAGCTATGTATAAAAACAAGCACTGCTGCTAAGTTTTCGATTTATTTTTTAAATAGCACATTTAATCAACGACTAAGAGAAATCATTTTCAGTGTCTCAACCTCTACTTTATGATTGAAAGTTCATACTGCGGAGTTAGAGAGAGAAATGTCGCTCATGAAAGAAGAACTTCTTCCTCTCTGTACGTTATCAACATGATTCTACTACTGTTTGTTTAAAGCGTGACTTTTATCTCTGCGACTCAGTTGAAGTATTCCGGATAGAGATTACTACTATTAGTTTCAAATGGGAAGAGTTCTGAGCTACAGCGAATGAGGTGCATTTGCGTGCACAGCGTTGCCACCTCGTTACCCCCACTCTTTTCATATTTCCCTCTCACTCTCACATCTGCCTGTCGCTAGAATGGTCGACGTAAAGCAACCCAAACTGAATTATCTTAACTTTTATAATTCTCCTGGTGTTTAAATTCATAATTGGGAATATACTCGCATGCTACGTGCGTATTTTTTAAGTGTTATATAATTATAGGTTATGAATTACCTGTGCTTTTAATCCAATGGAACTGCCAGTGGCTCATCCGTATCACTGTCATCAGTTACGTGAAGAGGCAATTCGTCACTGACACTGTCTTCATCGTCTGAGTCTTGCAAATTTATGATGATAGGTTCCAAAATATCGTCACGGCCTATTTCTTTCCAAAAGTCGTCGTCTTGTAGTTTTTCTGCATGTCTCACGCAGGCTTCCCAGTCTTGTTGAGTTACCTTGTCAATTTCTTCGTGAATAAGACGTTCAACGTCAGTCAGTTTAAAAGTGTTATTTCTGTTTGCAACCCCTCGTTTTATTTGAGCCCATACTAACTCAATTGGATTATACTGGCAGTGATAAGGGGGGAGGCGGATTACCTCGTGTCCCATTTCCATTGCAAGTTGATCCAGCTGATACACTTTTCCCTGGTTTTTAAATGGAAGTACTCGTTGCAGTAACTCATTTTTAGTTTCTGTTGCCGAAAATTCAACCCCCTTTTTTTGCAACCATTCAACAGTTTGGTTCTTTCTACTGGCAGTATTCGGTACTTTGTTTTCAATAACCGAATGATATGGTGCATTATCCATTATAATTATGCTTCCCTCTTCTAAATCATTTAGGAATCTGTTCAAAAACCATTCTTTAAACGTATCAGCTGTCATCTCTTCGTGATAATCTGAGGTGGTTTTGGACAGAAAAATCCATTTGCTTCCAGGTACAAATCCTGTCTTAGCGGACCCTACATGACAAATGATAAGTCGACTGCCTTTTCCAACAGGTACCTTCAGGCCACCCTTTTTTGAGGAATCTTGCCAGATTGAATTTTGAGTGTGGTTTTTATTTACCCATGTCTCATCTAAGTAAAATATAGGTCTCGTATCGCAAGAATTTCGAATTTCGTGCATTTTGCGTAAGAATTTTATTCTTGCCGCAACAATGTCACTCCTCTCCATTAAAAATTGTCGTCCATCATTTGTCTTTCTGTACGTGAACCCTAATCCTCTCAAAATTCTATAAGTAGATGAATTTGAACCAGTGTATGATATTTTAGTTCTAAGGGCACAAGTTATTTTCTGTATTGTTGGGAATTCACCTTGGTCATAAAACTCGAACACAGTTCTGCGTACAACGTCCTTGTCAAAGTCAGTTAAATTTGTAATCCTCTTCGGAGGTCCAATGTGCTTTCTGGGCGATACAAACACTGGAGCATCACTGGGAACAGATTTTCTTGCCTCTCCGCAAATGCGAGACACACTTGCTTTACCGACACCACACGCTTTAGCAGTAAGCTGTTGAGGATATTTGAAATCAAGTTGATTTCTGTGTTCCTCATTGTTACATTTTTTTAAAAAACGAGTAAACCCTAAATATAATACTTCGAGCCTGACTTCGCAATACCTGCCTCTTTGACTCGCCACTAAATTCTCCACAATAAGTCATTGCACTATTTTACTCTTGCTGCTTGCTCTCTGAACAACAACTGAATACTGATATTAACTGTGTAGGGTAAATAAACTCCAACCCAGATTTAGAAACAACACACAATTATAAACATGTGACGGCTCACGTTCTGCAGATTCTACAAGTAACACAAGTGAGCTGGGTGGACTGTTTGCTCTCTCTCAGCTTTAACAAACGCCTTGGTTTTACAACATAATTCTTTATCACCATCAAGTCAGTAGTTCTGTATAATTACAATAATATATATACATAATATATACAATAATGCATACATACAAATAATGTGACCATTACAGTGCTTACGTGGTTATATTATAACATATGGGAATGTTTATTTGTTTGTATTATGAAAACTATTTGAGCTAAAAATATGTGGTTTTTACGGTTGTGTTGCGAAAAGTACTCCCTACCTTCTAGTGGGTTACTTTTTGCAAAATTTGAATTTTTGTCTTAGCGCAAATTATATTTATTAGAAACACATTCGCTTAGCACGCGTCACGCTTAGCTTACGGCGAATGCAATATGACAACACAGCGGAACTCCGATTGGTTGCCGCTCTGGCCGCGCTCAAGGACAAACATCATCCCATTTGAAAAACACAGTAGTCCTTCGTTTGGAAGTACAACGCTTTACATGGAGTGTAATAGAACTGGTATAATCGGCGCAACAGTTCTAGACATGTGAAAATCTTAATGAGAGCTTTGAAGCGAGTTGCTTACCGGATCAGGAGGTGACCGGTCGTCTGCATGCTGCAGGAGTGCGTGGGACAGTCATTGTCAAATGTCCGCACACCGGTTATGCGCTGCGCTGATAAACTTAGTTATATACAGTATATTAAAATCCACGCTGTAAAAAGCACTTAATATAAAAAAACAATGTCAATCATTGCCTCCAATTCTTCCACACCTAATAACCCTTCCTCTTCTGCGGAATCACTCGCATTATTGCCGTCATCGCTGCTGTCGCTACTTTCTGCACCATTATCTTGGATGAGAATTCTTTCTATTTGATTTTCTGCAATTCCGTATTTTTCGAAATAATGATTCTTAATTTATTCAACATGTCGACATACATTTTCCCATTCTGGCCTTCCAATTTCAGCAAATTGCTGGCGTTATAACTGCTCCACATATTTTAATTTAAAAGTGATATTTCTGCATGCCACCCATTTTTTGATATCAGCCCAGATTAATTCGATTGGGTTTACATCTGGGCGATGCGATGGCAGTCTTAAGTACATTATGGCGATGTTGTATTACTATCTGGTCACGTATGTATGACGTCTGAAGCTGTTTGTTGGCTTTAATTAAGTTATATAGCGTTGTTTTACTCATGCTTTCATCCAAAGCTATATTATGTCTAAGTAATCAAGTTCTCATTTCTTCTTTCAAAGAATTTGAGGTAGGTGGTTTGTCAATTGAGTGTTGACGCATTGTGAAGCATTGTCGATGACCAGAACAGACCCAGCAGACATATTAGGTATCAACATGGCGTTGATTCACTTCATGTTCTTTTCTGTATTCATTTCTTGATAAAAATCTCCTGTTGTTTTTGCAACTTGTAAAAGAAGGGCATTTGGAACGAAGCCGATCTTTCCAACAGCATGAACGATAATAAGTATTTGCCCTTTAGCAACAGGAACCTGCGTCCTAATTCGTTATCGTCACTCCAACTTTTAGATGTTGTACGACTGCTGTGTATGTATGACTCATCTTCATACACTATAGTATTTTTCTGAAATTTGTAGCACCACCTTTGAAATTGATGCTGATATAAGTACATATAAAATTATACTCATTTGGAAAGGTAGAATCAGACTGAAAAATTCAATGCCATAGCCGGGATTTGAACCACGGATCTTAGGCTTTCCGTGCCGTTGCTCTAACCGACTAAGCTATCATAGCAACATTTACTTTTTATTTTTATTTTTTTTATTTTATTATTTTTTTATTTTATTTATTTATTTGTTTTGCTTTTCTGTTAGAGCTCTTCTATTTGATTTCGGTTTCTTCCACTTGAACCCTAAATCTTTAATAATTTTTCTGAGATTTGTAGCACCACCTTGAAAGTTTCTGCTGTCTTTCAGCTTGATGAGCAATCTGCTTATTGTTAGCACATTTTTTTCTTCCACATAGGAATTGTGAATCGTGCGCCGAATGACGCATTCGAAATCGTCTATTTCTGTAATACGTTTAGGGACCTTATGTTTCTTCCCAGGTGTGTCAAATGGTACTCTTTCATCCATATGTCTTTTTTTCTTGTCTTTGAGAACTCTGGAATCGGAACTCGGTGAAACACCAGTTGCTTTGACTACTCTTTCTTTCACTGTCTTAAGGCTTTTGTGGAACTCGGATGAACATATATTTTCTTCCTTCATCTCTGCTTCTTGCTTCATGAAGTCGAGGACATTTGCAATTATTTCCCTACTTTGACTACGTAATACCTTACCACTTAACTTTGAAAACATAGAAGCCATGGTTATAAATATAACAAATATAAAGTAAGTTCTATTTAGATACTGCTCTCTTTAAAATTACAACCAGATGCAGACACTTTCTATGCAGACTGTATGTGTTACGCACTGTGAGTAAGCAAAGGTATTATATCGCTTTCGTTGATTAAGCTAAACATAAACCATTCCTAGGCTCGGCAGCTGGGGTGGCAATCAAAGTCACGATTCCAGAAGTTTTGCGCGAGTAATAGTTACGAAACGCATGCATTAAAGAATAACAACACTAACGTGCTTAGCGTGGCTGCTTGATGACTTTAGAGAAGACTAGTGCTTCACGTGCTCTACAATATCCGATATTTCTGTCCTTAACTTACTATATTCTATCTTCCTTTCGTTCCTGTTATTGAATAAAAGATCTCATGTGTTGCACTCATAGGAGTTCCTCTACTCACTCTTATTTAAGGTATTGTTACCAATGCTTATTGCAATGTCTACCATGCATATAGTAGATAGAGAAGGTAATGCATTCCACCCAAAAATTCGATACCCACATTTCACCGGAAATACATGTTTTGAGACCCCTTGAATTCAAAAGAAACATTTTTAGAAAAACGAATGCGCGTATTTAGGCTCATTACCTACCTAAGATGCAACACGAGGATTGTCAACGAAATTCTCTCACCCCAAACTAGCCTTTACATGTAAGATTTTTCTAAATTTTTCATTTTCTAGAAATGGGGTTAAGGATTTTCATTAAAATGCCATACATTAAAGATATTTACATAACAAAAATGTTGTCTTCTATTTTCTGAGAATAGCTTGTGAAGTCCTTTTCATTCGGAAGGAATTTTGTATAATCTTGTATCACCAGTAAACTTTAAGCGACAGGCGAAAACATACTATACAAAAATGTAGGTCTCTTTAAAACATGCAATTTAATGTAAATAACGTTTTTGTGGCATCGGCCATTTACAGGATGTCCGTTATTGAGCAATAGTCAAATCTTTTAAGAGGGGATCGCTATGTGACACTTTTGAAACCCCGTTCTCTTTGCATGAATACGAGAAAAAATAAATAGCGATTTTCCTCTTGAGAAAAGTATAAGTATCTGAAATAGCAAAGATTACCTCGGAAATGGTTAATGGCACAAAAAAGTTTATTTGCATAAATTGCGTGCTTTTACGACATGTATATTTTGTTATGCAGAACTCTTACGGTTTACCAATTCAACAAAACTCAATCAGAATGAAGAGGACTTCACAGTATATTTCCAGAAAATTCAAGGTATACGTCATATCTGCCATGAAAATATCTTGAACATATGGTATTTTAATTAAAATAGTTAGAGTCACTTTTGGCAAAACCAAAGTTTTCGAAAAATTTTCCTTGTAAAGGATAATTTGGTGTGGGGAATTTTCTTGAAAATCTTCATGTCGCATCCTTGGAAAATGCTGAAATTAAATACTAAATTCGGTAGTACTTACCGATATGTATAATATTCACAGATACACACACACACACACACACACACACACACACACACACAGAGAGATCTCTTTTTAAGAATACTTTTTTGAGGGGGGGGCGAATCAGGCAGTCTCAGAAGGTGTATTTCCGATGAAATCTCGGTTTCGTATTTAGTGGAATGCAATGCTTCTGCTTACTATAGCTACCGAGCAGGATGGCTCAGGTGGTAACGATTGTGGCCTATTCGGGAACTTGTGGGTTCGATTCGGCCGACCTTCCTGAACCATGGGTTCCTTTAGGGTTTCCCCGGGTCCTAGGCTAATGCTGGGAAGATTCTCTACATCCCCCGAATTTCCTGTCCCTCCAATTCACTCCATTCTCATTTCACTTCAGCTTTCATCTGCTTGATCTGTTACAGATTGAAAGTGTCGGCGGGAGGGTAAAGTTATGCTCTATGCAACACTTCGTCCCCCGGAATGGGGGCGGTCTCGGAGTCCCGGGTCCCCCAGTGGGATGTGTAAGCCTGCAGAGGGAGGGGAGTGGTTGCACAAGTTGCCATCCGCGGAGTTTCAATCGTAAAATGTAGGAACTCTGCCCTCTGCCCTGTTCGGCCGTTCTTTGTCTCCTCTCGCCTCACCTCTCCCTCTCGGAGGCACACTGTCGGGATTCAGGAACAAAATATCTTGTAGGCCGACGTACTAAGTTCCCCTCCGTGCCTAGTCCAACTCCTACTTCCTACTATAGTTAAGTAGAAGTAAAAATAGTCTCAAACCTATGACGGGATTGCTTCAATACTTGTTTCAAGGCTTAGATTTTGACTTCCAATAATAACGAATACATAGACACATACGGTGGAACCTCTATTCGTCGCAGTGATGGAAATATGTTGATCGGTTAACCGAAAAAATGGAATAGCTCGTACCATAAAAATTTTCAATAATTAAATACTCATTACTTACAATTATGTAATTTGAAGCTCCTGCTGTGCTACTACAAATGTTGTCTGCATACTGCACTATACTACACAGTACTGACGGGTTACAAATGTAAAAAGCACGCAACTATGTATACAAAACTTTATTTACACTTTTTAACACATACACTGTACCTACATATTCTCATAAACTCTGCTGTGAAGAAATCGGATTATTATTATTATTATTATTATTATTATTATTATTATTATTATTATTATTATTATTTTAAGTTTTGAGAAGGTGTTTCTGTTGACGTTTGTTGATGTTAGCTCCACGTATGGGTGCCAACTTGAAATAGATATTGTCTTTACGTTGGAGTTGTTTATTTTTGCTCCACGTATGAACGTCAATTTGAAGTGGATTGTTTATGGAGTTTGTTTGCACCACGCTTTGTGCATCAATTTGAAGAAGATTGTTTGTTGTTACGTAATATGCTGCTACGTATGTAAAGCCTATTTGAAGATGTATTTTTGTTGTTACGCTCCAAGTTTAAAAAAATATATTAACTTTGTTATTAAAACTGTTTCTATAGATATTATTTAGGTTTATGTTTTGCCTCGGCTGCGTCAGTAATGTTTGTAGAGACACGTTTCTCTTAATTAGGGCGTGGTACGACAAGAATGTAGGCTTACACAGATTTTAAGTTTTAAATTCACTTCTTTTTATTAATCCTTGACACAAATTAAATAGCACTACACTGATATCAAGAACTATAAGATTCTTTTATTTAATACTTGCACTTTGTTAATGCGTATACTTAATTTTCGTTTCACACGAATACGTAATATTTCTTTAGATAACACTCTTCCATCCGGTTACTACCAAGGTCTGCAGGCAACTGAACATATTTCAACCGTCCAAACCCGTAAACTTCTGTATTTCAAGTCTCTGATTGGCTAATCCTAGTCCAATAGAGTACCTACATTTTATTAAAGCTTTTTCTGCCTGTTGATTGGCTATATTTAAACTTTTACAAAATTTACATTATCGTTGCTCTAATCATGACTAGTAACATTCAAACTCTCAAACTCATTATTGTCTCAATGTTACCTCATTGTTACCTCATTGTTAGCAACTTTAAACTTATTCTCACAGCTCTTACATTATTAAATTGCGTAATGCATTCACATAACATTATTAAACATGTTTACAATAATATAAGCATATGCAATGGCTGTTACATTTTTCAAATTATTACATACATATTGCTTCAAGGCGGGCTGTTACTGAAATTGCACATTATATAATTTAATTGAAATTATTCAAGTTTTAAAAATACTGCCTCAATTTAGATTAGCTTAATTTTGTTTTTTTATTTTTTAATCATTCTCACTTTTCTAATGGCAAGGATAGAATGTTATCTTCCTGTTCCAGAAATTCTAGTAAAGTTTCTGCTGATTGAAGAACTTGCAGTTGAAAGGGGTTATACCATACACACACACATATATGTACATATTGTCGTATGCCTCACATTTATTTATTATTTAACTTCAGAGGAGAGCTACTCGCTTATGAGAGGGATCGTTAATCAAACAAAGAACGTTAATTTAAGAGGCAACGACGAGGGACGCAGCTAAGTTATCTCTCTAAATAATTAATACACCAACACAATTTCTGGCTGAAGGGAGAGGAAAGGAACTCTATTATACCATAATTAAAAGTTAAAAGGCGTGGATGGCACACAATTTATTGGATGAAGTTAGTTACATACCTTTGCCCATTGCCTGCCGACGAGGACATCGTGTGTTAGCAGTTGCCCGACTCTCTTACCCGAAGCCTACTCACAGAATGAAGCTACGCCAAGTTTTAGCGTCAGTAACGCCATATCCCCCCAATGACACACTGCTTCCCCTGAATCGCCCCTATTCTCAGATAAACTGCCACGCTTCGGCGTCCAGAGAGCGTATTACCACTAATATAATCTGTGCACATGCCACATCTCCCCCTGGCCACCGAAGTCGACGTCCTCGTCGACATAAGGAAAATAAATATAATAAACATGAAAAGAACAAAACAAAATGACATACACATGTGTGATGAACCAAAATATAACAACAATATACATGTGTGGTAAGCACCCAGCCGACGATACAATATTGCTGGGCGATAACGAGATACGAGAGACGTAAGTGATGTCGACTAGTATTGTTAATGCACTTATCTTTAGCATCCCGCACACGCACACACCACGCTGCCTCAGTTCACAGGCACACTACACTGCGCAAAATATCGCTGGTCTGCCGTAACTGTTTGTGGGTGAGTTTAGACAGTGCCCACAACGACGATTTGTCCTGGTGTAGAATTATCACCGCAGGTCTCTGGTGATGACAACAGGGTGGGCAGTCGCTGGCTTGGACTGCCCCCCGACATGGTGGCTCCTTATGCCACGGCAGTGTAGTGGCTGCCCGACAGCTTCCCTGTGGTGTTTCTTGACTTCTGGTGTGCCCCGGGGATGCTCTTGAATTTTCTCGCTCTCCGCCACAGCGAAATACTAAAACAAAACCACCACACAATAAACAGGGTGCTCCCACAAACAATCACACATAAAAGAATGGTATGTCATGTACAATTAAAGATTTTAAAGGTTAAAAAGTTTACACTAAAAATTCTTTTGACATGGGGCAAAGAAAGAGAAAAATAAGTACAAATTGGCATAAGAACTAAATTTTACAGAGTTGCCATCCAAAATTTAACTTACAATGCTTTACAATCCAAATAAAACAGTAAAACAGACTCAAAATACATGAACATGACAGAAATGAAACTTAACCTTATTTTGGGATCCCAATATTACATCTTAATAACCAGCTGGTATCACTAACAAAAGAAAGTAAGTGCACTTACAAGACAATCACACATGACAATGAAATGAACTCATTCACACTGACCATGGCCCAAATTACACACAACACTCACCTAACTATCTACTCAAACTAGTGTATGCATCACTACAAACTACATCCACAATACATCTCTAAACTACGCCACGTGACATGCATTCAACTACTATTGTCCTACTCTTGTCACCAATACAACTGCTCGTCCACATCACTATCCTTCTCATCTCATTATTATCAACATCTTTCATAATCATCATCAGTAATAGTGCAATCTCGATCATTACTTCAATCATCATCATCTTTCAATTTTCTCTTCAAAACAAAACATCTTCACTTACGTGTCTCATTTACCATGCTGCAAATTCAAAACATATAACATAGGCATAACCTTCAATAAATCACATTAACAATTCAGGAATGACACAAATAACATGACACTATACTGTTGCATCCACATCCTCCAAATGAAAATTAAGCTGGAAAACAGGTGGTATTAAAATTTTCTATCTAAGATGGTAATAAACTTGTTGCATAAACAGAAAAAAAATTATTCACATTACAATCACTTCCATCCATATAATCTCTCGTGTGAATTCATCACACACGCTATACTGGGCACGTTACAGCAACACCAATAAGCAAAATCTCTGAAAACATACAACAAATATCGGGGTTACACAGTGGCACTTCCACCGAAGCTGACATCATCTCATCTCTCCTCATCTCATTAACACCGTCGGGGTTACTCTTTGGCACTCCCACCGAGGCAAATCTCAACTCTTATTTCTCACATAACCTCACACTACGCCATCGGGGTTACTCTTTGGCACTCCCACCGAGGCAAATCTCACATAACCTCAAATACACACATACATACACACACTATTCATGCAACAATTTTCTGCAAATAAAGATCACAGCATCATTATGAAACCCAAAATCAAATCGAGTCAAATCAAATCATATCATATCAAATCAAATCGAATGCAACAAAACAACATCACATCATTACTCAAAACAATATTGTCACAGAACATTCCTGAAAATGAAAGCTCAATTAAGCACATAGTACACATGAAACACATTCCTGCAGCATAATACAACAAAACAAATGATTTGCAGTTCCCAAAACATAATTTAAAATTTAAGTTACACCCACAATAATAATACACTTTTAATTTAGCAGAGACATCCATATCACATTATTCCTGAAAAACAAAGCTTAATTAAGCACCACTCAGTGAAACAATAAATTTTAGCATACCTGTGTGAGTCGTAAAACTGTTTCATTCGTCCAAACTTTAGCACTCACAATGTTTGCATACTTACAGGTTATGGTTTTTTTTCTTATTCTTTTTACCACAAAATTCCAGTGCAAATTTACCAAAATCTGGTAACACACGTACAGCTGGTTCATCAACATCCACATCGTACTGGTCCATATTAGAAGCACATCAAACCTAATTAGGTGAAGATACTGGCAAGGCTGGTAGGCTCCTGAAACTTTTACTTACATGAGTAATTATGAAGCATTTTTCCCCTAAAAATATGCATTGCGTAATTAAATAAACCAAACTTGGTAACGGTGAAGCAAAATTATCAGCATTATCATTTCCTTAATTTTTCCGCGAGTGTACAACGCACAAAATTTTCAATATATATACGTGACCTCTTTCATGTTATTACTTTATTATTCTAAACAAATGCACCACACTTTTTATACACACGCAAATTTTAAACACGCAACACACGAATTTTGAACTAATTTGTTGTACTTTCGAGTCGTTAATACTTTCAATATGACGCAATCTAGAATGCAATGTTACGTAAATCAGCTCACACACGCAAACACATTAACGACACAAATATCACCCAATTTTCACAATTCACTTTCCGCAATTTACGAAAATAGATACGTCAAAAGGACCAGCACGAAGAACTTAACACAGTGATATAATTTGGTAGAAATGAAGCCAAAATAAGGGGAAAATGGAGTCAGAAGTTTTAGCGCCACGCCGGCAGACAATGGGAAAAATGTACAACTGAGCTCAAAATTAAAATTTCGAAACCAGACTTTCAGATATGATGGAAACAAAATTTAGAAGAAGAGAATCACAAATTAAAGTATAAAAATCCTTACCCTTTAACCAGAAACAAATTTTACATTTTTCACGACCACGTGGAGAAGCACAAACTGTTACATTTGGAGGGAAAAAAATATTTTGCACTTGAAAATCTCAAAACAATCAAACCAATTACTCGGCGCCACCGCCAATTGCCCGGCGACTCAACCAATTTATCGTATGCCTCACATTTATTTATTATTTAACTTCAGAGGAGAGCTACTCGCTTATGAGAGGGATCGTTAATCAAACAAAGAACGTTAATTTAAGAGGCAACGACGAGGGACGCAGCTAAGTTATCTCTCTAAATAATTAATACACCAACACAATTTCTGGCTGAAGGGAGAGGAAAGGAACTCTATTATACCATAATTAAAAGTTAAAAGGCGTGGATGGCACACAATTTATTGGATGAAGTTAGTTACATACCTTTGCCCATTGCCTGCCGACGAGGACATCGTGAGTAGTAATAGTCCCGGATGAGCCAATTGGTTTAACGATAATCCTGCCGCTAGGGGCGCAAGTGTCGCTAGTGTCGCTGCGTGCGACGGCGGCGGCGGTAAGTTTGAAAAGCGCCCTGAGCGGGAGGATTATCGTTATTGCAATTGGCTCATCCGGGACTGTTTTCTTTATTTATAATTTGAATACAGTACATTGGATAAAGATATGTATACATAGTTTTGATTAACATGATGTATTATTTGCTTAACATATGAATACATAGTTTGAGAATAACATAATGGATTATTTGATTACAGGAGATTAACATATGAATACAATAAATGGACAATATAAGAAATATTAGGAGAAAAAAAAGCACATTAAAATTCATAGTTTGTTGAGGCACTAGGACACACAGGTTTCGCGCACAACAATGATTTTAAAGTACGTGGTGCACTTTGAGTCCTCGTCATCGCTGCTGCTGCTATCGGCGGTAAATTGGTGGATAGGTTTGGTGATGCAGGTGACGAGCAGGTGAGAGAAACTTTCGTTGACGAACTCGGTGAAGGTTGGTATATAGATGGGGATGGTAAATTCGTTGTAATGGCTGGTTGAGAAGCATCCTGTGGATGTGACTTTGTTGGTTAGAGCAGGAATGTTGCTGTTGCCGAGGTATATGATGCATAGTGCGTCTTGTTTATGCTGGTGCACTTTGGTAGGTACGCATTTGACGTGGACGGCGTGAGCCCCTTGGACGTCGAGTGTGATGGTGACAACTCTGCTGTTGCGGAAATAGGAGTTGGAGATGCAGAGGATACGGATAGGTGAAGCTGCGTTGAGAATGAGTTGTAGGTTAAGATTGTTCCCCACGGGGACGGGATAGGTTTCGTCGGACATTATTTAGGGTTATATGGGGAGAACGTGACGATGTGACGTTTGAAACCTCTGCGTAGTTTTTCCTCGCCTGCGTATATGATGCAGAATGAGGTAGAGTTGAGTTGGTTGATGAGTTCTGGAGAGGCTTTTGCAAATCTTGTTGGTAGGAAAACTTCTGTGTCGTTGTCGAGTTTGGCGACGAGTTTGTACCGTGAACGGTGTCGATTGTTTTGACGCCGACGACACGATATGGTACGTGCTGTTGAAGCGTAGATACGCTGAGAGTGTGGGCGCTGCTGGAAAGTTCTTCTAGCTCTTTAAGGACGTCCTGTGACATTATGACGGCACAGATGGCAGTTTTTGATAAACGGGGGAGGACCGTCTATATGAGTGGTTTGATGAGGAAGGTTGTAGTGTTGTTTACACCTGCGATAAGGTGCGCAAACTACCTGTGCGTCTGTGGGAAGTTGGTTCCACACAAGGTCGACGTCGCTTGGGGGATAACGTTCGAAGATGTATATGCCGTTCTGCAGCAGCACTTGGCGTGCCCTGGGCAGTAGCAGGTGGATTCTTCGTCCGTTATCGAGATACCGAAAGAGCACGATGAAGCAGTTCATGTGGTGTTTCTAGCGGAGTACCTTCGAAGGAATTGTTGAATTTGCTTGTTGAGATGATCGAGGTCTTCGTAGAAACCGAGTTGACACTGCGTGCACAGGCGGGTGAGACGGTGCTTAAGTTCGCAGCTGCACGTTTGGTGAAAGCAAAACGAGCAGTGGAAGTCTTTACACGACGGTCCTGGCATTCCCCACGGCTGGCTAGCACCGAATGAAGGGGAAAAGAATGCGCGTGCATAAATATAACCCAACTGCCGGAAGCAGGAAATCACTGGTGGGGGAAAAGTTCGTTGGAGATTTACCACATCAGGGGAAGCACTGGTGGGGGAAAAGTTCGTTGGAGAAACACCACATCAGGGGGAGCAGTGGTGGGGGAAACGTTCGTTGGAGGTTGACTACATACGCCGGAAGCGCTTAGCGATTATTGCACAACATCCGCAGGAAAAACACTGTGTCCGTTGATTTAACGGTTTTCGTCTTGGAGGAGAACTCTGTTTTGAACGGTGCTGAACATGCAAACGACCACATCAGGGGGAAGCACTGGTGGGGGAAAAGTTGGTTGGAGAATTACCACATCAGGGGAAGCACTGGTGGGGAAACGTTCGTTGGAGGTTCACTACATCCGCCGGAAGCGCTTAGCGATTATTGCACAACATCCGCAGGAAAAACACTGTGTCCGTTGATTTAACGGTTTTCGACTTGGAGGAGAACTCTGTTTTGAACGGTGCTGAACATGCAAACGCCGTGAATGTGATCGGGTATGATATAGGATGCTTCGCGAACCAAATGCGCCGCTAAGCACGTGCCGTAGCACATGGGGTTTTCGTTTAACATTTGCTGCATTTTGTCTGTGGAAATGTATTGCTGTTCGTAGAAAACGATGTATAAACCTCTTGCGGGCACAAGTTGGAACCACTGATGTTGTACGTCTTCTTTATCTGCTTTGAACTGGATATCGTTGAAGCACATGTTAGATAGCACAAAATGAATTTTGGTTTCGCAGCTGTGAACTCTGGCGGAGACGGATTTTCCGTCGTAGGTGCTGTCGACGAAGCGAAGTGCATAAGGTGTATTTTTATAGGGGTGACCGTCCACCTCGTAGGTTTTAAACATCTTACTGTCATGGTAGTACACCGACAGGTAATTTCTGTAACCCATGATCCGGGAGCGAAGGGCGCGAGATGTTTGGGTGAGGTGAGGTTGGAACGATGGTAGCAATACATGCGCACTAAGGACTATTTTGTGAGATGCGCAGTGCGAAATGCGTGTTGAGGAAATGATGAACCTCGAGGAATGTTCTAAAATTGGCGCACCGTATGTACTTGGTGAACTGCGTGAAATTCATGTCATGTAAGGGAACATTGGAGGCATGGTTGTGAAGCATGTACTTGTGGTATGCCATGATTTGATTTTGCACGTCCGTCTCTTCCTTCTTTAGTGATACATGATGTCGGTAATGATGCGCTGCAGGGTATGCAACACGTGCCATTCTTGTTGGTTGAGCGTAACGGATGCGCCTTGCGGTTCTTTGAAAACGAGCTTTAGCTTTCCGAACACAAACTTAAACACGATGGTGACGCTGTCGCTGAACTGAAATTGCTGTAGACGTCCCTGTGGGTCATTCAAGCGTTTGTGAATGATGGGGATGGCTTCGACGAGTTTGTGCCACTGCGAGGAACTCATGACGACTGCGTTGTGCTGTCCACATTTGGCAATGGTGACGACGAGATGGTGCGGCGGGTGGGGGGAGAATCCCACACTGACTGGCATGGCAGCATGACTGTATCCACGTGCTGCATGGTACACTCTGAATGAGGCGAGCGGCACCGTGGCGTTGCTTTTTATATGAGCAGGAGCGTCTTCTGAAAGCACGTGCAAGACGATGGATTAGCTTAGATGTGCTGAAAAGTGACACACACACACACACGTACTCGCCTTCAAGGGTTGACAAGTTTGCTGAGCGTCAGAGCACTTTGCGCGGCATGCGTTTTTGAACGTTTTGCGAATGACGACATCATTATGCGCGTGATTGCTGACGTGAAATTTTGAGAAGAATGTATGCTTAGGTAAGCCGGAGCAGCGGTGGGTGAGGTAGGCGATGACGTAATGACCGCAAGTGGTGCTGTCGAAACCTTGCAGCCTTCTGGCGTTGGTGGACCAACGCGTCTCGCAGACCGAATTTAAGAACCGGAGAAAATGGGGCGAAAGCGGTCCTATGCCGTAACTGTCAAAATATTCTGCATGCGAGATTTTGTCCACAAAGATGCAAACCCAGTGTTGCCCGGATTTGGTGCTGGGGTCGGTGTTAGCCACTAGCGCCAAGGGAGGCGTTCGAATGCCGTGAAGTACGGGCAGTTTATCGCAGGGGTAGACGCCTAAAAAGTGAGAGCGCGTAGAGGGGCATGTCGATAGAAACCGTTGAATTTGAAAGGTGTTCATGATACCAAAATGGATCGGTTGGCGTCGATTTCGACCGTGCGATGTATTTCCGCTAGCAGCAGAAGTATGACCGGTTCTGTCAATTTATCGGCAAAACCGATGCTTATAGAGACGGTTCCGTGGCGCTGACCCGAGATGTGAGACTCGTTAGCGCTCATGTCTGCAGTGAGATCGAAAACCATTATCGTATACCCTTGCGGGTAGGTTTCTCTGGAGATGGAGTGTCCCTCGTCCTTGAAATGAATGCCTAGGCCGTCCTGCAGGCTTTGAAAGCATTGCAAATAGTGTCCCTTTGTAAAGTCGGGTTGCAGAGGTTGGGAGGGAACGGGTTGCCCGTTCACGTAGAGCTTGAAAGAAGTTCATTTTAAAATGTTTCAAGTTGTACGGATTTGAGTTAAAATGGCCGGAATAGGCCTTGTCGGTGACCATAGCTACTACCACTCTCCTTGGAACTTGCCCTACGCACACGTCGCTAAACGTCATTGCCCTGGACTCCTTGGGGATGCTGAGAGCGTGAAAGCTGACGTCTTTGAGATGGTACTTTGCGTTGCCCTTTGCGAGCACGGCCTGGTGCGCGAGCTTTATGGTCGGCGAGGGCCGCACCGATTTTAAGCGCAGCGTGGCAGACACGATGTCGGCGTACCCCTTAAAGGTATCTACGTCGGAAAACAGATAAAACTGGGGAGAGGCGGGAGTGAGCTTGACGGTCATGCTAACGTTGTTCAAAAGCAGCTTCTCCTGTCTAAAAAGAGCGTTGGACAGAGGACCGATGAGCTGTACGACGTTGCTCCCTTTGGTAAACTCCTGACGCCACTGAAAACCCGCATTGGCGATAAAAGTGTCCATGATGCCTGCCGTGTCCTTTCTCCAGAGGGTAGATTCTAGTTTGGTGTTCATGGCATCTTCGGAGTAATTGAGAAGCGTCTCGAGGTAGGTTCTATAGGGGTAACCGGCTTGCGGCATGGAGACGATGACGTTATTGAGGGTTACCTCCATCTGTTGAAACAGGGAATTTAAGGCGTTGTTGACCAGAGTGGCGTTAGCGTCAGCGTTTAAGGCCTCTCCTTTGTCATCTACAATGCGCAACATGAGTTCGAGTACGACGTAGGTCAAGTCTAGGTAATCGTCCGCATTTCCGGAATAATGAAAGGTGATGGGGGCATTTTTCATTAAAGTGTTTTGAGGGTTTAGGTATAGGAACCGTGACTCCTCGATGCTCATCTGAACCGGCACCTCTGTAAAGAGGTCCAGTTCGGAACTCATGTGGACGGTCGCGTCTGCCATTACGAAAATACGACTTGCACCTTACGCCTACCGCGTTTCAGCTTGGACTGCTTGCTCTTTCTGGATTTGCTCGGTTTTATTCTCTTGAGGCGCCTGGCGCCGGAACCGAGCATGGCATCGAGCTTTTCGTCGGCTTTTCGCTTTAAATTGTATCCGGACTCCTTGAGCCTCCGTTGGAGCGCTTGCTTCGGCGCTGCTCCCACCACAGTCACATCGGACAGAACGTGAGCGCCCGCCTTTAAGGCCTCCTTTCCGACTGCTTTTGCTCCGCTCTTTAAAAACGGTAGCAACCTTTTGAAGAGTCTTCCGAGGGCTGAAAAGAGACCGCTGCCTCTTTGGTAACGCTTGCCCCTGTAGAGAGTGAAATCGCGATGGTGGAACGCGCCGCCGGTCTGATTGAGGTAGTACCGCGTTACGGCGTGCACGTCCATTACGCCTGTTTCGGACGAAAAGCGAGAACTATAGTAGAGGAAAATCCGTCGGCGAATGGCAAGAGATCGCCGTAACCGTTCCTTAAATCTATGTTGACCGTCTTGAAGTCTTGCTGAATCAAGGGTACCCAATTTTGGGGAAAAAACGTCTTTTCGTCGCTCATGTAAGTGTTGTTGCTTCTTTCGTATTCCACGGCCGCGCTCTCTATGACTTGGGCGAAGGTGTCGCCCACGACTTGCGGGGACACTAGATTACAATAGATGAACATTTCGTAAGGAAACCCCATATAAGGATCTACGGGGTGTTTAGCAGCTTTTTCGAGAATGACGTTGACGTGTGGCTCGAAACCCAACATTTTTGCCATAGCGGGCGTTAAGAGCAAACTGTGGATGCGGTGTAGAGGTCCCGGAGGGTCCTCCGATTTTGAAACGTCTCGTTTGGGTCTGACGGAACGAGCTGCCGCGGGTTTCTGCTGCCCCGAAGCCCGGGGCTGCGGTTTCGGTTTCGGCTTGGGTCTCTGGTGGGGCGCATCGTTGAGAGCTTCGTATTCGCCGACCGCGTACGGTACGACCGTGCGCGCGACATTTTCCACAAACCCGTCGAACGGAATGTCGGGTAGTGGTTCGGGATGGGCGACGGCGGCATTCACGCCCACCGTCTGCTTGCGCTCGTCGAAGAGGAAGAATTTTTCCACGTGCAAGTGTTCGAGTAGAAAGGCGTTGACGAGGTTCACCAAGTCTTTGGGATTGTGCACGATGCCTTGCGGCATTTGCAAACTGAATTTGGAATGCGTGGGGAGGAGCGTCATGGTGTACTTGGTGCCCGCCAGACGGGCATCGTCTGGCGAAAGGTTATAAAATTTCACCGGATACCTGACCTTTTGCAGGGCGACCTCCCATTCTCCCTGCAGAACGATTCTCTCGGGCAAGATGTTAGAAAATCTGGCCGTGGTGTTGTCGGTAAAGTGTTCCATGGAAGCGTTGCTCACGAGAGTGATGGAGAAGGGCTCGGTCTTAATCATGTCGAATCGATGGTCGAAGCCAGAACCCACGAGTTAAACTTTGCCGGATACCCCTTCCACTTTACCAAGACCTGCTTGTGGCGCCCTCGGCCCTTGGTCTGTAAAACGCGTTCGATCTTAAACGTCCGAGGTAGCGCGACCTTTTGTAGCTCCTCGGTGTAAATGTGCCGTCTATGGCTTCTCCGGCCAGATCCTTCAACTTATATACCACCGGCCGACCGCGCACCACCTCGGCTATCCGAAATATTTCGTCCGTCCAATTCTGCTCGTAGCCCTTGTCGAATTTCATTTTTTCTTTAGAGATGCGCACGTGATCGCCCACGGAAAATCTGGGTTTCCCTGCGCGAGGTAGGGTCCTATTTCCGTAGAGATTGCGGTACACTCGTAAAATGTTAGATTCGTTCACGTCCTTCGGAGCCATTTTTATGGACCTGTGATGCGAGCTATTGTACGACTCGAGTAAGGCCGGAAGGACTTCCAGGTATCTGTAACTGTTTTTGTGCGTGAAATACCTCCACATCTTGGTTTTTAAGGTGCGGTTGAAGCGCTCCACGACGCTGGCTTTAACGTTATTTTTGGTTGTGTAATGTTTCACGTCGTGTTTCTTCAGAAAGTCGCGAAAAGTCTTGTTGGTAAACTCGGTTCCCTTGTCCGTTTGGAGGACCCTGGGGACGCGTTGGGAGAATATGGAGCGAAACGCTTGCGCAACCTCGGTACCCAGCTTCGATTTCAGGGGTACGGCCCAAGCATATTTGGAAAATACGTCGATAACGGTCAGAATGTACACGTAAGGTTTGTTATGTTCCCTCACGCTGTTCATGACGTTTAGATCGGCCTCCCAAAGATCGTCCATATTCGTCACGTGATAACATCTGGTGGGGAACCGCTTTCCGACCGGTTTGTGCAGAGTGTAACTGTCCTGGGTTTGAAGGAAGGACTCGATGTTCGCCTTAGACGCACCCGTGGCCTTTCGAAGGGACTTGACCGTACCCAAACCGGCATAGTGTTCCGGTTTGGCATAGTATCGCCTTAGCGCCTTCCATTCCTTCATGCTTTACTTGTACAGGGGTTGCCAGACGCGCTTGCGAAAATGGTACGACGCGGAAGGCGATTTCGATCTTTTTCGGAGTGGCAGGGTTTGCCCTGTTCTTTTTGCGAGGCGAGAGAAGGTTGACCTTTATGGTTCGGGGTTCGACCTCCTGCTTCACCGGCACGCGTTCGTGCACGTCTTCGTAATCGTCGTCGTCGTCGTCGCCGAGGAAGGGCTTTCTGACTTGTGCCACGAGATCGAGGTAGTTGTCCAATTTATGTTTTACGAGCCGCCACTTTTCGTCGGCAGAGAGCTTTGCGCTCTGCAGGTTCTGAATTTCTTTAGCCAATCTGGATATGGTGCGGTCTACAGCGTGAAGCTTATCGACGGTCTTCGGTTGCGGTGCAACGAGGATCTGCTTGCCGTACTTCATCCTGTTAATTTCGACACTAGCGCGCCGCCGAGCGAAGCCAAGACGGGTAGGAGAAATGCCGGCAAAAAACCTCCTTTTTGAACCAAGATGCTCTTCTTCTTCAGAGGAACCCGTTTATCCGTCAACTTCCTCCAAGAAGCCTTGTGCTTCTTTAGGCGACCCAAGCACTTTGCGGGAAGTTGCACGTGACCTCTGCACACGTTGAGCATGCATTCGCTAATGGCCTTGATCAGATCGCCATCGGCATTTTTAACAACTTTTTGCGCAGAGGGGCCTTCGCCTTGGCCAGAGCCGCCAAATTACCTTGCTGTCTCGCTATGCGAGGACTGGTCAGCGTCGCAAGCCTTAACCTACCTCTAGCCATGCTTGCGCGATAATGACGTTCGCTCCGAAAGCGGTACTTTTTATTTAGACTCGACGGCCTCAGTTGGGCAAGACCCTGCGGGGATAATATAGAACGAAACGAACCCGAGTCCTGTCGGCGGTCTCAGTTGGGTACGAAATAATAGAGGTTTTCCCCCGGCAGCACGCCGGTTCGATACCTGTTTCGGGCGGGCGTGTACTGAGTGCAGTCCAACACGAGATACCCGTGAGGTCGTTCGGTGGCCTTCTCGAAGGCCTCCAAGAGAAACCTAGAGTTCCTGGGTTCGATCTGCTGGCACAGTCTCTCGATCTGCATCTTGTCCCGGTTGTTCTTGAAGACCACGACGTAGTTTGCATTCAGAGAGATGTTGCGATATTTCTGACCCTGCGGAAACACGTTCTGCAGGATGTAGACGATGCCGAAGCGCTTGCGATGGGAGTCTCTGGTGAAAAAATTGGACACGTCCTTCCCGCCACCCTCCAGCATCAGATCGTCGAGGACGACGAGGTCGTTCTCGCCCACCGAAGCAAGTTCGGGTATGCCCGCTTGGGTCTCGCAACGCAGAGCCGAGGGTTCGAGTCTCGGCGAATACTCCGGAGGGTGGCCCCACAGCACCCTCCTGGGGCGCACGTCGAACATCCGGTGCGTGTGGCGTAACAGGTTTTTCACGAAGGTCGACTTGCCGCAGCGCGACGGCCCCGCCACGAGCATCATGCTGGGAAACTCGAATCGCCCCAGGTCTCGGGGACCGGGCATCGTCTCCTCAGGGCGCCCGTTTCGAAATGACTTTGGCGCGGCTGTAGACGTCTCATTTATGCGTTCCCTTTGAACCCGTAGGGATAGGAATCGTGATCGCCGGCGAGCACGCGCTTGCTGACCACCATCCTAAACGTCTTCGAGCTGGGTTCGGTGACGACCGTCCAAGACGGTTTCCGCGAAATCTGCGTGCCCGCCAGCTTCACCGCGCGGTCGTTGTCCCTGAGCACCACGTCGCGAATCACCTCCGCGTTCACCAACTCCAGGTTGCCCGAATTGAGCGTGATCCCAATCACCTTGCACACCGAGAAGGTCTTGCCCGTCTCGGGGCAAACGACCTCCATGCAGTAGCTCTTGGACCCCGTGGAGGCGAACCGGGCGATTTAAGAGCCCCTTCCGTACTTCTCCAGCTCGTCCGTCATGTCCCCCAGGAGGCGTCCGACGGACGGCGTCCAGTCGCCCGGAGCGGCGGCGACGACGACGGAATCGGTGTCGAAGTAGCAGACCCGTTCTCCCAGCTTCTTGAGGTAGGAGTAGAGCACCAGGCGCGCGTGAACCGTGGTGTAGGCCGCCAGGACGGCGTTGGCGGCGGGGTTGACCTTGCGGCACTGCTCGCAGTACCTCCACACCGCGAACACGATCCGGTCGGTGACGGGCACGTAGGTCTGCACTTCCACTCCCGGGTCGTTGAGCAGCTCCAGGAGGCGGTCGTACCGGTCCACCAGCTCGCACGTGGGGAGGTTCTCCTTCTGCCCCAGTTTGCCCCAGAAGCTGTTGAGCATCAGCTTGGCCAGCTCCCGCCTGCCGGGGTTGGTGGCGACGGCCTGGGGAGCCAAGGCGACGCCTTCGTGTTCGAAGAATTGCTCCACGTACTGCTGCTTCGCGGCAGGTTCGTCGCAATCCGAAGGCCAGCCGGAGGCTTCGGTCTTGATCTTCAAGAACTGATTCACGTAGTCCTCGAAGAGACCCTTGGCTCCGGTGGTCGGTTCGTGCCGCACCACGTCGTACTCCCACATCTCGTGGACCCGGAGGAGGCGGTACCCCTCCTCCAGGGCGACCTTCATCTCGTCGATCACCCAGGTACCCGACAACGCCCTCTCGCGCTCTCCGTGGTGGCACTCGTCTTGGTTCTGCGCCTCCGCACAAGCGCGGCATAGCGGGAACATGAGCTTGCCGCCGATGCGCGCCGGTAGCACCGGGTGGTACAGGTGTTGCAGCGGTAGAACCTCGCACTTCACCAACCCGCCCCCACGCCTTCCAAGCGCGGGAATCGATCCACGTGGATCTTGGGGAGGCCCCCGGGGTAGGGTTTCGTCTTGTTCACGTACGGGTACAGGCTGCATACGTCGTAGTAGTGGATCTTGCTATCCCCCTTCGCCTCGCAGTACGTCTTGGTGCAGTTGGTGCGACCTCCGTAGAAGGCGTCTCTGGGGTTCAGGGGTTCGGGTACCGGAAAGTCCCATGCGTGGCGCGCGAGGTCCTTGTTGGCCTTCATCGCGGCGTTGAACTCGCACTCCCACATTTCCACCACGGCGTAGCCGGCGGCTTTGATCTTGGCCGTGACCTTCTCGGTGCTCTCTAACCTGGAGGCCATGGTTTCGTGTCCCGAATTGTATATCACCGCATGGCGATTGTAAAAGCACCGCCTGCAGCCGTGGTAAAAGCAGCCGTGAAAAAAGTACGCGGTTTTTTCAGCCTCTCTGTACCCGTCCACCTTGTGCCCCGCGATTTTGACTTCGCGTCCCCGCATGGCGTGCTGGATGACGATGCGGTTTTGCATCTCTAGCCAAGTTAGCCATATGCATGCGGCGCGAGACTGACGGTCCGCTAGTCGATACCCGCCCGCTGGCAAGAGGGCAATTTTTTTAAGCGGCATGAAGCGCTTTCTATACACGCACATGCACGCCTGCGCGATGGTGACGCATTCTCTGAACGGGTCTATTCCGTTCTCGTCCAAGAATTCCCTTCTGAATTTGGAAACTCCCTGACTGAGTAGAAATACGTCCATCTTGCAATACGCCACCATTTCCGCCCTCATGTCGAAGACGTACCCGGAGGACGCCTTTTCTTCGTGCCACTGCTCGAAGGCTTTCCGACCCTCCGCCGACATGCCCTCCGGACAGTAATGCCTTTTGTCGGGAATCGAACCCACGTACTGCTCGTTTTCCTTCGTGTTAAACAGGTACGGGAAATAACCTTTGCATTCCTTCAATCCGAAGGTCTTGGAAAAGCGGGAGAGTGGCATGGGTATGAAGTTGAGCGAGTCTAGAAATGTGACGTCACCGTACCTCATCCTGTAGGTCTTGCTCCCGTTCATGATGAGCTCCGGCACCCAGTCTAAGTGCTCCACCATGTACTTTAATAGAAACTGCCCGTCGTAAGCTCTGAGGTTATGCGCCACGACGTAGACGTCCCAGGCTTCGAACCTCGCCTGCGCGATGTGCTCGAAAAGCTGCTTCACGGGTTCGTCCATGAACACCCATTCTTTGCAACTGCATTCGGTGCAGTATGCCGTCTTGCGGCGTTCGTCGATGCAGTGCGGGCAGGCTTGGTACAACACGCACAAGTTAGGTACATGCTCGTATGTGTCCTTTTTGCCGGTATATGGAATGTTTTGCGTGCATTCAAAGTCAATAAACATAAACACGTACCGGTTTCTTTTGTTCTTTGCGGCATACGGCTGCATATAGCACATGTGGCTAGAATTCACGTGTGTCTTGCAATGATAGCAGTACTTTTCCCCGCACTCGTGCGCGGTTTTTCTGTACCTCGCATTCACGAGCTTATTGCAAGACGTGCACACCTTTTCTACATCGCACACCGACAGCGCCTTTGTATAAAAAACGCCTTTCTTTGCGTGGTCCCTTAAAATCTCTGTTGCACTCGGCGCAGCGTATGTAGGCGTCAAATCGCGCATCGCACTGCTGATGGCATTTAGCACACCTGGCGTCGCACCTGTGAAATTCTTTTTTGTGTGCCGAGGGATGATGACACCGGCGGCAATACCATTTGCATTTAAAGCACTTGTGAAGGTTCGCGATAGCATTAAAGTGCCCGGCGTGGAGCATGACGTCGATGTATTTATCGCATTTCTTATCCGACGCGTACAGCACGTGCTTCCCCGTATGATCGCCAAACACCGTCACAGCGTAGCCCTTTAACGCAGCGTCAAAGCGTCTGACATCATCTATCGTGCAGCTGTCGTGGCCTTGACCGATGCTCGCGCACAAGGCTACGGCCTTCGATTTTTGCAGATAGTCGGAGCGCGTCATCGTTCTATAGTTGACGTCGCGATCCACTTTGGCTTTAACTACAACAATGGCTCTTGCTAAACACAAGTTGTCTTTGTTGGCTATTTCGACAATGCCTTTATTGTCCCTACAGGCATCGCAAGGTTGGTGGCACGAACCCGAGACCTCCTTGGTCCATATAAACGTCACATGAAGAGGCCCGCTTGGCAAGAATTGTTGGTTACTTTGCATTACTTTTTCGATGCTTCCAACAATGACATCCGCATTCCATTGGTCTACACGCCTCACGCTCATGTTGAAGGCTTTAGACGTCTCCTTTTCGTCTGTTATGGATATGCCCTAAATATCCGGGTTCGTTTTCTTACAGGTTCTCTTTCGCAAAGTTTAGAATATCGTTAAACAAATGCGATACCCATTGCTCCGGGTTAACATCTCTGGGGACCGGGTTTACGGTAATTTGCGACTCTGTAAAGCCGGAAAAAAGCTTTGGCAGCCTTCTCTGCTTGTGTCCTATAATTTCGAACGTAGGCTGCAAGGTGCCATCGCGACTTCCCCGGGTTGCGGCTCCATCTTATTGTCCGAATGCACCGATCGCTCTTTCCCTGCAAAGTGCTGCTGCTATTTTGTTTTTATTTTAAACTATTTTTCGTCAAATAGAACGATTTTGTAGAAAAACCCACTATCGCTCCCGTTTCTCACTACGGCCGTTTGCTCTTGGCACCGGGTTTTTATAAGCTCGCTTATCGCAACCGCAATTACAACATGCGCGTCGAGTTAAATGCCTCATTTCGCCACAAAATTGTCAAGTTGTAAAAACGCAGTCATCCTGTCACGATCCGCCACTGCGCGATCGCTACCATCGGCAATAAGGCTGCATTTTAACGCTGACGAACATCCTTTCTCACGCTCGATTTTCACTTACATCAGCACACGTTCTTTGCGCGTAGTGCCAGACGTGGGAATAGCTGGAGCGAGCAGCGCTGTAACGTTTGCACACCCGCATCAGTGCAATATTTAAAACTATGAGTGTCGTGTGTAGTGTTTTTGTGCTATGCCGTGCATACGTGTTATGTAAAATGTAAGAATTAAATAGAAACAGCAGATACTTCCTTTCTAAGGAGTAACACCAACTGTTGAATAAAAATTCTCAAGTGTTACGTTCGTATGACCTCTACCCTCTATCTCTTATAGGTGAGTACGAAAGTTTATTTTCATATCCACTTAATTTTAATCCAGATAAACTTTTCGGGAAATGGTTGCATTGCACATCCGTTATACATCCAAAGGGACGCTACTCACTGGCCTTAAAATTCTAAATTCTTTCCATCAACATGGCGAGCAAGAACTGAAAAGCGACATGCCTTTAAAAAAGAATGGCTAAGCACTGTACAATTCGAACCATTTATAACAGATATCTCGGAAATGGCTGACGTCACAAAAAAGTTATTTCAAATAAATTGTGTGTGTTTTTAAAGAGATCTAAATTTTTTGTATTGTATGTTTTTCTCAAACCTTAGCAGTTATACAAGATCATAGAAAATTTTCTTCCGAATCAAGAGGCCTTCACAGGCTATTTCCACAAAATTCAAGATATACATTTTATTTTTCATATAAATGTCTTTAATATGTGGTGTTGTAATTAAAATCGTCAGAGACAGTTTTAGAAAATAAAACATTTCGGAAAATAGTTCATGTAAAGGGTAGTTTTGGGTGGAGGGACTTTCTTGAAAATCTCTGTGTCGTATCTTTGGAAGGTACTCAACCTAAATACCAAGTTTAGTATTTATCCGACTTTTCATTTTTGAGTTATGCTGCTCTGATACATACACACAGAATTTTCTAAAAATGTTTTTTATTCAGGCGACCTCAAAACAAGTATTTAGTTTTCCAGTGAAATCTCAATATTGAATATTTGGATGCAATGCATACCTCCTCTACCTACTATTTTACGTGGTAGCGAGAGCCCCTAAATCAATATTATTACATGCAGTTGTGAAAAATATTACAGCTATGATTAATAAATTCTGGGATTACGAGAAATTTGTTAATATTAGTTTAAACGTATATAGTTGCAAGAAAAGTGAGTATAGCTAGCTCGAAACTTAGCGTTGTTGTCACAAATAAACGATATAGAGAAAACTCTGATTTTCATAAAAGTAAGATTAAAACTACTTGCTTAAGGTAAAATGCTTGTCTCATATTAAGAATATTCTCAGATATTCGGAGAATGGCGCGAAAGTTGAGTCTGACGCCTTGTTATTTTTATTCCGTTTTTTCTTCAAGTGGGTTTCTCTATTGTTACATTTGTATAGTCACTGTAACTATTTTTACTTTCTCTACCACGTACATAGCAGATACAGGAGAAATTGCATTGCACTCAAAAATTCCATACCGAGATTTCACCAGAAATACATCTATAGATTTGCACATTTCAACTTATTACATAATTGGCTTATATTGTGCATGATGTTTCATTTAAATACCCACAAACTGGGTCTGTGATTATTACTTATTGTTTTTATGTGTTTCAGTGGGTGAATAATAATTAGTTTGTTGGTATCGTTATCACAGTACTGTTTCACTTGTGAAATTCCGTTCTCTTTGTATGAAAATGAAAAAAGAAAAGATAAAAGAATGACGAGTTTTAGTGAGAAAGGTCTAAAGCTTTTAAACATTAAAATCAACATGGAAACTTTGAAAATAGACAACGCCACAAAGTAATAATAATAATAATAATAATAATAATAATAATAATAATAATAATAATACACATAAATTGTGTGCTTTAACGTTCTTGTACAGTTCTTGTACAGTAAGGCTTCGTTTCCTACGGTTTAACAGTTGTACAAAAGACATTCACAATGAGACTACTTCACAGCTATTCCCAGAAAATTGAAGTTATACATTTTATTTGTCATGCAGATATCTTAAACATACCGTACCGTAATCAAAAGGGTTAGAGCCATTTTTAAGACAATAAAAATAACGAACTTTCTTCCGCTAAACGGGTAGTTTGCGGTGTGGGAATTTTCTTGAAAATCTACGGTTTGTTAAATTTTTTTTATAGGCTACTATTTTAGTGTGTGTGTGTGTGTGCGAGTATGTGCCTAGTATCCGTGCGCCACAAGCCAAAACGACGACATTATAGAAAAACTTTATCATTTGCCTACCGGACAGGGACAACCGCGAAAAACCTGAAAAAAGCTCTAAGAGTATTCTAACGCTTACCGATCTGGAAAACCCATGAAAACAAGATAGTACACTTTTTTGCCGCTTTCGACCGGCAATGAGAACCCTGCTCCTACGTACGCTAGCGACCAGGTTTTTGGTATAGTTAAATTACGTCTGTGCAAAGGGCGTCTGTACCGCTTTAAAAAACCTAGGTATATCAGTGCGTAGTGATGTTGGTTGATCTTAAAGCTGGTTAAGCATTTTTCAAAAACAGTTTGCTACACGCTACTATTAAATGTGTGTGTGTGTGTGCGAGTATGTGCCTAGTATCCATGCGCCGACAAGGTAACACTTCATCATTTGCCTACCGGGCAGGGACAACCACTAAAAAACCTGAGGAAACCTCGAAAATTAGAAACGGCTTCGTCAACCACTACAGAAAACGCCTACCAACTAGGGAAAACCTATGAAAAAGCAGAAAGAGCTTGCATTCGTTTACCAACCGCAGAAAACCCAAAAAAACTAGTTATTTTTTAAAAAAACGAAAAAACAAAAAGAAAAAAGAAAAAAAGGAAAAGACGAATAATATAAGTATGGCAACTGCAACGTGTGTGTGTGTGTGTGCGAGTATGTGCCTAGTATCCGTGCGCCGACAAGGTAAAACTTCATTATTTGCCTACCGGGCAGGGACAACCACTAAAAAAACTGAGAAAACCTCGAAAATTAGAAACGGCTTCGTCAACCACTAGAGAAAACGCCTACCAACCAGGGAAAACCTATGAAAAGCAGAAAGAGCTTGCATTCGTTTACCAACCGCAGAAAACCCCCAAAAACTAGTTATTTTTTTAAAAAAAAGAAAAAAAGGAAAATACGAATAATATAAGTATGGCAACTGCAACGTGTGTGTGTGTGTGCCTATTTAATTTTTATTTTCTTTTGCACTGCACACATTTGTGTTACAATATATGCATTTTCAATTTTGGGAAAACCTATGAAAAAAGCAGAAACAGCTTGCATTCGTCTACCAGCCAGAGAAAACCCCGAAACACTAGTTATTTAAAATTGCTGATGAACTCTGGATAGGCTTTTGCAAATGTTGTTGGTAGCAAAACTTACCTTTACCATCACCTCCAACATACCCCACTCCCACACCTTTTTTCTTTCCACCAATCATAATCTCTCTTATTCTTACCAATCAACAACTTTCATTTGTTCCTTTCCACCAATAACATCACTTCTTATTCCCACCAATCACAACTTCACACGTCACTTTCTGTTATACTTTTTATCCCTCGTTCGCCATCTTTCCCCTCTTTCAGCCCCAACCTCCGCACAGACAACACCTCACCGCTCCTTAACCTCAACTTCATGCCTCCGCCATCTTATTTAGTTCCCATTTTTACCACCGCGCCTCTCATCTCCCAACCAGATTGCCGGCAAGAACAGATCTCGTTCATTCACACCTCGACGGTTGACTCGACAGCAGCTACTGTGAACACTTACGTCGTACACTTTTTTGACCGCTTTCGACCGGCTATGAGAACCCTGCTCCTACGTACGCTAGCGACCATCACGATGGTCCAGTACCAGGTTTTTGGTATAGTTAAATTACGCCTCTGCAAAGGGTGTCTGTACCGCTTTAAAAACCTAGGTATATCAGTGCGTAGTGATGTTGGTTGATCTTAAAGCTGGTTAAGCATTTTCAAAAACAGTTTGCTTTTATTTTTTCGCGTCGCGTGAAGCTGCCGCTCTTTTGGTGACGCATCCACACCAGTAACAGGTAAGTACCACACGCATAATTATTTTTCGGACCTGCTTGGCGTAGGAATATATCCTTTCGTGTTTTGGTACTGTAACCTCAAATCTCCTTACCCTCCTCTTGCGTCCGCCATCTTGTTTAGTTCTCACCGCATCTCCTTGTCGCAGACCCTCCGCCATTTTTAGTTCCCACTATTTTAACCTCAAAATCTGCTCTTCTAAGCTCTTGCTACCGCCATCTTCTTTTAGTTCCCATTCTCACCACCGCGTCTCCTTGCCCCCCCACCTCTTGCGACCGCCATGTTCACCACTAACCTCCAAATTTCCTCGTCCTTAAACCTCTTGTCTCAACCATCTTGTTTAGTTCCCATTTTCGCCACCGCATCTCATATCGCCCCATCTCTCTATCCACTCAAGAAAACTACCATCCAAGGTTCAAAAAATTGCTGATCAGTTCTCGAAAGGCTTTTGCAAATCTTGTTGCTAGCAAAACTTACCTTTCCCATCACCTCCAACATACCCCACTCCCACACCTTTTTCTTTCCACCAATCATAATCTCTCTTATTCTTACCAATCAACAACTTTCATTTGTTCCTTTCCACCAATAACATCACTTCTTATTCCCACCAATCACAACTTCACACGTCACTTTCTGTTATACTTTTTATCCCTCGCTCCCCATCTTTTCCCTCTTTCAGTCCCGACCTCCGCACAGACAACACCTCGCCACCCCGCTCCTCTCCATCACGTGACCTCCATACTCTTTCATCTTCCTTCCTTCCTTCATCTTCCACACGAATTAACGAACCAATCAAAACACTCCACGTCACTTCCTCTTTTTCCTTCACCTTACCCTAATCCTCAATTCTTTTAACTCGTCCCGGATGAACCAATTGCAATAACGATAATCCTCCCGCTCAGGGCGCTTTTCAAACTTACCGCCGCCGCCGTCGCACGCAGCGACACTAGCGCCCCTAGCGGCAGGATTATCGTTAAACCAATTGGCTCATCCGGGACTATTACTACTATCGTGTGTTAGCAGTTGCCCGACTCTCTTACCCGAAGCCTACTCACAGAATGAAGCTACGCCAAGTTTTAGCGTCAGTAACGCCATATCCCCCCCAATGACACACTGCTTCCCCTGAATCGCCCCTACTCTCAGATAAACTGCCACGCTTCGGCGTCCAGAGAGCGTACTACCATTAATATAATCTGTGCACATGCCACAATATATAAGCATAAATCAGTATCAAATAAGAAGGGTACATAATAGTATAATTCAGTAAGAAAGACATGTTAAGGAAGTTAGAACTTTTAGCAGCCAAGGGATGTACAAAGCAGATTGTAACTTAGATAATTAAGGGGCGGGCGAGCAGGCTAATTCCAGGCAGAAGTCCTCCACCTTTCATCAAGCTAATAAGCACGGGACTTGGAAACAGATATAGAAAAGAAAGAGACAGAGACATCGGGTTTTTCCTGACGCGTCAGTGGGACGCATGTGCGTAGAGACTTGGAACAGAATATTTTCATACATGGTAAAGTAACGGTCCGAAGACCAATTAGAAATTTGTTACATTTTAAGGTTCGAAGTTGAGCGTCACTAGGTTTCTGTATAAAAGGGGGAGCAGGCCCCAGACACTTACTCTCTTACTTGATATTCCACGAAGTGGAAGACGACAGATGCATATATGTGCATATGGGATGGGGAAGCGTGTGCAGCTGGATTAGGCTCCTAAATTACTATTATCTATAAAAGTGGTGGGAATTGTCATAAGCATAATACGATAGATGGGAAAAGCTATACGCCTATAAGTATTTCATTTGATAATAAATTACATTTTAAGGGAAATGCGGTATATTTTAATTTTGTCTCACCTACGAAAACCTTGAGATTAGCGAGATTAGATAGATAGGCGATTTACTAGGAGTAGAGAAATAATCAGCCACTGAGCAGAGGTAGCTGGAGACCAGAACGCTGCAGCAGAGAGCTTCAATCCAGGGGAGCAACGATTTCCGCTACATAGTGGGTGCGTCTTTTTCCTCGTCTTCCTTATCAGAATCGGAGTTATTGTTCAAGTTCTCGCATTCATTACTACGAGACAACTGGCACGATCTCATCATCACGTTTTATTTCGTATACTGGTAATCCACTATCAACGCTGAGCCATTGTTGCAGGTTTTCTACATCCACATCAGCAAATTCATTATTGCTTTAAGTCATTTTGAAAAGGGACTCCGAACATGTTCTTCATCATCATCAGATGCAGGATTTTTTTTAAACCATTTCCTCAGAATTTAGTTAGTACAATTTCCTCCAAGAGCGCGCAATGTTCTGAGTTGAATCATGCTCCGCCCCTAGCTGCTAAATGTATAGCCTCCTTTAAATTAAAAAAGTTCTTCCAGAAATCTATCATCAACGCATCTTCTGCAAGCAATAAACTCAAAAGTTTCCTCCTACAACGACGCTTCGTTGCTTCAAACACCTTGATCCATTGGCTGGAGAAGTGATATGATATTACGCGGCAGGAAAGAAACAACAATGTTTCCATCACATGATTTCAATTCCGCCTCGTTGGGATGGCAGGGGGCATTGTCAATAAAAAGAACAGCTTTTACCGGCAATCCTGTAGATTTCAAATAAGCACTGACCTCGGGTACAAACTTGGAATGAAACCAGGAAGTAAAAATGTCACGCGTCATCCATGCTGATTTACTGTGGTAGTAATCAACGGAAATTGCTGTTAACACACACACACGCAAACAAAGCCGACATCGGTGGTGTGAGAGCAACCTTTCAAATTGGTGGACCTCATTTCGATTCTGGGTTGGGGTAAATTGCCTGAATAATGATATTTTCTGAAACTTTCCTTTAACCTCATAAGATAAACTTCGAATTACTCTCAGCTCAGTGGACTCCGAAACCAATGGAGCATCGTTCCAAACATTTCATTCACCGTCTCTTGAAGTGGTATCCTTGTATTATTATATTTATTTGTTGAGCCCCACGTTTTGGAAGCCAATTTGCGATGGTAAATTTATAATGTTATTTGTGTATGTGTGTTTACTCCACGTGGTGAAGCCATTTTGTGACGTGATTCTTTGTTAGGTTTGTTAGCTCCATCTGGTGTTAGCAATTTGCGGCAGTATTAGTGTTTGTTTGAAAGAATGCTACTGTTATTTTATTTAATTTTTGCTCACTGTCCTCCGGCTAGCTATTATCCTTTTGGTCGAGCACTTCTCTTTATACAGGTTGTGTAAACGGAAAGGAGTCTTTTATCCAAAGATAACACTGATGAAGGAATTTGTTTTACACTTTTATTGTCGAACACATTCATTATCACATTTACACATTGATCTTGACACTCGCCAAACTGAAACTGTTATCATAACTTATTTACTGATCATTCTTAATTCACGTACTTCAACTTTTTGTATCCTTAACTTTACAATACTTGAGATTTTTCATAACTCTGATACGCGTAACTTGCGAATCCATAGCCGACGTGTAATATTTCTGCTGGACTGAAGGCGACGTGTAGCATACAAATATTTTCGGTGAACTGACGGACTGAAGGCGACGTGTAGCATACAAATATTTTCGGTGAATTGACGGGGTCTATCTCCAACCTAGCCCTTTTTATACTCCTACACCCCGATATGCATAAAAATTATAACTGAGCTGCAATTGGCTAATAAAACGCGCCAACATTAGCGTCTATTTTTATATCCAATGAAAATTATGAATACATATGCTTTAGGAAAAATGTTCCAGCAAATTCTAAGAAAAACGCGCCAATATTACGTAACTTCCTCGTCTCTAATAATGATAAACAGCTCACCCCCTCGCTGCATTATTGCACGCTATTATTGTCAGTTTCAGTAAGGCAGTATAAACTTACTTCTCGACAATAATTACAATCAACAAACATCTTAAATCAATGTCACATAATAATGCATATTCATACTATAATCACTCTTTACATTTAAATAATTTATGATACAAATTACTGCATCATATGCCCCACTAGAAACATAATTATAAATATTTACAACTTGTTTGGAAATTTTATAATTGGGTTTTTAGTCTTCTAAATCTTGGAACTCACACTATTTATCACCTTCACTTAACACTTCACACGCATTTAACACACGACATATGTTTTTCCTTTATCTTGCCACTACTTACTGGCTCTGGTCTAATGTGTTTAGACATTAATCTGACATCACAAATTTTTTTTATATATATAGCAAATACTGTACCCTGAATTATTTAGTTACTGTTACAAAATTGGTTTACTGTCTTATATTGTTAACAAAAATTTATCAATTCAAGAGTTGTTTTGTAATTATTAAACATATTTACCAAAAATATTCACCCTCTACACAAATGTATTTACATCTCTTAAATTTAAATACTGTTTCACATTTTCTGTTTGCTACATAAGTATTTGTTTTTTTATTATTTTTATCCCATTTTTGTTGTTTTGTACTTTATATTCACAATACTCTTGGAATTATATTTACGTACTTTTACTTTAATATAACATTATGCTTCATTTCAATTATTACTTGTTTCATTTCAAATGCTGTTACAGTTACTAAAAAAAATGTTAATTTCACCCTTTTTTTTAAACATTTAATTTTTGTCCAGAATTTATTTCTCTTTTCACATGACATATATAAATAATTAACCCTCTTACGTTCCAATACATTTCTCTGCAGGTCATCTTTAACTATCCAGCATTTACTTTACATCTCATTGCTATTACCCTCCTGGATCAAATTGTCTGTGGCTAAACATTACTCGTAGCCGTATCCTAACCTTCAAAAATTTGTTCATGAATCGCCTCTTGTATTCATATGAAATTTCATCCCATGATAACATTTGAAAACAATCTAAAGTTTCCTGAACAACACATCTTTTAACAACTATCATTCTCAATTCTTCTGCTATCTCTTTAATCTGAGAGTACTCTGACAAATCTGTAATAAACTGTACTGGGTTGGAGTTTTCATTTTGTAAAGCTTGGTACTTGTTAATTTCAGAAGTTAGCTTTTGATTATTTACAGGCAAAACTTTAACTTCTTCGTACAATTTATTTCTTTGAATTTCTGATTCTTTCTGAATTTCTGATATCTCCCCTCTGAAATTAACTTGCGCCTGATTCACATCTACATTCATAACCTCTTTCATCTCTCTTATCTCACTTGTAATACTACTCACTTGATTTCCTAACTCTGTACATTCTACATTAACATGTTCACTTTTAGTATTAACCTCACTTTCTTTGTTACCTATTTCCCTGCTCATATCTGACATTTTCTTTGAAATTTCTCCTATCCCATTTGCTATTACTTCCTCATTTTCATCTTTCATTTCTGGCATACTACTATCTAGCTTCATAACTTTCTTTTCAATTTCTTCCCTGCTTTGATCTACTTTTTGCTCTAATATCTCATTACTTTGAATTAGTTTATCTAATTTCTCATTAGTCTTACCAATATCTTCCCTTAATTCCCTATGACTCTTTTGCATGTTCTCACTAATATTTCTCAGCATTCCCATAATTTCCATCATCATACTAGCATCAAAATTAACATTTCCTGCTGTTCTATTCTGACTTTCTGCACTAACATTTTCTTCCTCAAATCCTACATAGTTTGAGCTATTTTCTGTAACCTGTATTGAATTACAGCTAACTGTTACACTATCCCTTTCCATCATTGTTTCTTCAATATTATTAGTAGCCATTGTTTTCTTTATCCTACCGCTCCTAATGTACATTTAAATTTTTACATTTTTTAGAATAAAAATCACACTTTTCTAACCTTTCTGATGCTATCTGCTGATGTTGCTTTGATGTCCAGCTTCCTGCCCCTCTCTCCTAGATTATATGTTGCTTCTGCGTCGTATTATGATGAATCTACATCGTCCTGGTGTCCTGTAGTTGAATTCCCCTGTTGCCTTTTAATCTCGGAATTATGATGTCCACTCATCCGCGTCGTCTGTCGTCCCTGTAGTTGTTTCTGGAATCTGCGTCTTGTAGTTCAGTTCACTGCTCCATTCGTTCCACGTCCTGGTTCCTTCGCCCCTTCCTGGTTATTCTGCTCCTTTCCTGGTCATTCTGCCCCACGTTCTGGGTGCCAATTTGAAGTGGTATACTTGTATTATTATATTTATTTGTTGAGCCCCACGTTTTGGAAGCCAATTTGCGATGGTAAATTTATAATGTTATTTGTGTATGTGTGTTTACTCCACGTGGTGAAGCCATTTTGTGACGTGATTCTTTGTTAGGTTTGTTAGCTCCATCTGGTGTTAGCAATTTGCGGCAGTATTAGTGTTTGTTTGAAAGAATGCTACTGTTATTTTATTTAATTTTTGCTCACTGTCCTCCGGCTAGCTATTATCCTTTTGGTCGAGCACTTCCCTTTATACAGGTTGTGTAAACGGAAAGGAGTCTTTTATCCAAAGATAACACTGATGATGGAATTTGTTTTACACTTTTATTGTCGAACACATTCACTATCACATTTACACATTGATCTTGACACTCGCCAAACTGAAACTGTTATCATAACTTATTTACTGATCATTCTTAATTCACGTACTTCAACTTTTTGTATCCTTAACTTTACAATACTTGAGATTTTTCATAACTCTGATACGCGTAACTTGCGAATCGATAGCCGACGTGTAATATTTCTGCTGGACTGAAGGCGACGTGTAGCATACAAATATTTTCGGTGAACTGACGGACTGAAGGCGACGTGTAGCATACAAACATTTTCGGTGAATTGACGGGGTCTATCTCTAACCTAGCCCTTTTTATACTCCTACACCCCGATATGCCTAAAGATTATAACTGAGCTGCAATTGGCTAATAAAACGCGCCAACATTAGCGACTATTTTTATATCCAATGAAAATTATGAATACATATGCTTTAGGAAAAATGTTCCAGCAAATTCTAAGAAAAACGCGCCAACATTACGTAACTTCCTCGTCTCTAATAATGATAAACAGCTCACCCCCTCGCTGCATTATTGCACGCTATTATTGTCAGTTTCAGTAAGGCAGTATAAACTTACTTCTCGACAATAATTACAATCAACAAACATCTTAAATCAATGTAACATAATAATGCTTATTCATACTATAATCACTCTTTACATTTAAATAATTTATGATACAAATTACTGCATCACTCTGCAAACCTACGTTGTTAAATAGGACGTTAAACACTTTCAAAACATACATACACACATTCAAACACCCAACCACTCATACATATATGAACATATACGCACACACATGTGGAAGTTTTTCTAATTTAATTTTATTCCAGGAACCTTCCAGGTATTTCCTTTGAAATATTAACACCAAAGCTTTGGATAGAATCCAATGCTTGCTATGAATATATTTATGATAAACGACTGAGAGAGTTAAGCATTAATAATTAGAATGTTTAAGCTTGTTGCAGAAAAGTGCAACCTGGTAAAAAATAAAGATACAGCACAGAACATTTCGAAAAGGATCAATGTTACGAAAGAAGTTTGTTTAAACTGTATTTCTAATGGACTCTACGCCTTTGCTGTAGTAAGTATGTATTTATCTCTCGCTATTTCCCAGATAGGCAACATTTTATTACGAATGAAGATGAGCTCACAGGTTACTCACAGAAGATTTACGACATCCTTTTTTTTCGTTATGCAATTGTCTTTCACATATAATTTATTAAGTTATACTGTTCGAATCATGTTTGAAATTAAAGAAAAATGATTCGATGCAAAGGATTCATAGGGAGAAGGAAATCTGGAAAGTTGAATCACACTTGAAAAACTCAGTAACTCAGCCGGGACTGTAACCATTGATCTTTGGCTCTCCAAGTCGATGGTCTTACTGCTTGAGCTACCATAGTAAGATTCCCATACCGCATGAAACCTTCTCACCCGTTTTTCTCGTAAACCTTCAAGGAGATCTTTACTTATTTTAGCTAGCAATTCTGTAATTCGATATGAATTTTATAAAACATATTTTATTTATAATTTTGATATTGTTATTAATATTACATTGTACTTTTTGTGGATTAAACATAATTTCATTTTACCTTTTTATGAGGAAGTTTACTTCCTACTTTATTTCGATTATTGTGCTTTTAATTTCTGGGTTTATAATTAATTTATCTTAGAACTAATATTCACTAATTATTATTTTACATTACAATATTCGCAAATATTCGCCTTGTTTCCTCAAAAGATGCCTGACTTAGAAATGTATTTATCCGCGTTTTGCTTTTTAGTTATGATGTTCATTGACAAACACACAAGCGCGTATGCGGACCTTTCTCTAAGAATGCTTTTTGAAAATATAGGACTTTAAAGATGTTTTATTCAACACCGAACTTTTTATTGAATCCACCTTGGTTAACTTAGCAATATAAATACTAACGGTAATGTTTAGTCCTAAGCATTAGTTAACAATGGCTGTAAATACTTTAAGTGTAATATAATTTTAAATAACTATTAGAATTGAGACTTTCTCAAAATTTATTGTGATTTGGCTATAATCATTCCAACTCCTCTGTCAAAAGGATAAACGTACAGAAGATGGGCAGCTTTTATATAAATCGCTGTTTGCTCTTGATTGAATAAACATATGCATTAATAAAGAAATAAATGTAGAGAAAAGAACCTAGAACGTTGATAGAGCAAAGAATGCATTTTCTTATCATTAAGCTGCCGCATGGCGAAGAAGCCCATAAAATTAAACATTCATTGAAAAAGTCAAACCGTAGCCTTCATAAATACACCATAAAACTTGCTTTAATTAAGTAGAAAGAATTTAAGGACGACTGAAACTCACACTACTGCACTGCCCACCAAAGATGAATCTGCCCGCTGAACTACTCGTCTCTCTGGTGCTCAGTTTCACCGGTGAGTATGGGCTGGAAAATCGTAAATCCGCTCCTTTTTGTTTTGTTTTCATATAATTTCTACACGATACTGTTTTGAATGTCTTCCTTACAAATTAAAATTCTAATCTTTATATGCATTTTATACTGGCATTGCTGTCTCGTTAAAGTTCCGATAAGATTGCTACCTCCAACTGGCTTTCAGTGAATGCAGAGCAAGTAATGCCTAACACTAGAGTGATCACTCATCTTTATCTCACTAGCAGAATCCCCCGTTCTACTCACGTTATCACTTTAAATACGCAGATTATTGTCTCTCCCTCTCGTTCTTTCTGTAACTTACTCACTGTCTGCAACTCTTTCTGTCTCTCTTACTCCCTCTCCCTCCCTTTTTCGCCTCTCCATCTCTTCTTCTATTTCCCGTTCATTTTCTATTCTCTCTATCCTCACTCATCCTCACCTCTCCCCTTCCTTATCTCGGTATATCTCTGTCCTGAATTTTGAATCCGGCAGTAAATCTGTTTTTCTATGTTAATAAACATTAAATTTTGAAGAAGGAAAAAAAAACTACAGAGAGAGAAAGGGAGAAGAATTTTGTTTATTAAATAAAACAACCCAAAGGATGAATATAAATCTTATGATTCACTGAATGAATGAATGAATGATTTATTATCTGCTTTAAACTTACATTTATACAATGTATACAATACAATGGAGTTGCTTATTATTTCTCTCCCCCTTATATTTAACTCTCTGTTGTATATATAATGGGGAAAAATAATGTAACCACTATTCACTTTCTTGCCTGGTTACTCCTCTTCCGTATTTCCTCCAATTTGCTTCACAGTTCATTTAACCATTTTAATCTTATCTTTCTCTCTCCATAAATTACTTTGATCTTGTATTAAAAAATCTTCCTAACTTTTAGCTCTATTAGTAATTTTTTTAATTTCTCGCATTCCTGAACATAATGCCAATTATTATATAATTCATTACATTTAGTACAGCTCCCCCTCCTTCTTCTCCCTTTTAGACCACTTAAATTCAGTACACCTGTCCTCGCCCATGCATACCCCATTCTGGCCTCTATGTTGCATACTTCGATGTATCTTTCTTTTCCCCATTCCGTTTTAAAATATTTATAATCTATTAATGACCTTTTGACCTTGAAACTACTTACAATTTCTTGCTTTTCAATATCCTCCACTCTTGTTCTAATTTCTTTCCAGAAATCCTTACTTTTGTTGTTTCTTTCTGCCCATGTTTCTCCCATTCCTATTTCTTCCAATGTTGTCTGTATCTTGTTCATCCAAGTTTCTTTTTTCCCCATTTCTCCCATACAACCAAGCATTGCTTTAGTATATCATTTTCCTCTAGTAGCTTTATTCTGAACCAGTATTTGATTGCCTTTTCTACTAGTTTGCCTTTTGCTCCCACCCTCCCTAGTTCTGCTTGTGCTATTTCATTCGGTGAGCTTCTTGGCAATCCCAGGGTTATTTTGCCAAAATTTTTATGTATACCATCTACATTTTGAATCCTTTTTCAAGCCTCCATATTTCTGCTGCTTATAACATACTTGGTTCTACCACCGTGCTATTCATCCTTTCTAGCCACGTAATTTGCGTTTTTGGTATCACACATGCTCTGATTACCTGTATTGCTTGTTTCCCCTTTGTGGTACTTTTTTCTTCTGTTATCTCCAATCCCCTGCACTATTGAACCTTACTCCTAGATAGTCAATTGTTCCCACAACTTCCAATTCCGTTCCTTCCCAATATTAATTTTTTGGTATTTTTTAGTTTACATCCTTTCTTAAAGATCATGATTTTTTATTTCTTTTCGTGTATTCTCAACCCCCAATGTTTACGCATTTGCCAATTGCTTCAATAGCTTCACTTAACTGCACAATGCAATAAAACCTGCCATTAGATCATCTGCAAATAATAATCCTGGTATTTCCTTATTATTAATAACTATTAAAGAGTTGCTAATAATGGTAAATGTCTATTAAATTTTTATCTCTTCTATAATATCATCTATAAATAGGTTAAATAACACTGGACTAAGTTTGTACCCCTGTCTAAGCCCCGAATTATTCGCGTTCTCTTCAGTTATTCTTCCCTTGGCTATTTTCACGCAGCATCTCATTAGTTGCATATAAATTATTGCTTAATTAAGAACTAATCCTTTATAAGTGATTCATTCACCCCTTTTATGATTCATTGAAAACCTTGTTGTAATATCATCGAACTATGATCGCTAAATGTATCGATATTAACTTCGACTTACGTATTATTCTTACATTCACAATGTTTGACCACCATAGAGACTTCTTATTTCTTATTGTAAATACAGTATAAAATAATGCTGAATCCTTATTGTTATTTTATTTAAATACATGAAACAAGAAGAAAAAGAAAGAGGAGAAGAATTGGGATACAGTTTATCAGCTACTTTGTATAGGTGTTACCTCATTGATGGCTTAGCCTTCGCTTATTCTTAATGAAATGTGTGTTTTACGAGTACACATTTGCAGCCAAGTTATTAGCCCTTTTTGCCTTGTGTCAAAGGTTAGCTGCACAAAATTTGGTCGAATACGGTGCAACGGTATGGATTTGTAATCAATACAAGGAAACAAATAGAATCTTAGACTTTGAGTTAAATGTTTCAAACTTTCCGTAGCTGAAGTCATAAATTTTATTTACTTATTTATTCATATGTTCATATCTCCCTTGTACACGTTTTAATGCCTTTTATACGGGCAGATGACATCAAACGATGAAAAAGCCAATAAAACGAATGTGTAATTCAGATCGGATTCCGAATTTATAAATTTAAAAAAAGTGAATAACTGCAATGAATACTAAACTTCTTTGGACTAACAGAACTTAAAGCATACATTTATTTTAAGTGCGTCTATGAGAAATCTATTCTATACATATTTTCTATGTTTTCGTAAACATTTGTCTTTGTAACAATAAAACATCCAATTAATTAAATACTTTGTCAAATAAAAACGACCCAGCAGCTGTATTGCGCAGTAATATTAGTAGAAATGTACTTATGACAAGCACATACCAGATTCCTATTTCCCGTCTACAATGATATATTAAAAGTAAGAGAAGAACAAATCAACAAAATAGTTACACACTTTCCTTCAAGTAGAATAAGTTGTTTGGTATGGGGCGCTACATAAATATTAATATAAAGGTATAAATATAATAACTTGTATGTATAATAAAAAACAATATCGCTACCCAAACCTATAGACCAAAAAAGGAAACAAACAAACATAAAGGGATTTCTACGTTTAGAATCTAGCGCTTTAGTTGCTCATTGTTCGTTTATTAGAAGTCATAAAACAAAGTAGCTATTCTGCATACAGTGTACACAAGCAGTTAAACGTCATCTTATGCTCCTATTTCATTCTTGTGGTATAAGATGTTTGAAGTTCCTAGGGAAAATATAAAATCTTACACTTGCAACTTGTTTCACTGGGATGTAAAACCGATAGCTCTAAATGATGCGTAGATATGCTATGTACCACTAATTCTTTATCTTACATTGGTTAATACTGAAAATGTGACAAGCTATGTCAATGAACACAATTAAATACAGGAATCAAACGGGAGTTAACTTTCGATCAGTGGTAATTACAATTCAGATTCCTTATTTTGTGTTTAGGCCAAAAAATCCAAAGAACATGTTTTATGTTCCAGTAATAATCCATGGCCAAGAACGTGGAAGAAATAGCGCTCCATACCCGATATGGCAAAATGATAATTGTAAGTATATAAGTAGCATTAAGTTTTGTAGTAGGTTATACCTCACTGACACTGCGTTTTTGCAGCAATAATTTTAGCATACCCTCATTTAGTATTTCATCCATCACAATGTATACGGTCTGAAAGAGATTACAATACACTCTTTATTTTGCGATAAAGTAAACAAAAACAATCGAATACTATTTTACTGCATGAAGTTGCATCTGGTGATAAATTTAAATTCGATCATTCTTATATTTTTGTTAGTATTGAAAACGCATATAACAATATGCGGTGACTATTACTCTATAACTTAGTATATGATGACTTTAACATATTGCTTGCAATAAACCATTCTGTTACTATTCTTGTTTCCTAAAAATTAATTCTAAACGTTGCATACTGCGTCTTTTCTTAGAAATCTTTCGGCAATATTGTGAGTGTGACGGGGTAGAATCCTGCCCGGACAATACAGACATGCTGCATGCCGATGTTGCAAACAAATTTAATTAGTCAAAAACCACGAAAGATTCAACACAACTACCATGTAGTTTTTGTTCCTCAAATTTCCATACATTCTTTAAAGGAGTGTACGCTATCTCTGTTCACTCGGTATACATGTTTAAAGTAAACCAGCAGTCACCAATCGCCTGCAAATGGGGGTCATACAATAGTTAGGCCCACAATATATCCAACCACAGAATCAGTATTTGTAATCCTCATTCTGTAAAGGGTCTTTCACAATAAAAAGTTACACATAATGTGAACATAGAAGTTTATTTTGTGTTTTATCGCACGCGTTCACATTGGTTGCAGTTGACGCAGAATTAGCCATAAACTTACAAGCAAACACAAAGGAGTGCAATCTTCTGGCTTTCATACTGATGTCTGCGTCAAATATAAGAAACTGTTTAATCAGAGAGCAAGTTTCACATCGAATTCTCCACACATCTCATCACGTATGCATTCTGCAATCTACCACAGATTCTCCTAACGCCTTATCGTGTGGTCACTCACCAACTATCTCTATATAGAACTTGTTCATTTTTATGTATGTACGAGGGGTGATCAGAAACAAAGGTTACAAAGACTGCCGTGAAACGTGTACATTTGACTTCATACATCCAATACAGCCAACTGATAGTACATACATTAGGTTGTTTTTCGACATAGTTTCTATATCTCTTTAGGCACTTGTCGCTTCGTGGAATGAGTTTGAGTATTCCCTCCTGGTAACGTGTTCAGCCACGTTGTCGCGAAGTCCTCTTTTGAAGCGAATCATCGGCCTCCTAGGTGCTCCTTCAAGTGAGGAAAAACGTGAAAGTCGCTTGGAGCGAGATCCGGGATGTAGGCAGGATGGTCGATGATGTCCCAGCAAAACTGCTTCAACAGTGTGGTAGTCTTCTGGACTGTATGAGGTCGCGCGTTGTCGTGAAGGAAGATGATGCCCTCGGTGAGAAGTCCTGGCCGTTTCCTCCTGATTGCTTTGCGCAATCGTGTCAAGATCTCACAATATTGGTCAGCGGTCACTGTGAGCCCTCTTTCCAAATCCTCCACGAGTGTGACATCCGCGCTGTCCCAAAACACTGTGACCACTACCTTTCCGGCATATGGCGCCACCTTAAACTTCTTTGTCTTTGGAAAGGTGTGTTTCCACTGCATTGACGACCGCTTACTGTTGGGGATGCAGTGATAGATACATGTTTCGTCACCCGTGACAATGTGCTGAAGAAAGCTGTTCCCTTCCGTGGAAACCGTTGCAAATGTTGCAGACTTGCCCCCATGCGCTTCTCCTTGTGTTAGTTGGACAGATTTCGTGGAACCCATTGGGAACAAACTTTTCGGTACTACAGAATATCGTGAATAATGTGATGAACGCTTCCGAACGACATTACCAATTCTACCGTCATATGCCGTAACGCGATACTCCTGTTGTCCTGAATCAGCTCCTCCACGCGAGCTGTGTTCAAATCTATTGATGCGTGCTGGGTCCGCCACTGCGATCCTCGTGGGTGACGTTTTTTCTACCGGGCGCAAACTTTCGACAGCATTCTGAGACATGCTGACGAGATATTACAGTCTCTACGTAAAAGTGTCCTTCGTGGTGTATTGGTTACCATTCTAGCCTCTAGTTCCCGAGGTCGCGGGTTCAAACCCGGCGGTTGGCAATGGATTTTTTCGGGCATAAAAATCCTTAGCATGGCTTCCTTCGGAAGGGAAGTAAAGCCAGTGGTCCCGTATCATAGATTACGGCACGTAAAAGAACCTCTAGCCGGATAAAGAGGCCTCTGAGCAAAATTACCGGTCTTTCACGCCCAATTTAGAATGGGACGCTAAGGACCACCGCAGTTAAGGAGCGTCCATAAATAAAACAAAATTCAATTCTCTCCGTAAACCTCTACCAGCTGCCGGTGAATTTCAGCCGCGGTTAATGTTTCGCCCACAGAAATCGAATAACGGAACGAATTTCTTCGACAGACTAATTTTCCAAACGAATCGCCATTTGGGTTTACCTGCTACTAGCGCTGTGGGTGGCGGGTAGCTGAAATCTGTACAGTAGCCAACCGCTTGTAATAGAATTACCGCACACTACTAATTTTTCTGTAACGGATGAAATTCCAGGAATATCGGCCTTGTAATCTTAGTTTCTGATTACCTCTGGTACATAACTTATTTTGCCATGTGGTTACTTCGCAGGCACAATGTTAAGCCAGCTCTCTTATCATTGATTAACATTTATGTTTCCAGTTTTCTTTGTGAATGACTCCTTGTCGCCTTAAATTTGGAGAACTTACATATTCCGAAATGCACTCTTTTGATGACAATACAGCCAATCATATTTAAATTCTGAAAAATAGAAAAGGTTCATAAAATTACTAAAACTCCTGAAAAAATTACGCCGTTGACCAGAGATAAAAACATTTTTCACTAAATATTCGAGCCTTCCACACAATGAAAGACCGAATGCTTGTTATTAGACTGCTAATTGCATTTATTGAGTACTTAGCTTAGCTATGGTTCATTGGTTCTTCAGCGATAGCTGTTCGTACTGGTCGACATGACATCGATAAATCTACATATCGTCCGAATGTTGTACACGGACGTCTGAATCGTGTGCTATATCAGCACGTTAACTCTCAGCCTTTTCAATAGTCAAAGCAATGGAATATCTAGACATTTTTTAAACGTTTGAAAGTGACAATGGAAGCTTCAGCTACGAATTATCAACCACAAAATACTTAGTGATTTTAGATAATTATTAATAATATAATACCTAGAGCAATGAAAGAGGTTTTCCTGATCTTATCTCTGACATGTTGGTGTTCAATGAATTTTCTTTCTATTAAATGCACGGTTCCCTGTAAAAGACGTTGCCGATTTTGAAAAGTAATATGTCTTCTGTCACAAACTCCTATCATCACAATTCCAATCCTTTTAGTTTCTGTTAAAATATTTTATTTTAAGCTGATATCGCTAATAAAACCGTTTTCTTCACATAAGCTCTGTTACACAAATCAATAATCAAACTGTTCCCATAGCAACCAAACATTACGTATAAAACAAATGAAATTTTGAATATAACTAAGGAAAGTAACTACCTCTCAGTGGAAAAAAGTTACCAACTAAAAACATTGTTGATGACGTTCACCTGAAGAAAAATGGCTGATTTTTTAAAATATAAATCTGCAAATATCTATTAAACTTAGCCTGCCCGGGTATTTTTTTAAATGAATTAATTTTAGTTCTATTGTTATTATCTGTTACTTGAACGTAACTAAATTACTACATATAAAACACCATATTTAGGAGATAGCCTAGAAATGATAGTGGATTGAGAACGTCACATCTGTGTTGTACATAAGATTTCTAAAACATAAATATATGAGTGTTTTAGCTAGTATCTAATGAACGTTTGAATTTAGCTGGTATTTGCTGATCACAAAGAATATAATGCTGTATACGGGTTGGGGCGGCTTGGGTTAGATTGGATTGTGAAGCGGAGAGGATTCGGCACCGAATCAGAAATGAGGATACTGTACCGACGCTTCACGAGGGGTGCCCCCCGGAGGGAAGGATGAGGTGAAGCGAGACATCGGGCAGCCGGAACCAGCAGTGATAGCACAGCAATGGCAGGGTCCCGACAATTTCCAGATTGAGACGCCCCGGTAGTCGAACAGGCAGACCGGGGAACTCACGCCACACAGGATCCAATGACCCCTCCCAAGGGGCGGTCTTACACGCCGGCAACCAGCCGAAGGCCAAGGGACGGAGAAAGTTCATAGAGAGCATTCTTTTCCCTGCCACGCTGCACCAAAACACCATCGCCAACACTTCCAATCCTGAAACAGACCAAACGGGGTGAAGGATGAATGAAATTATTAATGGAACGAAATGGAGGGACAGGAAATTCGGGGGATGAATGAAACCACTCCGTAATTTGCCTGACGACCTCAAAATCCCGAAAAGACCTATGGGCCAGAGTGGGTTGTCACCGGGAATCAAACCTGGGGGCTAGCATGAAGGGTTGGATGAAGTAAAGACTGTTTTATAATAATTTAATTTAACTCCCGGATGCGAGTCGCACTCGTTACCGCGGTGCCGTCTCGGTGGATTTATTCTAGGATTAAATCTCAGCGTCAGCAGAATTACCAAATATGGCGAAAGAAAAGAGGAAACAACAGCGAAAGAAGAGTCATTAGAAACCTAAATAATCTAAAAACTAAAACACATTTTGATGAAGTTAAAATTGCAGAAGTGGAGGTGGAATCAAGGTTTCAAACGTTAATATATCCATTTGTTGAATACGGGTTCACTTGATCATATTATTTTCATGATCGCTCAAAGAGTAAAATACTGTTAGAATAATGTAGTCTACATACATTATCTTTCAGACGCAGATTCATTTTAGGTTATCTGGTAAAATTTCCTAACACTCCTCTTTTCAAAAGAAGTGCTTTTTGTGAGACATTAAATTTACTGCCTATATTATCTAAAATATAATTAAAGAATGTAGGAAATATCTGATGAAAAATAATTTCGGGCCTAAAGACACTCAAAGTGGCTTATAGCCTATTTCGCTTATGAGCTACAATGTGTTGGCAGACTTTAACTGATAACTTACACGCCTTTTTTCTTTACAGAAACTGCTAATATAGGTGCTCAAAATGGCCATAGGGGTTCTAAGCGCAGCATCATTGACTGCCTTATCTGGTGACATTCTTCCTCGTGTGCTAGTGAAGGGTTTCCACCTTATGAATAGGTCTTGAATACACAATAGTTTCATTAATAAAAATGTAATCGACTAGGTCAGGAGAACCAGCATCAAATATATCGATCCCCCATAGCTATTCATCTTCCAATTCATCTTCCAGGAACTTCCAATTCGCTATTTAAATTTTTTATAAAGCAGTATTATTCCCCTTTCAGTGTTGGACGTAAAAGGAAAGGATCAATGAAAAATTAAAATCCCCTCATAAGAAATAATAAAAAAGACGAAAAGAAGACTTTCAATCACGTAGGAAAAAATATGAAAAAAAAAATATATATATATATATATATATATATATTTAAATTTCTTAAAGAAACTATTTCCAAAATTAAATCTTTTGAATAAAATGTGTCGCCAACTATTCCAGTTTAGACACTGTTGCTGAACTATTGTTTGTGTCCTGATTCCAAAAATACCTGGGGATTTTTATTATTATGCACATGGTTACTGAGAGAATGCATATCAATGAAAAATTAAAATCCCCTCATAAGAAATAATAAAAAAGACGAAAAGAAGACTGTCAATCACGTAGGAAAAAATATGAAAAAATATATATATATTTAAATTTCTTAAAGAAACTATTTCCAAAATTAAATCTTTTGAATAAAATGTGTCGCCAACTATTCCAGTTTAGACACTGTTTCTGAACTATTGTTTGTGTCCTGATTCCAAAAATACCTGGGGATTTTCATTATTATGCACATGGTTACTGAGAGAATGCATATCAATCCTGGTAAGTTGCAATTCATCGAAGAAGAGCATAGAAAGGTGTTAATGCTGAAGGCAAGTTTCTTGTAACTAGGTACAAAATGATTCTCTTGTGCGGAAGTCAGATTCACTTAGACCTTAGACTCTTAGAACCTAACTGGATAAACGATTCTCGTTCGTAAATACCCTGGAAATGGATTGCTAACCAGACATGTTGTGTGAACATGGGAGGCCCACAATACTAATAGATAATGGAAACATTTTCATAGACACTCGAAAAATAAAAATAATCCAAGGATATAAATGCTAAACAAGGTCGTGTGTAAACAGCGCTACGCTTCAGGTGCGCTCGCAACGCTTACGTTCTGGTATTTAGTACACTTTTTAGGAAACAATGCTAAATATCGTACATTTTAGTAGACCCTACATATAAACTTTCTTAAACTTGTATGCATTGCATACAAATTACATCCACGAATATGCTAACATTCCGTTTTTAACGCATTCACTCGCTTTCTTGTCGTCTAAATTACGAGTCGTACCGTTATACTGTTTCATCTCATACGTCAGTGTGTGATTTGCATTTTGCAAGCCTACCTAAATACGATATATGTGATTTTACCGTTACGTTTGTGATTGTGTTTTTGTTAGTCTGTGAGACTCTCTAAGGCTTTCTTGCTAATGATAGCTTTCATAGGGTTAATGTTTGTGAAGATATCCTACGGGGTGCATAGCAACACTGGCATTTCCGGACGTATGCTGAAGGACCTGACGTGTAAAATGTCTATATATATATATATATATATATATATATATATATATATATATATATATATATACCGAAATAGGGTTGAGCTTCTGCTTCGTATACCTCTCGTGGAAATGGGCATTTACTGGTTCGAGTATTGGCAATAGCATATTATGTTGTGTTACTGCGTTTTCGATCGATTTCATTTCTTTCTGCTGTTACGGTCAAAACTTCTTTTACTGCATTATGACACACAAATTCCATTTTGCTACGTTCTGTTTTATCATTACCTCTAAGCAAAACTATATTAAAATATGTTCCAAAATAAATGTTATACAAGTTTTATATACCTACAAAATTATATTCAGAATTTATGTATTTGGAAAAAACAACTCAGAGTCATGTGTATAAACATTTAGTTACACTTTATAATCAAGAAATTGCACAACTGTCATTAACTGTCATTATGTTACTACTAACCTATAAGACAAATTAATAATAATTAACTCAAAATATTCCTTTACATTAATGCTATATGCAATTAAGTACACGACTGGAAAAAGTTTTTGTTGTAGTTAAGATTGCGTTTTGTTTTAACGAGATACAAGTTTAGAAACCTCAGAATAAACTCCGCAATGACAAAAGTTTTAATGGAAAGCTAACGATACTTGTGAGCACCTTTATGTTTTACAATACGAATCCTGAAGTAATATAAAATAAAACAAAAGAGAGCTTTCTTAAAAATAAATCTATAGGTTATAGGTAAAGGTCATACCGGGAGAGCCAATGAACTAAGAACCGACTGCGTGTTGTTTCTCCTGTTCGTGTTATCGGCGCTCTTGCGTCTATAACTGCCATAGAAGGCGCGGAAGCAACTATATAACATTTTTAAAACTATTTGTACAGCTTTACTTACCAACTTTATGAAAGGAGATGCTGAAAATGGCCACCGTCGTTGTCCATACATTATTGGCACCTCTTTATGAAACTACCCATCACTCGCCGTAGTTCACATTGACAAATGCTGACAATTTCCTGTCGTATACTTTGTTTTAATTTAGCCCAGCAATAGAAGTCGGACGAGGTTAGGTCGGGAATCGAGTGGACCACAAATCTCTTATCAATAATTCTGTCCTCAAACACACTTTCAATTGTTCTCATCGAAATATTGGTCTAAGAGTTGTGGCAGTCTTGTTGAAAAAAGGCAAAATCACGCTCCCTGTCTGTTAATTCTCTAAAAAAGGGAATATAATTGTATTCACTAAGTAGGGGCGTCAGCTGTTGACTCGAAAAAAATTGCCCCTTTAACTCTTTCTCCATTCATGGCGCACCATACACCAATTTTTTCGTCATGGATGGGTACTTCATGAACAATATTAGGCTTGTCAGAGCTCCAACAACTATTATTTTGTATACATACATACCCATGAAGTTGGAACCAAGCTTCGTCCGAGAAAAATATTAAATATGCGTATACTTCGCCATTGTATATACTATTGAGACCCCACTCACAAAATGTGCGCCTAATTACATGCTGTTCACAGAAAAATGGAAGGCTAACAAACACGCGTGCGCGGATATTTTAGGAGACTTCGATATCATTTTTCGGGTCGAAAGCGATGCTTCCTTTATCTTAAGTTCCTAAGCGATACAGAGCGTATAATGAACAATTGAAATAGAGAACATTAGGTGATTCAGCTTATAATGAACGTCTTGAGCAGAGAAGTAGAGTAGATCGCTCGCACCTTATTTATGTTTTCACCACAATGAATGTAGTTCAGAAGCTAAGCAAAACCGACCACACTGTTTATGAACCATTGCTTGTCACGGATCCTTTCCCCAGAGTTTCCTCTTATATTTCTTTTTATTCTATAAGGAGGAAAATTCTTTTTGTTCACAGCGCCTTTTGCGGCCCACTTTAGAGTTTACAGCGAGCCCAAAGACCATGACGATCTTCTGGACCACATTCCCTCACTGCAGGGGAAATATGTTCATCGAAGAAGCCTCCCACCATTTGATAACGGTAGAGCAAGTAGCGCACATGATCGTTTTCATCTCCGCCACACATCCGCTTCGTTTGAAGAAGACCCTGATAACACAGGAAGAAGAACTCACGTGCGATCTCGTATCGTTGGTAGCAGAAATCGCCTCGGTTCAGGAGATGATTATTCTAGGAAAGTAAGCCAAATTCCTTCAAACATAGATACTTCTGGCCGTAATACCAGACTTAAGGGACAAGAGCATTTGCTTCAACGCCCAGTATTCAGTCCTTCCGAAGCAGACTTTGACCGAATGGTGTTTGGCAGAAATATGCGCATACAAGACACTCTTGCGAGCAGAAGATACCTTCCCTCACGGATATCTCAGGATGGGAAACATGGCTCGAGGAACATTCTGGGAGCACACATTGGAGGGTGCTTTTGAAGACATAGAGGAAGGAGTCAATCGTTTTGGAAAAAGGAGACGTGCTGACAGATTAACAGAACAACGGTCTTTACAAAATAGCTCTTCTTTCGACAGGATCAGAGAAAATAACCCATCTAATCGAAATCTTTTAAACGTTTTAAAAAGCATTGTTAAGAAAATAATTCCTGAACTTGTAGCTAAGTACGAGGACACTGGGATACAACAGTTCATGGATTTGTTTCTCGAAGATTTATTATTCTTTTCAAATGCTTATTGTAATTCTAAAACAAGTGGTATCACAAAATTGGCTCAAAATGACGTAATAAGGTTTCGAAAACTCATTAGAAATAAAATAATTCAACTTTTGAACGGCTGGCTATAATTTTCAAGAACCGAACATTTTAGTACTTTATAACTTCACACGAAGTAATGGTGATTGCTCATCGAGGCTTTGAGCAGTACACACATTCCTAGTAGTAGTCATCTGCTTTACAATACTCTTCTCTTTGCTATGAACTGTAGCATCTACAACGTTACATGCTGTAAAAGTTGTAAAGAAAAATAAAGTCATTAAAGTCTAAAGTGTGTCTTTGCTTCAGAATTCTAGAAATAAGCTTTATTTATGTGTGATTATTACTGGGATTTTATTTACCACATATTAATTCCTCACCCTGTTTATTCCAGCGGTTACCAAGAAATGTATCTATCAAGATAATAGGTCGGCCACGTGAGATTAAACGTGAATGCTTCAACGGGGAGTAAAGACCGCTCTTTAAAGTGACAATTTATTAATGACAAATTAGAATTCTGTAAACGTATATGAAGTTGTAACACAACAGCAAATAAGCCGAGATTTTGAATATTAAAAGTTCAATAAAAATCCAAGTGGAAAGTTGTAATCGTCTTTATATTACATAATAATGTTATCCATTTAACTCTGCCCCTTGTTTAACCATTGAATATAAAAAGGATGGTCATACATTTCCCTGTATTTTTCTCGTTTTTCTAAGTCACATTTACCTCACCACTTAAGGTAAAGGTGTTAACTTTAAAATTAAAAAAAAAATATTCGTTACATCAACAGAAAATATCGCCTCCATTCTTATCTGGCGCCACAACCACATACAGACAGGAATTTTTGGAATAAAAAGTTTGGAATAAAAATGTCCAACAGTTTCCACTTTAAAATCGCCCCCCCCTTCTCTCTTCTCCCACCTCTTTTTGCAGTGGCTTTTTAGCAATTGTTGGTAAAAGCCGCAAATTGACAACGCTGTTTCTTAAGGACCGGTTTGGTCTTTCCTTTGTAGATCCTATGCCTAATGGAGATCGCCTGTAAGTTAGATTTATGGTTTCTTCCACTGCAACGTTTTCTGGAAACGAAGTAGAGGATAAGATCTGAATTTCAAACAATGAGCAAGATTATATTGTACCTTAGTTGAACAGCACTGAGTCGCAATAGTTGTGATCAAAAAATTAAAAGGCTAACAACTTTCAGGGTCTTATCGGTCGGAGGAATTCTAGCAAGACTCCATTTACATAACATTAACTTTACTGACGTGAGCCCTCCAGTTTAAGCAAATTTAAATGGCATTCTCGTGAGCCGGGAGTGAATCCACAAACTTGTGCACAGAAAATCAGCAGTCCAAGAACCTTGCCCTCACCCCCAAGAATGACGACAAATGTTAAGGTAACTCGTTGTGCGATTGTACAGCTAACGACCAAAGAGATTAAATCGACGATGTAGCCTGCCGGGGCTCCACACAGAAGAAAGTTTATTTTGTTAGCCCTCAGAGTTTACTTCCTTCTCCGAATATTTACAACAAAATACTTCTGCCAAGCATAAACTTCTTAAGAGTTAACGTCCCACATTTCATAGCAATCTGGCAACAAATGAAAATATCACTGAAATTCAAAACCTGTGCTATTCGTGGTGAAACAGAAAAAAACATTAATAAATTTGTGGTTTTTGTGCCAATTGACATATAGAGAAAAACATCTAATGTCTAACATTCACGTAATTTACTTGCAACTTTACGTTATTGTAGTATTCATATGAATAATTGTTATTCTAGTAAAGTTTCGTTGCTTACAATATATTTTTGATTACAAATAATCCAGAATTAAGCAATATGGACTGGAAAACTTAACAGAAGTGTTCACATAGTCAGTTGTTACTAATGAATCGATACGGTAAAAAGCAAGATGCTTTATAGGTACTACTTGATATTTCAAACTAAGAAATATTAAAGGTATAACAATGAATACTTCCAAAATAGTCTATGCTTCAGAAACAGTTATGCAATGAGCTCTACATATTTTATGTAGTAAATTTTCGTCCAACTCTCATTGTTTATTAAAATTGTTACAAATAAGGAGGACTTCACCCAATATTTAAAATATACATATGCAAAATATTATAAATATGTGTATTTCAACCCAAATCGTGAGAACGTTTTGAGAAAATGAAAAATAAGGATAAATTATTCCATGTAATAATTGCTGTAGTCTGGGGTGGGGATTTTCTTGAAAATCTTCGTATAACATGCACAAACAAATCTCTTGACTCAAATATTAAATTTGGAATTTAACGATTTTTCGTTTTCGAGCTATACTGTCCATACAGACGGATAGACAGATAAACATACGAGCCAGCGAGGACTATTTTACAAGCATTCCTTTTGAATTCAGGATACGTTAAACCATGTAATTTCCGGTAAGCTATCGATATCGAAATTTTGGGTGGAATAAATATCTCCTCTACCTAGTATAGGTAAGTAAAATAGAAATTAAGAAAAGACAGAAGGACGCTCAATGCCTGAAGGTTAAACACAAACTAAAGTATGGATTATCTCATCAAGAAGAAGAAAATCTGACGTGTTACACTCACATGACTTTCTCTACTCCTGTACAAACTATTTTTACAAACGCTTATTCTCCATCTACTTCATGTTAATCGAGATAAACATTTGTAGACTCTATCTTATTGCTAATTTTCTTGTAGATGTAAGGGGAATATATATTTACAAGGGAAATATAGAAATACAGTAGCCTTTAAGCAAAAACATATCTCTTAATAGCTGGTTGCTAGGTGCAGCACCATTCCCTTTGCGCAGATTAATAATCTTTGCATATCCAAAACAAAAAAATGAATAACGAATTCCCATTTGAGAAAATTATTGAAAAATTTAAGAGAATAACAAGCAATATCTCGAAAATGGTTCACTCAACAAAACAAATGTATATGACATAAATTGTGTACTTTAACGCGATCTACATTTTTTGTGTAGTAAAATTTTGTCTATCTCTTATGGTTTACCAGTTATGCAAAAGTCGTTCACAATGAAGAACACTTTTGGAGACATTCCCAGAAAATTCAAGATATACATTTTATTTGTCATAAAAGTATCTTAAATATATGATACTTTAATCAAAATCGTTAGAGCCGTTTTTGAGAAAATTAAAATTTTCGAAAAATCTTCCATGTAAAGGGTATCCTGGGGTGGGGAGGATTTTCTTAAAAATCTTCATGTCGCATCTCTGGAAGATACTGAACCTAAATACCAAGTTTGGTGTTTATCCGACTGTTCGTTTCTGAGTTATGCTGTTCACAGACAGACAGACACACACACGGACATGTTTCCAAAAATGCTTTTTCTTATTCAGGGGATCTAAAACATGTATTTCCGGTGAAATCTCGGTATCGAATTTTTTAATGGAATACAATACCTCCCCTAGTTACCATACGTAGTAGAGAAAGTAAAATGAATAAGGAATTCCCATTTGAGAAAATAGGTATTGAAAAATTTAAGGGAATAACAAGCAATAGCTCGAAAATGGTTCACTCAACAAAAGAATTGTATGACATAAATTCTGTATTTTAACGCGGATCTACATTTTTGGGTAGAAAAATTTTGTCTATCTCTTATGGTTTACCAGTTATGCAAAAGTCGTTCGCAATGAAGAATACTTTTGGAGAAATTCCCAGAAAATTCAAGATATACATTTTATTTGTCATGAAAATATCTTAACCATATGATATTTTAATCAAAATCGTTAGAGCCATTTTTGAGAAAATTAAAATTTTCGAAAAATCTTCCATATAAAGGGTAATCTGGGGTGGGGAGATTTTCTTGAAAAACTTCGTGTCGCATTCCTGGAAGATACTGAACCCAAATACCAAGTTTGGTGTTTATCCGACTGCTCGTTTCTGAGTTATGCTGTTCACAGACAGACACACAGACACACACACAGACACACACGAACATGTTTCAAAAAAATCTGATGTGTTACACTCACATGACTTTCTCTACTCTTGTACAATCTAATTTTACAAACGCCTATTCTCCATATGCTTCATGTTAATCGAGATATCGAGATGTCAATCTTATTGCTAATTTTCTTGTAGATGCAAGGGAAATATGGTAGCTTTTAAGCGATAGTCAAATATTTTAACGCTGGTTGCTATGTGGCGCATTCCATTCTCTTTGCATGTCCAGGACATAAAAAAAATGAATAACGAATTTGAGAAAAAGTATGAGTATTGGAAATTTTAAGGAAATAACAAGCAATATCTCCAAAACGGTTCACTCAACAAAAGAAATGTATATGACATAAGTTGTGTATTTTAACGCGATCTACACTTTTTTGTAGTAAAATTTTGTCTATCTCTTATGGTTTACCAGTTATGCAAAAGTCGTTCACAATAAAGAATACTTTTGGAGACATTCCCAGAAAATTCGAGATATACATTTCATTTCCCATGACATTATCTTAAACATATGATATTTTCATCAAAATCGTTAGAACTATTTTTGAGAAAATTAAAATTTTCGAAAAATCCTCCATGTAAAGGGTAGTTTGGGGTGGGGGGATTTTCTTGAAAACCTTCGTGTCGCATTTCTGGAAGATACTGAACCTAAATACCAAGTTTGGTGCTTATCCGACTGTTCGTTTTTGAGTTATGCTGTTCACAGACACACAGACACACACACACACACACACACACACACACACAGACACACACACGGACATGTTTCCAAAAATGCTTTTTTTGGATTCAGTGATTCTCAAAACATGTATTTCCGGTGAAATCTCGGTATCGAATTTTTGGGTGGAATGCAATACTTCCCCTACTTACTATACGTAGTAGAGAAAGTAAAAATGCTTTTTTTGGATTCAGGGGGTCTCAAAACATATATTTCCGGTGAAATCTCGGTATCGAATTTTTGGGTGGAATACAATACTTCCCCTACTTACTATACGTAGTAGAGAAAGTAAAAATCTGATGTGATACATTCATATGACTTTCTCTACCTTCTATTGCTTATTAGTGGATATACAAATTATTATTAGAACGCTTATTTTCCTATCTACTTCATCTTAATCCAGGTAAACCTTTCCGGAAACAGCTGCATTACACTTTCATTATAGATACAAAGGGAATAGTGATAGCCAAATGTTTTAGAACTGGACGTTATACGCTGCCTTAAAATTCCATACTCTTTCCATGCAATCCCGAGAAACAATTGAAAGTCAACATTACTTTTAAAAAATGGCTAAGTGCTGAACAATTCGAATCATTAACAAACGGATATCTACGAAATGGTTCTTACCACAAAAAAGTTATCTAAAAAAGTTATAGTTTTGAAGAGATCTACATTTCTTGTGTAGTACGTTTTCGTCTATTGCTTAACGTTTACAGTTATACAAGATTACACAAAATTTCCCTAGAGGGAGAGGACTTCACAGACTACTACCAGAAAATTCAATATATACATTTTGTTTGTCATGTAAATATCTTAATATATGGTATTTTAATCAAAATCGTTAGAGCCACTTTTTAGAAAATCAAACATTTCAAAAACTCTTGCATGTAAAGGGTAGTTTGGAACGGGGAATTTTCTTGAAAATCTTCGTGTCGCATTCTTGTAAGATATTGAATTTAGATACCAAGTTTGGTGTTTATTCCCATTTTTCGCTTTTGAGTTACACTGTTCACACACAAAGACACACGAACCTTTTTCTAAAAATCTGATGTGTTACACTCACATGACTTTCTCTATTTTTGTACAAACTATTTTTACAAACGCTTATTCTCCATCTACTTCATGTTAATCGAGATAAACATTTGCAACTCTATTTTACTGCTAATTTTCTTGTAGATGTAAGGGGAATATATATTTACAAGGGCAATATAGAAATGCAGTAGCATTTAAGCATAGACATTACTCTTAATAGCTGGTTGCTATGTGCAACACCATTCTCTTTGCCACAGATTAATACTCTTTTACATATCCAAGACAAAAAAATCCGATGTTACACTCACATGACTTTTTCTACTCTTGTACAAACTATGTTTACAAACTCTATTTCATATTAATCGAGATAAACATTTCCAGAAACGAACTTTTGACATCCAAAGATAATTACATTTTACACATAGCGACCAGTTCTAAAAATATTTGACTATCGCTTAAGGCGTACTATGTTCCCCTTGTTTTGTAATTGCAAGGGCAATATAGAAATACAGTAGCCTTTAAGCACATACATATATCTTAATAGCTGGTTGCTAGGTGGAGAACTATTCCCTCTGCCACAGATTAATACTCTTTGCATATCCAAGACAAAAAAATGAATAACGAATTCCCATTTGAGAAAATAAGTATTGAAAAATTCAGGCAATAACAAGCAATATCTCGTAAATGGTTCACTCAACAACAAAAAAATGTATATGACATAAATTGTGTATTTTAACGCGATCTACATTTTTTGTGTAGTAAAATTTTGTCTATCTCTTATGGTTTACCAGTTATGCAAAAGTCGTTCACAATGGAGAATACTTTTGGAGACATTCCCAGAAAATTCAAGATATACATTTCATTTGTCATGAAAATATCTTAAACATATGATATTTTAATCAAAATCGTTAGAGCCATTTTTGAGAAAATTAAAATTTTCGAAAAATCTTCTATATAAAGGGTAATCTGGTGTGGGGGGATTTTCTTGAAAACCTTCTTGTCGCATCTCTGGAAGATACTGAACCTAAATACCAAGTTTGGTGTTTATCCGACTGTTCGTTTCTGAGTTATGCTGTTCAGACACACACACACACACACACACACACACACACATGGACATGTTTCCAAAAATGCTTTTTTTGGACTCAGGGGGTCTTAAAACATATATTTCCGGTGAAATCTCGGTATCGAATTTTTGGGTGGAATACAATACTTCCCCTACTTACTATACGTATTAGAGAAAGTAAAAATGTTTTTGGGGGCCTCAAACATGTATTTCGATTACTATCGAAAATTTGGGTGGAATACAATACTTACCGTACTTACTGTACGCAGTAGAGAAAGTAAAAAAAGCTATATGTGGCGAAACGTACAGTATGACAAACAACTCCGAGGAAATATATGTATCTTAAATTCGGTTGTACGGCTTCACTCATCTCTCTCTCTCTCTCCCTCTCTCTCTCCCTCTCTCTCTCTCTCTCTCTCTCTGTCTCTGTGTGGTTTCTATCAGCAGCATAGGGCAACAATGTGTAAATTAAGATTAAGAGGTGGGTAAGCCATCAAAATGTCGTGTCGGCGTGGCTGTTATTACCCATGACTGAATGTGATTGTTCATACTGAACAAAATTAGAATAGAGGTCAATCCTATGTGCTGTTCAGCACATGTAGAATGTTTTCAATAGCATAGTTTTTCGAATGATTTTTATAGTAAATACACGATCCAAGTTCGGGCAGCAAAAGTAGAAAAGTTGCCTGGGATGGCAATGTTTTGACCTTTATCGACGGCCCCATTTATGCAAGCGATTTCGAGTTGCGAGACGAGTACGACTTGACTTGAAAGTACATTGAGCTTAATAGAAGCATTTATACCACGTAACGCGACAGTCGCCCAAGATTTTGTGTCGCATGAACTTAACAGCTCATTGCTGGGCTTTCAGTTCGCGCGACACAAAGGATAGTCGTATGACATCAGTATAGACGGATGTATATAGGCCTGTTTATGCACGTGACGTTATTGCATTGTGAGCGAGATAGTCCAGACAGTGCTGCCACTTTGGGAAATCCAAAGCTATAGTTTACACATTTCATGTTTTGTTTGAATGATCAGATTCTCGTTTATTCAGGCTTTTATCAAGTATGGATGCGGAACATTTTATAGAAGAACTTCATGTTAGGGGTTAAATTTGGGAAGTCGCCTCAGAAAATTACAATTTGTTGCCATCTTCTTTCAATTTCTCCATACAGGTTCCTAAATGCACTGTCCATGAGCCTTGCACTGTTTATCAGAAACACACTCCGTGTTTTTTTTTTTTTTTTGTTTTTTTTTTAAGAGTTAAAGGATTTTAGCAATAGTACAAGATACACGAATCCATACTATCTGCACTACGACAGTCATGCTGCATGCATAAATAGATCACTAACATTTCTGCCGGTCATGTCTTTGTGGCGCGACACCAAATCGCTTGCATAAACGAAACCCACCATGTAAAAGCTGGACGTGGCATTGCCGCTGCGTGTTTTATTTCTGAATGCTGTGTTAGTCTGTTTACATAGCTAATAACTATACTAAGTGGCCCATAAGTCCTTTATAGTTCTTGAGTATGTAGTACTTAGGATTAAGTTGAATTTATTCCGCTTGACTATCATGTGGTAGGCATGTAAATCCAGAAAATTGCTTTTAAATGAAAACAAAGCTTAGCAACAATGGCTACGGGCCTATGTCTATTGCCTGCAGTTGAGACTACAATGCAGAGAAATTAATAGGTTCTGCAACATGTTCGATAATGACACAACGCTTAGAAGCACGAAGATGTATAAAGGAATGATAAGTGCAGCAGGGAAAAGTTTTTGAATTATTTGCCTTCTAAGTGTGTAATAATATATTAATAACACTCGGTGGAACCTTACGAAAGGAGGTAAAAACTGTTACGTTTTACCATCTAAAAAACTAAATCTCTGCTTTAAAATCCTTCAAGCTTTACTCTTTCTCCGCTTAACTGTGGTAGATAGAGGAAATAGTGCATTCTACGTAAAAACTGGATATCCAGGTTTCATGGGAAACGCATTTTAAGATCCTATAAATATACAAAAAATGTGTGCGCGTTCTGCGTAAGTGTATGCGTGAGTGCGCTCTCGCCCACACTTCATATTTTCCTCAGGTAACATTTAAGGATGCTGCGCGAAGATTTTCAAATAAAATACTCTATTCAATTAAAGTTTCACATGGAAAAACATTCATTATTTTTTATTTTCTCAAAAAAAACTCTAAAAATTTTAATTAAAATACTGAGATACTGGCATGGCAAAGCACATATTGAGTTCTCTGTAAATAGTGCTCTTCATTCTTACTGCATCCTGCAAAATTGGAAAGTTGTAAGAGATGTACGAAAACTTAGGTACTACAAGAAACATGTACACCTACCCCCGTTAAAATATAAAATTTATGCAAAATAACGTTTGCTTTGTTTTGCTTTGTTCTCTCTCTCCCCTTTTAGCATAAGTCATTTCCTAAATATTCCTTAACGCATGTTTCAAGCTAAAAACTGTTATGGTCGTTCCAACTGAACGTAATTATAATAACAAGGATTCTCTTCTTTCTTGGTTTTTTTCTATTTCTTTCTTTCTTTATTTTCTTTCTTCTCGCATGAGTTTATAACAAACGAAAACCGAGTAGAGCTACAAATAGATGAATGTTATTTGTGGCCAAGTCCATATTGCATGATTTGAAAGAACTTCTAGGCAAACATTGTAGCGGTTAGCTTATAGTGAATACAGAATAAATGTTTGTACGAACAGTATAGTACATATGGTATACCTGTGAAGTGGTAATGGTTAGAGAGTGAGGAGATTTCAGCAACTGCATTGATCAAAGAAAATAAGCAACCAAAAAGTGCAACTATAAGAACCCAGGTAACCTTATCTATCTATCTATACATATAACTGTAACCGAAATGTTTCTGGTAATTTTAAATTTTACATAAATGTCTACTTAATATTAACTTGTATAAGGACTAAATTGACGTCAAAACAATCGTTTTTAAAATTGTTGTATGTATATGTGTCCTTTTCTCATAAAAATGGCAATACCGATTGTTATGAAACTTGGTATTTAACATACTTTAGAAAATAGAGGGAGGTTCTAATGGGGCGCAAAATCAAAAAGTTTAAATACCTCGCTTATTCATTTGTTTAACGTTACGTAAAGTTTATAACCACAGTTTTTCAGAAGGAGTTTGTCATTTACAAACGTCTATAGGATAATTATTTAAGAAGTTACATACCTAAATGTTTCGTTACTGTTATTCGTGTTCGTAAATCGCTTTCTGCGAGAATCTATAGAATTCCAATCCCTTTCAAGCAGGCACCAGTTTGTGTACTATTAAACGTTTTACTAATATTTTCATTTATAAATACTCCCCATAAAGGAAGGAATAAGAAAAGTTTTATTGCCGGCTTTTAAAACGTAACAAGACAGGTACATTACATAGAGAGGGGAAGACAGATGGAGGAAATGTGATAGTGGAGGAGAGCATGAAGTAAGAGACGATTTAGTGGTAAGAAAGAGTGAAAGAAGGGGAAAGAGAGAGAGAGAGAGAGAGAGAGGAAATGGGAGAGGCAGAGAAAGACTGAAGAAGTGACAGCAATGGATAGGAAGAGAGAGTAGGAAAAGTGAGAGTGAGGGAGCAACACAATAGGATCTCTGCAATTAAAGCAATAACGCGAGCAGAGTTGTGGTTCTGTTATTTATAAATAAATGTCTCTCGCTTTAGCAATTAGAAACTAGTTTTAAAAGGTTTGCTACTCAAATGTTGTCACTGGCAGCATTAGATGCCGTGATATTACTCGATAAGCACTTTTTAAAGACGATAATCGATAAAAAGAATTTCTTAATACTCCCCCCAAAGGTCATAGTCTTCAAATTGAAGCGGAATTCTACAACCAGAAACATGTAGATGGATATTTCTATTTAAAGAAAAGCAGAGTTGCACTGCCCTATGATACACTCCCTTCTGTCGATCTCTGGTGGACCTTCAAACAGGGGTTAGGATCATTTAGTCCTGCAACTATTACTCACCCGTTAGGAGTAGACAAACCCAGCAGCTTCTAGTAACAGGAGTACAGTACTGCAAGTCGACCACAGTGCCCCTTTTCGCTGCCAACGTGTCGCCAGTGAGGAAGGGATGAAGGGAGGACTAGAAGGACGAACAGATCAGGCCGACGGCGTCCTTAACTATTCTAACATGATACCAATCCCGACGCTGGCTATCTCTGCCTAAGCCCCAAGCCACCCGTGGGTCCCGTGGTAATCGAGACAGCTACCAGAAGGGCTTCCAGGAGTCCCACCAAACGCCAGGGATAAATCTTTCCAGAGCGCAAATTCCAACATCCCCGTGACACACCAACCGCTGTCGCCTGGTCCTTCAACACAGAAACAGATGAAAGGAAATTCGTGGTAGACGGGAAACCACTTTAGCATTCGCCTACCGATCCAGGAAAACCACAAAAAAACCATGGTCAGAGTGATCGCGCCGATGGGAATGCGAGCCTCACACGTTTCCTTATCTGTGGTTTAAATAAGGCTCGATTTCGGACCTTCCATTTAAAACTGGCACACAAGTTTTTTCACTGTTCATGATAAATAGCTTCAGTAATCGAAATTTCCAGGTGGCTTTCGGGTGAAGGTGTTTATATTTCCCCTTGCTAGTTGCCAGTTCAGTATCGCAAATTGCAGTACCGAAATTCCACATTTCGATTAAGCAAACAGAAAATGTTGAAGTCGACAGCAACAACATGGCTACTCAACATACAGATTAACGTCCATCGAATTCAATTGCTACGATATGACTTTCTCACCAGGATAGGATGTGTTAAAACCTTGCAATCTCTACCGTTTGAAGCTGTTCTCCTTGTTCCGAACGAAGGTAACTATAAATGTCGCGTGACGCAGTCGGTTTCTTCCAAGGTTGAAATTAGAGATGGCATCGAGCGCATTACGGACTTCTGGATTTGTGGCTCCGACAGAAGATTCGTTCCTGGGAAACGTTCAGAAAATCACCATAGCAACCGATCTCGAAGGTACACCTCTTGGAGGAGGGGTATAAGAAACATAGTGAGTAGTCCAAGTTATTCCCAGCAGGTAGCAAATGCCGAACATTGTATTATAGGCTGTTAACGAACTCGGTCCAGACTATGGGTGGTAAGAAATGAAAGGTAACTGAACTCGCCCCCGCGCGGCAGTTGTTTACCTGCTACACTGTGTATGAACTCCACCACAAGGTCGAACGGCTTTACCTGCTACGTTGTGCGTAGTAATACTTGCTACGCGTCAGTGCAGTACAGTCTTATAAATGAGATAGTCATATAACGGAAAATGAACCCTATCGTGACAGACAGTGTTATGCTCAATCAACGTGAGAGAACTTAGTTTGTGATATCAGGCTACAAATTCAGGTTTCAGAAATGTTTCGCGAATGAAACTGAGAGATGGACTTGTTGCAAGGATAAATGTAAGTGTTTCGTAAAAGTAAATGAAGAAAGGAACTGATAGACAATTTTACACAACACAATCATGACAAAACCTGTGAAAGGTACTCAGCAGAAGTTAGGTAACTCTGCAAAAAGAAAAGCCATCGACGATTCATGTGAGCGGCCTATAAAACTGTTATACCGAGAGTTGATTAAAGCAGATTACCTACACTGATATCATATGACGTCACTATAAAAAGCAACATTTATCACGCAAGAGGTAAGGTATATCCTGAGCTACCTAAAACTTTGCAAGAAACTCATGACGCACTGGATTCTCTTGAAATTATTACGAATGTTTTATGCTCGTAAATGATAGGGAGAGTCATATTGTGGGCTTCATAACCAAAAGTAATTTGGAATGTTTGTGTAAGTGGGCACTATATTTGTAGACGCTACATTTAAAAGTAATCAAAAAAATTTCATCAGATTTTCACAATTCATGGAAGAACGAATTCAGAATGCTTTACACCACTGGTTTTCTTCCTTCTACCAAATAAACAATCGCAAACATATGCACAATTATTTAAACATACAATGGAAGAGTGCTGAAATACGGAACATTTTTCACCAGCATATATATTTTTGTGACTTCGAACAAGCTATCCATATTGGTGTGTTTAGTGTTTGGCCTTCTGCCAATATTAAGGGATGTCGCTTCCACTTAGCTCAAAACTGGAGCAAGAAAATTCAAGAATTGGGTTTAAGCAGTGCAAACCAAGAAAAGAACAGCGAAATTAGTAATTTTCTTAAGAACTTTTGTGGTTTACCTCTGTAGGATCCAGAAGAAAATGGGTGACAGCTTTGCTGAAGATTTGTGTTCCCGAATGCCAAATGACAAACGAGTTGAAGCTTTCTGTGACTAAATGTTACAGCATTACATAGCTGGAGACAGTACCTTCCCTCCAGAAATGTAGGCACAATTCCCCGAAAGTTGGGTCCGCATTACAAATAATTGCGAAGTGTTCCATGATAAATTGAATGGACAATTTTATCACCCACAACCACTCATTTTTCAATTAATAGAAGGACATTCAAAGTGACGCGTACATTTTAATGAGATCAAAATAAAAAACAAAACAAAGTAATAAAAGCCACGAAAAAGAGGTGTTTATTTTGATGGAACACAAAACGCGTGCCATAACAAGATACGACTTTGTTAGAAGCGTAGTTTTAAAGTTTTACCTGTTTAGATTTCAGGATTTGACGAAGTGGCTCGGCACGCATTGGTATCAAACATTTTAAACCATACCAGTCCTGGCAGTCCTAAGTCTGTTTAAAATGGGAAGGAAAATGTTTATATTTGTATATACCAGGGGCCACTTCATGCAATCATTGGGGACGGCCTCATGTACATAAGGGAGTGCATTTGGGACGAGCTCATGTATGAAGGGGTTATTGGAACCGACTTAATGAAACCCTGTGTTATGTATTAAACGCTAATTAAGTTCAAAATTTTAAGTTTATTTATTTATTTCCCCATTTTAACAGAAGTGGGGGGAGAAGCAGGAAATGCTCCCTAGACTAATGAGAAAAATGGAGAACATGAAAGGTAAAATGAGGTAGATGAACGAAGAGACGAAAACTCATATGAAGAATCTGACTGGAGATAAACTCTGTTTTACAATTAATTCGATATTATCTATAAAATTTAAGGATAAATCGACTTCATAAACCACTACCACCATGCTATAAAAAAGCCTCCCCGAGGAAACGATAGAAATGTAAAAGGAAATGAATCACTAACGTAATAAAACAAAATATGTTAAATTGTTCTGTTAGAGAGATTGTCGACTGTTTTGAAGTTGCACATGAGGGAAAAGTTTTAGCAACAAAAATACTGGCGATACGTTACTGCAAAGAACGCACACGTTTCTTGATTGTTTCAACTTTCTCTCGAGTAGTTCATAAAATTACGCATTCATAGAAAAGCTCAAACCGTAACCTTAATAAATTTGCGATAAGAAGTGAGTCAATTATTAAGTGAGGGATATCTAACGAATGCCTGAATCCCACATTATAGCACAGTCTACCAGGATGAACTTCTTCACGGAAATGACGCTCATCCTTTCACAAGCTTACAGCATGTTTAGTGAGTACATAGCCAGTATAGCTTCTTCTCATCTTTCAGTATTACACCTGGATTGGTGTGTGGGTAATGAAGCGGATGTAAATGACGATTCTTTGTTGGCGATATTTATGAGAAGTCGAAAAGTATTACAGCTTCGAGTCTTTGGAGTGAATATTCCATGGTGAGATCAACTGTTTTCATTAATGATAATATTGATATCAGTAAAAAGGCATTTTTAAAGAGACAATATGTAGGTTATCGTAGTAAGAAGTCGAAAATATTAAGCCGAGATGAAGTGACACAATTCCTGAAAACTGCGTCCGAAGAAAAACATTATTACAAAGGATTGCTCTTGTATTTGGGATATGTGGAGCGTGTCATGGGGAAGAATTGTATAACCTGACGATTGATGATGAGGATATGGGTTCAGCATTTATTGTGAAGATAAGGGAAACAAAAACATATATATCTAGAAGTTTTGTGATTAGTGGTGAACTAAATAAGGTTGATATGCTTGAAATTTGTCGAAAGTATCATGGTATTCGACTTGGTAATACTAGCTACAATAAGTACTTTCTATTTTATTTAAATGGAAAATGTCGTGCACAAAAGGTTGGCATAAATATGTTTGAGAAGATTCCTATAAGGTTGCAGAGTATTTGAAGCTGGAAAACGCCAAGGATTACACCGGGAATTGTACGAGACGTTCTTCTGCTACTTTACTCGCAGACAGCGGTGCTGATGTTCTTACCTTAAAAAGACATGGAGGATGGAAATCGAATACTGTTGCAGAAGGATACGTAGAAGAAAGTGTGGAGGGTAAGAAAAAGATTGCTGATCTATTACTTAGGGGGAAAAGTTTAATTACAGGAAAAGTTATGAAAAACAATACTTCTGATAATAGAGAAAATGTTCCTCCACTAAGTATTAGAAATTCTAATATTACAATAACTATCAGTTAGGGAAGAAAATTTTTGGTTTAATGCATATTATTATGAATTAGATGATCATTAAAGTGTACTTTACGTTTTGTTGAACCTGTATTTTATATTCTGATACCGCGTTTTGTGAGAATATAAAGTATGGGTTTTGTTGCCTATTAACTACGAACTGAAGCATCACTGGTTATTATTGTAGTAGATAAAACAATAATTTCAACCAAAAAATTAAACCAGCATGCCGATTTCATAGGTTAACTCACAGATTGGTTATCTTCCCATTATCAAATGAAGAATATAATAAAGAATTGGAGGACATTAAAGATATTGCAAATTTGAATAGTTTTAAATCAAACCTTATAACTTGGGCAATGCATTTAATGACCTATAATTGGGTAAAAAATGCATTTATGACCTAAAAATTACAAACAAAATGGCCTATAATTTGGTAAAAAATGCATCCATGACTTACTAATTACAAAAAATAACCAAGAAACGAAGAACAAAATTAAAATATAACCAAAAAATAAAGAACTGGCAGTAAAAATGCTATTTATTATGTATATTAAGCACTCACTTGGTAACTAAGTTACATCAAACATAACATCAAAATATTAAAAGAATATTATAAAAACAACTTAAAACAGTTACAATACCTTTTATTGTAAAAAATCCATTTCAGTGCACTTTTATAACAATTTTGAATTGCAACTAACAATCACAAATTTGCTGAGATTATCAAACAAAAATGACTGACTATTGTCTGCTAGTACTGACTTATAAATGGAAAAGCTCCTCTCTACTTCAACGGAAACAATTGGGACATACTGAAAGCAAGCAATATCTCCTGGATTTAACTCACAGTCAGCAAGAGAAAAATGTTCACCAGACAAGGCTCTGCCAATTGAACACAATGTTTATAACCCGTATTCTTGTCTATACACTTTATTTTCATTGACACTGCATCACCCACTTTACCACATGCACGGCTCAAATCAATCACTACTTTGTTCACTAATTGTAACTGTTTCACTAATGTCACTTGAGATTTTTCCAGAGAAGTTATTATATCAGGAAGGAATCCAAAATTGGTTTTATGTAAGAAAGTTTACCCGCAATTTATTTATAGCCGGCAGTTCTTGCGTCTTTTTATTGACACATACTCAGCATTATCAAAAGAATCAACTACTTTCTTGACAACGTCGACATTCTTGCAATAATAACTACAAGCCTCGAGCCATGTTCCCCATTTAGTCAAAACAGGTGAAAAGGGCAATTGAATTTCTGGAGCTTCTGTTTTGAATGCTAAAACTCAAGAGGGGGGCTTTCAAGAACACTTTCTTGATGCATCCAATTAATTTATCCACCTCAGGAAAATGAGCACGCACTTCTTCCACGACCCGGTGTAATGCATGCGCTAAATATGTCACATGCACCATTTTTGGGTAGAGAGCACTTAAAGAGGCAGCAGCAGCTTTTATCATGTAGGGTGCTGCGTCTGTTATAAAAAGCAATACATTGTAATTTCGAATCCCATTAGGCCTAAGTATTCTCAATGCATGGTCAAATACTAAGCTGATGGTTGAATAGTTCACTTTGTCCAACTGCTCACAATGTAGTAGAAATTGTTCTCCAGGGCTGTGTGCTTCTAGAACTCCAACAATAACATTAGCTACATAACGGCATACATAGTCTGTTGTCTCGTCGATGGATACGAATATATTTTTTTTCTCCAATCCTTTTTCTTATTTGTTGCCAAGTTTTGCCGTAGCACCCATTCACGTAGGTTGTTCTCAATGTCCTGGGATCTGGAATTCTTTTTCCGGTCTCCTCTTCTAAGAAAGCGCGCAGCTTAGGTTGATTCAGCTTGTGAAGTGGAATATTGGCAGATAAAAATGCTTCACATAGTTTCTCACAAAATGGAGAAAATGTTGAACTAGTTTCGCCGATAAGCATCTGCTGTAAGCTTACACTAGATTTATTTTTAAGTCGCTGCAGACCACGAACATGTTTCTCCCGTGATATAATGTTGTTCTACCGTAAACTTTTTTTCAGCAGCCACTCTCACACCACAGGTCTTGCAGAATAATATTTGACCGTTCGAGGAGAAAATATTTTCTCCATATTTTGAAACAAATGCCTTCAATTTAACACTATTACTTGCCTTTACTTTAGGCATTTTGCTCTTATGGTGTTCGTACCTAAGGAATAACTGATCAGACCTCACAATGCCGGTTTACCTGGAAATAGGAATTTCCTTGGGAGTGTAGGCAAGTCCATTAAGCACATTTCTTGAAAAATAGGGGTAGGAGGTAGCATAAGCGCTAAGAAATTGTATTCCTAGAAGTGGGAAAATCCATTATGCACATTTATTAAAAAATAGGGGTAGCAGTTAGCACAAGATCTACTTAATTCCAAGAAATTGGAATGACAATGAAAAGTACTGTATTATAATAATTAAAAATCTCGAATTAAATAAAAATAATCTCACAGCCTTCTGGAAGTGTTGAAAATGCTCAAAATGAGCTAAAAATTGCCAAAAAATTACCTAACCCAAAGAATTACGAAAATACTAAAAGCATTAAAAATATGCAAAATCATTAAATGCCTTGCCATACTTGTAACTAAACTGATTGGTAAATACAGAAGATATAAAAAACAATTATGGATGCAAGTCAAAAAAATCGAGATACAAAAGCAAACTACTGCAAATTTACATAACATCTAAAAATGTTCAATAAATTCCACAGGAATTTTAAAGACTGCAATATTAAATTGGCTCCCCAAAACAAATACAGTGTGAGAAATCTGCTCAATCATCCATTAAAAAATACTACTCATAGCAATAAATAATCAGGAATATAGTGTGCCAACTGTGAAGAGCGTCAACTAAATTCACTATTGTTTTATATTTACCCTGCAAAGTTATATTCAAAATATTCAGTGTTGAAATAAACCTGTTAGAAACGCAAGGTCACATAGCCATTCCGATTGAGTCAGTTCCATTTCCCTGCATTTTCATTCTCCTGCAAGAAATAACGCAATAATTACTGCAATAAAATAATAAACAGGGAAATATGTATATAATCGTCCATATATATTAGTGTATATAACATATATATGATACATACGTATATATAATATATATGATATAATATACATATTTATTTATGGACGATTTGCATGAATATTAAGAATCATTAATACTAACCCATTCCTTCATGAAGCTAACGATCTCGCTACGTAATTTGAAAAAAGGTGTTAACGTGGCACCTCTACTCAACCATCTTATACGACAATAATGCGGTACTTGTGAATATTCAGATCCCAGTCCTTCTAATAACTGTTTGAATTGTCTATGAGGAGGGGGGCTAGAGTTAATTAAATTCATACACTTCACTATAATTGAAATAACATTATTCAGGGTAATTGGCTTAGTACATAAAGCTTCCCTATGAATTACACAACGAATATATAACAGTTCCGAAGTAAAATACCCTGTAAAAATTGACCAATAAAGCCATTTTCTTGCCCTTTCATAGATGGTGTTCCGTCGGTTGCGACACTGACAAGCTTAGTCCAGGGAAGCTCATATTTGCACCCAACGTTATGAACAGCAGTGAACATATTTTCACCGCATGTTTTATTCTGAAGAGAAACTATATCTAAAAATCTGATATGTTACACTCACATGACTTTCTCTACTCTTGTACAAACTATTTTTACAAACGCTTATTCTCCATCTACTTCATGTTAATCGAGACTCCATCTTATTGCTAATTTTCTTGTAGATGTAAGGGGAACATATATTTACAAGGGCAATATAGAAAAACAGTAGCCTTTAAGCCCATACATATCTCTTAATAGCTGGTTGCTAGGTGCAGCACCATTCTCTTTGCCACATATTAATACTCTTTGCATATCCAAGACAAAAAAATGAATAACGAATTCCCATTTGCGAAAATAAGTATCGAAAAATTTAAGGGAATAACAAGCAATATCTCGAAAATGGTTCACTCAACAACAAAAAATGTATATGACATAAATTGTGTATTTTAACGCGATCTACATTTTTTGTGTAGTAAAATTCTGTCTATCTCTTATGGTTTACCAGTTATGCAAAAGTCGTTCACAATGAAGAATACTGTTGGAGACATTCCCAGAATATTCAAGATATATATTTTATTTGTCATGAAAACATCTTAAATATATGATATTTTAATTAAAATCGTTAGAGCCATTTTGAGAAAATTAAAATTTTCGATAAATGTTCCATGTAAAGGGTAATCTGGGGTGGGGGGATTTTCTTGAAAACCTTCGTGTCGCATCTCTGAAAGATACTGAACCTAAATACCAAGTTTGGTGTTTATCCGACTGTTCGTTTATGAATTATGCTGTTCACAGACACACAGTAAGACACACACACACGGACATGTTTCCAAAAATGTTTTATTTTGGATTCAGGGGGTCTCAAAACATATATTTCCGGTGAAATCTCGGTATCGAATTTTTTGGTAGAATACAATACTTCCCCTACTTACTATACGTAGTAGAGAAAGTAAAAAAGGCTCCTCAAAAACATTTAAGTCAATATCAATCCCTCTAGTTGAGCCTCGTTGCATCTGTCGGTAGTGTCATCTAACGCTAATGAAAAACAAATTAGCTATTTTATTTTCTCCTGTAGTTGTTTTTCTACATCCTATATCAGTTCCTCGATCCTTCTTGTAACAGTATTTCGAGAAAGGCTTAAAGACTGAAAACCATTTATTAAATTAGGGCAAATTTCTTCAGCCGCCGAAATTAAACATTCTATCATTTAATGGTTTCAATATTTTATATGGTTAAGATATTTTCATGACAAATAAAATGTATATCTTGAATTTTCTGGGAATGTCTCCAAAAGTATTCTTCATTGTGAACGACTTTTGCATAACTGGTAAACCATAAGAGATAGACAAAATTTTACTACACAAAAAATGTAGATCTCCTTAAAATACACAATTTATGTCATATACATTTTTGTTATTGAGTGAACCATTTTCGAGATATTGCTTGTTATTCCCTTAAATTTTTCAATACTTATTTTCTCAAATGGGAATTCGTTATTCATTTTTTTGTCTTGGATATGCAAAGAGTATTAATCTGTGGCAAAGAGAATGGTACTGCACCTAGCAACTAGCTATTAAGATATATGTCGATGCTTAAAGCCTACTGTATTTCTATATTGCCCTTGCAATTACAAAACAAGGGGAACATAGTACGCCTTAAGCGATAGACAAATATTTTTAGAACTGGTCGCTATGTGTAAAATGTAATTCTCTTTGAATATCAAAAGATCGTTTCTGCAAATGTTTATCTCGATTAATATGAAATGGATGGAGAATAAGACTTTGTAAAAGTAGTTTGTACAAGAGTAGAGAAAGTCATGTGCGTGTAACACATCAGATTTTTACTTTCTCTACTACGTATAGTAAGTAGGGGAAGTACTGTATTCCACCCAAAAATTTGATACCGAGATTTCGCCGGAAATACATCTTTTGAAACCCCCTGAATCCAAAAAAAGCATTTTTTGAAACATGTCCGTCTGTGTGTCTGTGAACACCATAACTCAGAAACGAACAGTCGGATAAACACCAAATTTGGCATTTAGGTTCAAGATCTTCCAGAGATGCGACACGAAGGTTTTCAAGAAAATCTCCCCACTCCAGACTACCCTTTACATGGAACATTTTTCTAAAATTTTAATTTTCTCAAAAATGGCTGTAACGATTTTGATTAAAATATCATATGTTTAAGATATTGTCATGAAAAATGAAATGTATATCTCGAATTTTCTGGGAATGTCTCCAAAAGTGTTCTTCATTGTGAACGACTTTTGCATAACTGGTAAACCATAAGAGATAGACAAAATTTTACTACACAAAAAATGTAGATCGCGTTAAAATACACAATTTATGTCATATACATTATTTTTGTTTAGTGAACGGTTTTCGAGATAGGGCTTGTTATTCCCTTAAATTTACCAATACTTATACTTTTTCTCAAACGCGTTATTCATTTTTTTATGTCCTAGACATGCAAAGAGAATAAAATGCGCCACATAGCAACCAGCACTTAAAATATTTGACTATCGCTTAAAACCTACCATATTCCCCTTGCACCTATAAGAAAATTAGTAATAAGATTAACATCTCGATTAACATGAAGCATATGGAGAATAAGCGTTTGTAAAAATAGGTTGTACAAGAGTAGAGAAAGCCATGTGAGTGTAACACATCAGATTTTTTCCTATTTGTTCCGCAATTCGATATGAAGCCCTTATGACATTTCCGGTGTTTGTAACTTGACCAGTAGATTCTTTCACGGTATTTAATTTTTGTAATCTAGCTTCACCTACAAATGAAACAAAGACAGATTTATACAAATGCAAAAATAAACAAACAAATTCAATCTTTTCAGTGCTATTTTAGTACTGTTAAATGTCATACCTGAAAGAACGGGTTGTCCGTAGTCAGAATTATGAAACCTTTCGAAATGTCGTTTGATATTGTATTGAGACTTCAACTTCAAATATTTTGCACAAATTAAGCATTTTATTTGGTCGTTTTCTTGGACACAAAAATATTCTACTTTCAATGATTGATCAAATAAATATCTGGACATCTTTGAATATGTCAACGTAAAACGTGAACTCACAAAGCCACCGCTACTGCGATTGAACTTTGTGATTGGTATCATAAATGCGACGACATTGAATAGCTAGCAGGCTAGCATGTTCGTTGTACCTTTCCCCTCATGTCGAGGTGGAGGTGTTTAGGGTCCAAAGTTAACTCGCGCGGGTTACGTTTGGGCCTACCTGCTCTAGAGATTGTACAATGTTTTTATAAAGAACTGCGGAAGTATATGAAAACCGTCATTCAAGTTTAAAAGGCTACCCGTGCATCGTGTAAGCCAGCTGGTGTCTTATAAAAGCAAGCTTGTGAATTTAGTCTTCCCCAATGTTTGGAAATAATTTTGTCTCTTATGACCTTAGGCTTGCTTCTGCCATGCAGCAACGTCATTTCCTCGTCGTTGTCTGATAAATACAATTCTACCATGAATATTATTGCCAGTGATTAGAATTGTCAGTCCTGAACGTGAAAACTTACTTGTCAAATAATGAACGTATAGGCTACTTCAACTAACTGAATATTTATCGGCAAAGATATCTTCCGAATAGTGCGATCCTGAGCTTGTAGAGCACCTCTCTAAGCGGTAAATAGTTTTATCGGCAGATTGTAGAACCGCCCCTTAGTGAAGCAAGTTAACTGTAAAATACTCTCAATCGTGCTTAAAATAGTAATAATTTTGCTCCATTTTGTACTGTTTCTAGTTTTAATGTGTTTTTTTTTAATTTTGAATTGGTTTGCAGCTATAAAAAGCTTCTGCACCATGTCAAACAGAAAAATGAAATTAATGATCGTCACATATACACATGTACTATGACCATTTTCTTGTAGCACTAAAATTAGGATGACAACGTGTTGAACTTTCAAGACATTAGCATTTCCCTACTGAAAAGTCAGTGTTTGTAACCTAAAACTGCATCACTAACTTACCAGGATGTAACAAAATGCTTTAAGGGGAGCAGGGAATTACATGTGCACTGCTGGGCGGTAACTTCTTGCGCTCTGCTGCCACTTTGCACTGTGCGTTTGTGTTGTACTGTATTTCTGTTGCACTTACAGTAGGCACTATCGTTTACCATACCCAGAGGAGAAAGTTTCCGTGAAAAGGAGACAACTGCTTAGGAGCTGGGAAGTAGCTAATATTCCCCAACACACAGAATAACAATTTATTTTGAAGTGATATATCCGTTTACAATGATTAGATCAGCTTGCTTTGACACTTGTTTAACAAATTAATATGCTCAAATACAATGTGATATTTTCTTTGCTTTCTACGCTTAAAGTTGCCATGTGCATTTAAAGAACGTATGATAACGTAACGAATACCATAGACTTATGTGAAATGCAATGTCAATACTTCTCCCGCACAAGAATTTAGAAAAGCCCCAAGAGTTAAAGATTAAATTTTGAAAAGCTTACCAAACGAGGTTTTAAAGATAATTTAGAAAAGGCCGAAATAGCTCTTGGTGAATTATGCCGAACCTCGCTGTCACGATGGCTAGTTGTTCCGCCTCGGTCCCTGGCGAAAAAGCGACTCCTCTTCTCTGCCTGCTCAGGAGTTCTTGGAACCGTCGGAGATGATAGCGCTGGCATCAGTGACGTGTCGCAACCCAGCCAATGACGATCATACCTGATGTATTACGTGATAAGGTGATATACGTCACACTAACAGTATTTTGTTCAAAGTTTTGGACGTTGGCTTTCTCTGTTTATGAATGACGTCATCACCCTGAAGCATTGTGACGTGCTGGTTGCATGAGCCACGACCATGGGGGAGGCGAAAACGGCGCACATGTTACAGCGGAGGTACAGTGCTTTCTTTCACTATACCCACCGCACGGCGGCTTGTGCGCCGGCCGCTACAGTTCAGAATCGCGCTGAAACAGGAGATCGTAATGCAGGCCCTTAATGGGAGAGGCACTATTATAAAGTTCAAGCACACACACAGACACACACACTAATGAAACTAAGCCGAACACCGCAGTTGCCGTTCAAATCGCACCCGCAAACTAACAGCTGGCCGGGTGCAGGTACTGCCTGTAGAGTTTTACCTCTCTTTCAATCGTCTGCTGGACTGCTGGCAGCATTATAAAAATGATTAATTCTAAGTACAAACAGTGGGAAATTAATGATGAATATGATATAACAAAAGACGATTTTCTGCTAGCTTTTACACTACAATTGATTGGTACTTTATTTCACTCTTCCCAGTAGAGCACACTTTGTCGTAGGTGCGCGATAAAGTTGGTACTTATGATTCCATGTGCTGCCAAGATAAGCCGTGACAGGTACTAACTGGCACGAATACGGGGTATCCTCTTGAGCCTCCAATCCCCGCTAAAGTCTAGACTGAAAGTCCAGTGCTATGAATCCGTGCCAGGAGAGAAGTGGCACGGATACATAGAATGCAATAAGGTTGCAAACTTACAATTTAAACTCGCTTCCTTCAGCTTCTATGATTTCTATTGTCAGACAATCCATTTCATTCCGTATTTAAGAATGACAAGCATGTCCGTATTCTTGATGTAATCATGGAGTATATAAATAATTTCAAATACGTATTTCTTCATTTTATTAAGGTAGTGTCATGGCAAGGAGGCACTACTCCCGGAACCGTCCCTGTTTAAATCTAACAATTAACTGGAACAAATCCACCCATCTTTGAACCAAGTAATAGTACAAAGTACTATAGCTCCCAAAAAGAGGCGCTGAGAATGTGGTATCACGATATCTGGACACTAATACCCTATACGGCATAGTTGCTTCTTACTCAAGTCATAGGTAATCGCCGTATTCTCCAGTGTAGTAACGTCACTCAGGTCTCATTTCCTATTTGCCTTCCGCATGAAACACTACGTTGAAGTAGCTAACACTCGGGGAACATGGAGCAAAAATATACCTTTGCTGAAATCGCTGATACACACTTTGTGGATGGAGAAGCAGGAAGTTGTGGTTCAATGGCTGCACAGATTTACAGCGAAAGGTGCCTTAATAGACTGCATCTCCATCGGACCACTTTCAAGTCTGTAGATCGGCGTTTGCGAGAAAGAGGTTCTGTGGTGCTGAATAAAACAGATTTCGGTGCAAGATATACTCGTCGTACTCCAGGATTTGAAGAAAACATACTGCATACACTGCAACAGGAACCGTCAAATAGCATTCAAATTATTGCAAGTGCAATGGGCACCAATCACGCAATTATGTGGTAATGCTGTATGAGCAGCAGCTCTACCCCTTTCAACTGCAAAAGGTGCAAGCCTTACCTCCAAGGGATTTTAATTTACACCTGAGGTTTTGTGTATGGGCCTTAAGGCAGCCACCAGAACTGTTTTCATTAGTGTTGTTTGCAAATGAGGCCACGCTTATTAGGCTTGGGATGATTCTAAACTTCAAGAACAGTCGCATATTGGCATACGAAAATCCTCATGCTACTGTGCAGAAGAGCCACCAACAGCAGCTTGTGGTGAACATAGAACTGGCATTTTTTCTGACCAGGTCAGGGACCACACATTCTTCCTCTTCGACTGCGTGGTAACACTTATAAAATGTTTCTAGAGTATGAATCGCCAGCCAACTGCGTTTGCAACACTATGGAGCTCATGCGCAATATGCTACACACAAACGGGAACATCTAAATCTAATCTTCCCCAATCACTGGATTGGAAGAGGCAGTCCTTCCATACCTTGGCTACCTCGTTCTCCAGATCTCTAACCTACGGATTTCTTTTTCTGGAGTCTGTTCAGACTATGGTGCATTTATCATCGATTGATTCTGAAGAGGCACTGCGTGCCCGCATTATTGCAGCCAGTGATGAGATTTGTAATGCACCAGGAATACTCAACAGGGTTCAAGAATCATGGTAACCACTACAACACGGAGGACGACTGCGAGTTGATTTCCGTGTAGTGTATTGGATTCGCTCTAATAGTTTGTTAATTATCATCATTTAAAGATTTTGTGTTCACTCAAAAAAATGGATTGGCTATAGGACATTTCTGGGCTGATTTTTTACGATTTTCAATTCTCATTAATGCCTAAACAATGTGAAGATCGGCTTAGAAGTGCATCTGACAGGAAGTCCCATCTAAAGTAACAATATATATTGGTACAACGAAATCAAAAAATCGATTTTTTCTTAGTGGTGAATTTCGTGAAGGATGCCCAAGAAATGCGTTCGAGAAATGTTTGAAGATCTCGTGAACTTATTCATGCGACATTGGGCATTCAAAACATTTTACATCAAGTTAGACGTGAGAAAACGTTGTTGTCGATGGATTCCACATAAACTCTCTCCCGATCAAAAACACACTGATTGGTGCAGAAAAACTTTGGATAAATTCCAGGCGGCACTTCAAATCCAGTTTGGAATATCGTTATTGGTAATGAATCTTGAACTTATTGTTATGATACTGAAAAGAAAAGTCAATCACTCAATGGTCTTTCGAACAGAAGCTAAGCCTACAAGTCCGACGAATTCCCAGTACTGGTAAGATGGTTACTACTATTTTTTCTAAAACGGGCCATATTGCTTCTGTAGCATTAGAAGATAGAGGTACCGTTACTGCCAATTGGTACACAAATGTCTGTGTAGCATAAATTTTAAAAACCTCCTCAATAACATCCAAAAGGAAAAATGCTACATCATAAATACACATCATCGCATAAGGCAAAACTGAGTACATGGATGCCTTAAAGAGGTGTGTGTGTGTGTGTGTGTGCGCGCGCGCTATTTAGATCATGACAGTGTAAATTACATTAAACGGATTTTAAATTTAAAACTTGAGCATTAAGTTAAAAATTATAAGTACACAACACAAATATTTCCTATATATTTAAATAGGTGTGTGCTTATACAGAAAGAAAGAAAGAAAGAAAGAAAGCAAGAGTGGAAATAAGGGGGTAAGCAGTTAAAGCAGTAGGCACAGCTAAGGCTTCTAATTCGTAGACAGAAAGACGGCGTTCAGCTACGGTAAGACGAGATAGAGAATAAATAGATCGCCGCGAACCCTCAGAACGCTGCAAAAGGATTGCCGCTATTGAAAAACGTGAGGCGTCAGTGTGAAGAATAAAAGGTTGGTCGAAATCGGGCATGGCCAAAACCGTGGGTTCATAATTGCATGCTTAAGCTAAAAAGGCACGTTATCATCTGTCCAACAAAATTTTACTTCTTTACGACGTAAAGAATTTAAACGTTCGGCATATTGTAGCAAAATTGGGTATGAATTTACAAAAATTTAACCATACCAAGAAATGATGCCAATCGCTTTAAATTAGTATGCACAGGATAATTAGAGCTGCTAACGTGCGTGTCGGATCAATAGAAATACCATCAGGAGAAATGATGTGACCCAAAAAGGAAATTTGTGAGACGGCAAATTTGACCTTAGAAGGTAAAACTGTTTTTTTTTTGGTTTTTTTGTTTGTTTTTTTTATGGACGCTCTTTAACTACTATGGTTCTTAGCGTCCCATTACATATTGGGCGTGAAAGACCGGTAATTTTGCTCAGAGGCCTCGTTAAACTGTTAAACCTGCCTTTTGTAAACACGCGAAAACCAAACGCAAGTGTTTCAAATGTGTACGAAATCAGGTGAATAAATGACATCCAAATAATGAAAAACAAAATTAAATTTGTAGTAATGCAAAACTGAATCCAAAAGACGTGATAACGTTTGCGCGCCAGTTGAAATCCCAAAAGGGAGACGGGTAAATTGAAATAAATTCCAAGGAGTGGAAAATGCCGTTACAGGGTGAGAATATGGCGCCAGCGGAATTTGGTAATATGCTTGATTAAGGTTCAAAGTCGTAAAGACCATAGCGTTTCGAAAATAATGCGTTGAAGAGTGAATATCTGACAAAGGCATAGAGTCAATAGCTATATGCTTATTAAGTTTACGATAATCAATAACTACTCGAGCGTTCCCATTCGGTTTAGGAACCAAAAAACAAGGACTAGAGTATGAACTGTAGAAGGCTCGATAACACCTTGCCGTAACATAGTATAATACTTACTACGCAATATTTCCAGTTTTGGAGCCGTCAAGCGATAAGGTGGTGAACGAACTGGTGTAGAATCTAATACTTGAATAGAATACTGAACATTTTTAACCGTACCCAAAGTATCTGTAAAAACACCAGGAAATGTTTGTAATAATTGCAAAATGTGTTTTTGAGCCGAAGGTGTTAAATGTAATAAATCCAAGGAAGATAATTCCGAAAAAACGCAAGGTCGTTGTGCGCCCAAAGAAAAAGGAAATGTTTGATTAGGGCGAAAATGAAACGAGACCGTAAGATGCGCAAAGTCCAACTAAGAGCATGACAAAAACGGAGAACCCAATATAACATCATAAAGCAAATTATCCAAGTGGAAAAGAACTGGCCACGAAAAAAATCCCCATTTTGACGTATACACGGGTCACTCCTAATATAGGCAAGTCAGCACCCGCAACTGTAAATGCGCGAATATGTGCTGGAAAGAATTTGAATTTATAAAGCTTTGCGAATTTATTCCAAAAGGCTGCACTAAGTAAATTCAAGGATGCGCCCGAATCAAGTAAAGCATGAGTTAAAGAATTTAAGCCGTTAACCTGTAAAAATGGCAATCCATACCCGCGTGATAAACGCGAGGTAGAACAATGCGTTGCTAGTCATGACGTTGCGACCTGTTTATTACGTGAATGCTTACGCCGGAGAAAAAAGTCGAAAGAATATTCAATTTTGTACAATACGAACAAATCAGAGTCCGTCGTGAAGTCGAAGGTGCAGATGCAACACGTTGAAGAGGCAAAGAGTGTTGAGTAGAACTCATGTGCGTTCCATTTGACTGAATAACAGTTTGCGGTGGTGAAAAATGTTGTATACAATTTACCGGAATTGTATCTAAGTGGGTAACATTTTGTGGTTCCGATAAAGAAATATTAGATTCAAACTGAATCTGTTGCACCGTGGCTATTACATTATCCAAAACAGAATATGAAGTCGGTGATGGTACAAAGACACGAAACAACCGTGTCTTAGAATTCAAAATCGAAAGTATGTCACAGACTTGACATTTTGAATCGCCCCTACGAAAAATTCGAGCGTACAATTTAACTATTTCCGAAAATACAAGCAAATCCTCATCCAACTGTTGAGGTGCATAATAAAATTTAGAAAGGTATTGGGCACGTAACCGGAGTGGAAAGAAAAAATTCAGAACCGCAACATGAAAGGTTGTTGAATCAAAATGATTTAAGGTATTACATACCAAAAACTCAGTTTTACTCTCGATAGTTGAAAGTATAAGTCTGTAACTGGAAACAAAGAAACTACACACAATTGCTGTAATCGAAGAAAAAAAATTAGAAATGCATGATCAGGAGTATTAACTGTATAATGAGCAGAATCTAATAATAATTGTGCTGGATGTGGTATGTTTAAAGCCTTAAATAAAACATTTCGTTGTTCCTCTTCTAGCACGACAGAATTTGGTAAGGCAGAATTATGTAACAAAGATTCGCCACCCAATTCGACTTTTTTTTCCTCTGAACGCGCTGACAACGGCTCGACTATAGAATGCAGTAATTCAGAATATTGACGAAGTAAATCCTGAACTTTAACCTTGTCCTCCATGAGAAATGGGGACGGAAGCAATATTGTAATCAATCAACATAATGAGTAATATGTACCTTAAGGCGACGTAAAATAGCAGGTGAAAATGCTCCAGTTTGTTCGGAAACAGCATTACGAAATTCATTGTATTGAAAATAACAAGTTTGCAAAAGAACAACTTCTTTAGTAAAGTACTTTATATCCAGATGCGCCTGCACGTGATCTTTTAAAGGTTGGAAAAGTACAGGAACTGTATCCGAATACAGTTACTTAACATACTTAAATATTGCTCTTCGTAAAAAACCTAATTTTTCCTTGCATAATACTTCTAGATTTTGCAACGCCATTATTATTGAACCCGTATGAAAGAACACAAAAGTATCATTGTCTGTATCATTGTAGGAAAAATCTCTTTCATGTATTTGTTTGTTCAGTGAAATAAGTGAAGTATGTCACATGTGTAAAAACAATCCTGACTCTCTGTTATATGTGTGGAGAAGTGATACCAAAAGAACAGAGAAAGCCTATTTCAATCCTTGTTTGCAAAGTTTATAAACTTTATTTTGGCTGTAAGGTTGATGATAAAACTAAAGCTTGGACATCAAACTTTTCCTGCAACTTATGTTCGAAGCCAAAAATTGGTAGGTTGAGATGTACATACACGTCAGTATCATTTCAGTTCCAATGGTGTGGTGTGAACCTTGCAATCAGTTGAATGACTGCTTCTTTTACCTCACTATTGTCTCTAGCATCTCAAGGAAAAACAAGCGTGAAATACAATATCCTAATATGTATGCTTTCCGCTCTAAGACCTGTTGTGATGAATTTCTGTTGCTGCCAGAGCCACCAAAAGAATGTACTCTAGACTGAGAGTCAGAACAAGTCAGGAAGAGCAACATCATCACCAGAAACTAGCCCAAGTTTCCAGTAAGATAGGAATTTTTCATGCCAACAACTATTGGTCTGCACCTACTTATTCAGGCTGAACTGAGTGACCTAGTTCAAGACATAGAGCCTGCCAAAACCAAGGCACAGTTATTTGCATCTTGTCTACAGTAATCAAACTATTTAGAGAAAGATGTCAAGTGTTTCCTTTTACAGGAAGAGGCAGATGAAGTTGTTAAATTACTTTTCAATGGACGGAGACCTGGTCTAAGGCAACTTCACAGGTTAATGGAAGGGCTTCAATTCAAATGTGTACCTGAACAGTGGAGACTTCATTGATTCATTGAAGACTAGTTTGAAGGCCTTTTACTTCACAGTGGGAACAAGCTGTCTTGCACATGTAGTTCACATGAAGGAAATTGAAAAGAACCTTCAAATCTGTTGGAGAAAATAAATTATGAAGACCACCAGTGGAGCAGGTATGCTGACCTTAAAGTTATGACTGCGAATTGGACTACAACAAGATTTTACAAAATTCTACCTTTGTGGATGGGATAAACAGTATGAAAAAATTGCCACTCTGACAGAGAAAATGCTTCAAGAAGAAACTTGCGGCCAATCAAGCCACAAAGTAACAAAGGAAACCTCAGTTGACCAAACAATTTGGAAAACAATGGATAAAGGGGGACAAGGATTTGCTTATTTAAAAGAAAAATGTCCATACCTTAGTATAACCAAAATAGAAAGAGGTATATTTATGGGTTCTCAGGTAAGATATCTGTTTCAAGATGCAGACTTCAAAAATAAATTGAATGATGCTGGGATGGATTTGAAAATGTATGTAGTAACTCCTTGGAAAACAAAGTCTGAAAATTATACCTTACAAAAATTGTGGACTGTGAAAACCAGCTTCAAAAAAATAAAACCCCCCAACAATATCTAAAACGCTGTCACACATCCACACATCAAAATTTCTTCCATGTTTTCTGAAATTATTTCAGAAGCTCCAATACTTCCTGCATGAGCTAATTTAAAAGTTATACCACTAGTTGAAGCAAGGATTCAACCTGAGAATATAAAGTTTGTAATTCCTACTCAAGAAAATCTTGCCACTTTAATATTTAGCTGAAACATAAATATTCTCAAATACACAAAACAAAACCATGTGGTGCCTAGAACAGACTAGTATCAAGTTACATGTGTATCTATCTCAACAGCTAAAAGTTGTATAGCTGACCTGAGGACTAAAAGCTTAGGTAACTGTGATATGAAAACGTAATCATATTTGGTTTCAACCTTGTCTAAAGCCATAACCATGTATATATACAAACCTCTCTCTTGGTACAAGGAGGACAATAAGCATGCATATCTCTCTCTCTCTCTGTGCATGTGTGTGTGTGTCTCCCCTCCCCCCAAGCTACAAACAGAGAGCTTAAAAAGGAGTTCTGATTTGCTATTAACAGATGTTTGCTTGCAATGGAAAACAAGTGTTGAATCATGGTAGCGTTCAAGAAGAAAAAGTAATAACTTTTAGCTCCATAAAATTGAAATCACACACATTTTTTTGGAATTTTGTAAATAAACACAGCATTACTTGTTGTTCATTGATGGAAACTGCATTTGACATCCTTTAACTCGGTTTTTGGTTCATTAAAATATCATAAAAAATAAGCACAACATAAAGATTTGTTCTGCAAAGCAGAAATTTAAATTTCAGACTGATTTAAATATCTAGATCTGTTTATTGGGTATCTGGGAACAGACTGTGCAGAGTTTAAATGGCCATCAGCAAATGGGCTAAAGAGTTTGTTTTAGTTTTTGTATTCAACACTAAGGTAAATGTACTGTCCCAACTAGAAACTAATTTTTGCAGTGTTATGTATTTTCATTCCCTGCAATCTTTTTTTTTAATTAATGCTTCTTTATATGCAGTTTTCCGAAAATCAGTTGAATTTTCCAACAACAACAACAACAACAACAACAACAACAACAACAAAAAAAATACAATGCGTGTGTGCTGATAAATTATATTTAAGTATACCAATATTGCATCTTCACAATACATTTTTTACATAACACTTCATTTGCAATTTGCTGAATATATACTAACATGGGGGTTTTGAACTGCTGGTGTGTTTCTTCAAATTTGCTGTCCAACTAGGAACAACATCAGTACACATATAAGTACAGAATAAACCTTAACAACTCATCCCACAGTGCTAGTTGCTAACAGATCAGCTTTATTTCTGGGGAAAATGCCTTTGAGGTGTGTCAGTGTGTGATCACTAGTGTATAAGGGCCATTACATTAAAAAACAAATGATCCAGTGATCTCCAATATTGTGTTAATGAAACAAAACTTGCTAAATATTCCAAACGTTGAATTTAAATCCTTTCCTGCAAAAGGTACCTATATAAAAAACACAAGTCCTTCTTCCAGAAATGGCTTTATCGAGCTTTAAGTTTCTTCAAAACCAGTTTATCTGATGTTAAAACTTATTTCCATTAAGGAAAACTGGGAAAAACAACATTAAAATACTTTTTCTTATTTTATAAAGCCCTAAATGCTAAATTTATCTAGCAAAATTTAGCTGCAAATATAAATAAGTTCTAATATATTTACAATGCTATGAAAAGGACTGAATTATTGTGAATAATGCATAGTCTTTTCCCAAGATTCAGTTACTGATACATTTTCTGCTAAATAACAGTAGTGTTCCTATAGAAATAGGTGATCTAGAAAATAATTGCTCTTCAGAGAGTATAGATAAGTTTGAATGACACAAGAGCAGATATGGATAATTTCACACCAATTAATAACAGTAAACCAGATGATATAGCACTGCAGGAAGTACAGGAATTTTAAACTGTTTCACTTCTTCTACTAGTGCCACAGAAACAAACCTGGGTGTACATGGGGCAAAAAGGAGTACTAGAAAACATAAGATATCTACGATTAGATAAGAAACAGTAAGGAATGAGAAGATTTAATCATAAATATATGAGAAAAATACTTCCGAAACATATCACACAAAGAAGGCATATCATCTCAAGATTCAGATGTAACATGATCAAGGAAACTGCAAGATGAAGGAATCAGGCAAATCTTGTAATCTATATAGCAAGTACCAAAAACTGAGAAGTCAAAGTATAACTCTGCTTTCATTGCTTTATGATAACTTAAAACATTAAATTAAATGCCAAAGGACAATTAAAGAGTACAATTACTACTTTGTAAATAGTGTACTGGTTTTGTGCATATAGTGAACAGAACTTATAGAGTATTCATCCAAAAAACATAGCATTATTTCTAAAATAATCCTACAAAAAGATCTGCAAATATTGTACTAACAATTGACTCTTGTTGGCTGCTCACATGTAATATTTAATGTTTAAATGTTGAATAATTTATTTAAATTAATCAATCAAGATTTTCTGTGATGGTGTGGATTATTCATCAGGCATACGATTCACTGATTCCTGTATCAAAGACAGATTGCCATGTGCCAAAACAAGAGTAATTGCAATGCGCTATGCTCCGAGTTGATATAAATCACCTCAATTAAAGCGCTTTGCATGCCTTATTAAAAAAATTTGATATGGGGGACTATTGCCATTATTGCAAATTGCAAACACTTCTTAAGTCTTCAATTGCTGTTCTAGTAATGTTTTTTCTTCCTGCTGAAAAATTGGAAAAATCTCGCATAGCATTTTTTGCAGGCACAAAAAAAAAGGATATATATATAATTTAAAATATGTTTTCCTCAAGAATGATTCAAGATACAGTAATTTTGTTGGCATATTTGGAGTCAGCAGCATCAAATTGATACAGTCCATTAAAAAGTTATACAGTGAGGAGAAAAATACTTTATTATTTGTCTCTTCAGTACAGTTCAATGAATATGATATCTATTTGACAATCCCATATTCAGGAAAAAAATCAAATTACCTTCACTAGAGTACACCCCTATACATGAACAGTCAGTCACATTCATTGCTTGTGTTTGTGCAGTTCTTTCAGTATGGAAGGGTGCACATCCTGCTTGCTTGACTATTTGTATTTATTTCAAAAGCCCTTGTCATTACACCAGTTTTAAGAACAGTATAATCTTCTCACTTATCCACAATAGTAAGAATTTTTAAAATTAATGGAATATTTGATCAACAAAACACAGAAATATAAATATGTTTTCAATGTGCGGTATCAAGTAGGACCATGCTTACTAGTTAGGTATCCAAAGCAAGCATCAAACATCTGGAAGAGAAACAAAAATAGTGAATCCATCTCATAGTAAAATATTAAGCAGTAGGTTATGCAAATAATTTATCAAGTTAACACCCTTAGTTACACTATACAAAAACATCTTATTCTATAATACCCTGCTTTCTTTCTTTTCTTGCTCCTATTTAATCACAATAATACCCGAGAGACATCATTTGCCATTTTCAAACCGAACAAAAAGGTGTAATTAGTGATTATTTCAATAACAAAATACTGCATTTAAATTTAATATAAGTTAAAAGCATAATAAAATTATGCTGATTATATGGTTGTAATCTTCTGATAAATTAATTTTTTAGGGATTCATAAGTGCACCGTGATCAGATTTTATTTAGACATGGAGACTTCAAGAGAATGCACTAAAGTGTGTGCCAAAATCAATGTGAATAAATTTAACTATTACTTTTTTTTTAGTGGTGCAATCAAAGACAACACCAATTTTATTTTTTGAATGTATTAAAACAAAACACCTATACCTCATTTTTATTGTCATCAGCTTCTAATGAATATTGTTTCCTGTTTGTGTGCTCCTCAACCACCGTTTTGTAAAATTTTGTAAAGTGGAAACAGGTAATCTCTTAATACATTTTTGAGCTGAGAAAACTGAATTTCATGTAGAAAAGTACATGGAACAACTTCTTTGAAAAAATGGGACACAAATAGTTTAATTTTATTTTCCTCCAGTGTCCGAATTATTATTATTATTATTATTATTATTATTATTATTATTATTATTATTATTATTATTCAGACAAAACAATGTTGAAATAATATAACAGAAAGAAACAAAATTTTAGTATAGTACTGTTCACTCTTACCAATTGAAATTTTTTAGGGATATAAAACTTATTAAGTGACACCCCAATACAGTATTTGAAATGGAACTCATCTGAAAAGATTGACACTGTGAAAGTAATCCACTGCCTTATAAAAAAAATCATTACACAGTAAACACTCAATATTCTATTTAATTTACTGTTTACTCCTGATTTTTCCACTGACTCAGTGAATACATTTTTGTGAAACTATTGTATAAAATGGTTATAACTTTATCATCCTCTAGTTTTAGTTTCATTTGTTTGATGTCCAGGACAGCAGTCTTCTCAACATTGGAGGTTTATGCTTTGGAAAGGGATTTTGAATGGGAAAGCTTACATATTCAGGAAGAGATAACAGCACTACTTCTGATTCCTTCATTTTATCATATACTTGCTGTTATCCAAAATATTATAACTGAAGACTTCTATGTAAGAAGGGCGCATATTAAAAAACAGCATTGCAAGAAAAACAAGGTTGAAAATTTTATTTTACATTCATTATTAAAATTATTTTAGGCTTACACTTTTGAGAAACAAGTTTTTAAAATTTTTCTTTTCTTTAGAATGAAAGAAAATGCTATTTTATTTTACTGACCATTAGTGGATTCACTTCAGGATGCAATTTGATTAAGTTATGGAGTTGGGTTTCCATCTATAAATCCTGTTCTTCATATATGAAATAAGTACATCACAGCACATTTCATTGTGAAAGAGCAAAGGATAGTAGCATCCAGTGGGCATGTAAATATCAGATAATACTTCATGAATCTTTTATTTATTCATTTACCTTTTTGCCACTGGTTAGGGATAAAATAATCTAAATAAAAATGTACCCTATTTTCTCGTAAGTTCTCTGTCCATAATCAGTTCAAAAGTTGAGGAGTTCTAACACAAAAAATTCTGATGTGATACATTCACATGACTTTCTCTACCCTCTACCATTTAAGTGTGTATATACTTATGGTCTTACTAAAGCTTTTTTTATATCTATTTCATTTTAATCCAAATAAACTGTTGCAGAAATAGCTATATTACACATTTCGTTATAGATACAAAGGGAGCAGTGATAGTAAAATGTTTAAGAACTGAGCACCTATATACTGGCCTTAAAATTCAGCACTGTTTCCATGACATCGCAAGAAACAACTGAAGGTGGACAGGGCTTTAAAGGAATGGCTAAGTATTGAACAATTTGAACCATTAATCTCGGAATACATCTTGGAAACGTCTTATGCCACAAAAAAGTTATTTGAAATAATTTGTGTGTTTTAAAGAGATAACACTGCTTGTTTACTATGTTTTCATCTATCACTTAATATTGCACTATTACCATTTGCACTGGCATCTCATGCTGTAGATTGCTTATTAAAGTTTAAAATTGTTTTACCTAAATGTAACTCATGTGCTGGGCACTTTATAATATTTAATTAAAAACACACACATTAACAGCAAAATGTTGTAGTAACCGTTGGATGTTAAGGAAAGAGAAGCTCAACATTTATATCGAAATGAAAGGCTGAATTCTCTTGCAGCTGGTCCATTATGAAACACATGCATATATTCTAAAAAATATTCACTAAATTTTACAAAGAACAACAACAAGCAGTAAAGTGAATAAAGTCTGTGTCTCGTTTCTTCTCCTTGAACAAATACAATCTTTCATACATTACAATTAACAAATTTCTGAATTAGTAACCCCCTCTAAAATGACTTGGACCCTAAAGGCACACCATACGACTTGTTATATTAAATTTAAAAGATTTATTACAAATGTGTATAGATAGAATTTTGAATTAGGCCAAAATGCATGTGGACAATGCCGCTTCCCAGAGCACCAAGCTAGCGCTGACATCACCAGCAATAATCAATCCTCGCTAATGGCTCTTCCTGACTTGATGCTACAAACAGGCACTGTCCTATGACCTTGGGTATCCGAAGAGATCTGAATGGTTGTGATGCACAATTCTTGCCTTCATCAGGCCTGAAGCATTGAGGATATTTTTTGTGTTATTGTTAGCATGCTGATTTGTTTAATGTGTATACATAGAATGTGTTAATCAAGCGAACATTTTCTTAATGCACATTGCGACGGTATTATTTATAATGTTATTTAATTTGTTGTGTATGTGTGTTTACTTCATGTGGAGAAGCCATTTTGTGACGTGATTCTTTGTTAGGTTTGTAGCTCCATCTGGTGTTAGCAATTTGCGGCAGTATTAGTTTTTGTTTGAAAGAATGCTACTTTTATTTTATTTAATTTTGTTTCAACTGTCCTCCGGCTAGCTCTGATCTTTTGGTCAAGCACTTCTCTTTATACAGGTTGTGTAAACGGAAGGGAGTCTCTTATCCAAAGATAACACTGATGAAGAAATTTGTTTTACACTTTTATTGTCGAACACATTAACTATCACATTTACACATTGATCTTGACACTCGCCAAACTGAAACTGTTATAACAACTTATTTACTGATTATTCTTAATTCACGTACTTCAACTTTTTGTATCATTAACTTTACCATACTTGAGATTTTTCATAACTCTTATACGCGTAACTTGCGAATCAATAGCCGACGTGTAATATTTCTGCTGGACTTAAGGCGACGTGTATCATACAAATATTTTCGATGAACTGGTGGACTGAAGGCGTGTAGTGTACAAAGAATTTTGATGAACTGACGGGGTCTTTACCTCTAACCTACCTTTTATACTCCTACACACCGATATGCCTAAAGATTATAACTGAGCTGCAATTGGCTAATAAAACGCGCCAACATTAGCGTCTATTTTTATATCCAATGAAAATTATGAATACATATGCTCTAGGGAAATGTTCCAGAAGATTCTCAAGGAAAAACGCGCCAACATTACGTAACTTCCTCGTTTCCAATAATGATAAACAGCTCACCCCCTCGCTGCATTATTGCACGCTATTATTGTCAGTTTCAGTAAGGCAGTATAAACTTACTTCTCAACAATAATTACAATCAATAAACATCTCAAATCAATGTCACATAATAATGCATATTCATACTATAATCACTCTTTACATTTAAATAATTTGTGATACAAATTACTGCATCGTATGCCCCACTAGAAACATGATTATAAATATTTACAACTTGTTTGGAAATTTTATAATTGGGTTTTTAGTCTCCTAAATCTTGGAACACACGCTATCACTTTCACTTAACACTTCACACGCATTTAACACATGACATATGTTTTTCCTTTATCTCGCCACTATTTACTGGCTCTGGTCTAATGTGTTTAGACATTAATCTGACATCACAAATTTTTTTTTATAGCAAATACTGTACCCTGAGTTATTTAGTTACTATTACAAAATTATTTACTTTCTTATATTGTTGACAACAATTTGTGCATTGAAGAATTTTTGTAATTACTATACATATTTACTAAAATATTCACCCTCTACACAAATATATTTACATCTCTTAAATCTAGGCACTGTTTCACATGTTCTGTTTGCTACATAAATATTTGTTTTAATTACTTTTACCCCATTTTTGTTGTTTTGTACTGTATATCCACAATACTCTTGGAATTATATCTACGTACTTTACTTTAATATACCATCATGCTTTATTTCAAATGCTGTTACAGTTACTAATAAAATGTTATTTTCCTTTTAAACATTTAGTTATGTCCAAAATTTATTTCTCCTTTCTTATGACATACATACATAATTAACCCTCTTACATTCCAATATATTTCTCTGCAGGTCATCTTTAACTATCCTGCATTTACTTTACATCTCATTGCTATTTACCCTCCTGGTTCAAATTGTGTATGCCTAAGCATTACTCGTAGCCGTATCCTAACCTTCAAAAATTTGTTCATGGATAACCTCTTAAAGGATTCATATGATATTTCGTCCCCTGATAACATTTGAAAACAATCTAAAGTTTCCTGGACAACACATCTTTTAACAACTGTCATTTTCAATTCTTCTACTATCTTTTTAATCTGAGAGTACTCTGACAAATCTGTCATAAGCTGTACTGGATTGGAGTTTTCATTCTGAAAAGCTTGATACTTGTTAATTTCAGAAGTTAGCTTTTGATTATTTACAGGCAAAACTTTAACTTCTTCGTACAATTTATTTCTTTGCATTACTGATTCTTTCTGAATTTCAGATATCTCCCCTCTGAAATTAACTTGCGCCTGATTCACATCTACATTCATAACCTCTTTCGTCTCTCTTATCTCACTTGAAATGTTACTCATTCTACTACCTAACTCTGTACATTCTACATCAACATGTTCACTTTTAGTATTAACCTCACTTTCTTTGTTACCTATTTCCCCGCTCATGTCTAGCATTTTCTTTGAAACTTCTCCTATCTCACTTGCTATTACTTCCTCATTTTCATCTCTCATTTTTGCCATACTACTATCTAGCTTCATAACTTTCTTTTCAATTTCTTCACTGCTTTGATCTACTGTTTGCTCTAATTTCTCATAACTCTGAATTAGTTTATCTAATTTCTCATTATTCTTTTGCATATTATCATTCATATTTCTCAGAATTTCCATGATTTCCATCATCATACCAGCATCAATATTAATATTTCCTGCTATTCTATTCTTACTTTCCGCACTAATATTTTCTCCCTCAAATCCTACATTGTTTGAGCTATTTTCTGTAACCTTTATTGAATTACAGCTAACTGTTACATTATCTCCCTCCATAATTATTTCTTCTGTATTATTAGAAGCCATTGTTTTCTTTGTCCTACCACTCCTCAAGTACATTTGATTGTTACAATTTTTTTTTTAAAAAAAATTACTATACTCTGACCTTTGTGATGCTGTCTGTTGCCGTTGCTTTGATGTCCAGCTTCCTGCCCCTCTCTCCTAGATTATATGTTGCTTCTGTGTCGTATCATGATGAATCTACGTCGTTTTGGTGTTCTGTATTTGAATTCCCCTGTTGCCTTTTAATCTCGGAATTACGATGTCCAATCATCCGCGTAGTCTGTCGTTCCTATAGTTGTTTCTGGAATCTGCGTCTTGTAGTTCAATTCACTGCTCCATTCGCTCCACGTCCTGATTCCTTTGCTCCTTCCTGGTTATCTCACTTCTTCCTGGTTAATTCTGCTCCTTCCTGGTTATTCTGCCCCACGTTCTGGGTGCCAATTTGCGACGGTATTATTTATAATGTTATATTTATGTTTGTTTATTGTAGCCTCACATTTGGAAAGCCAATTTGAAGTGGTATACTTGTAATGTTATTTGTGTATGTGTTTACTCAACATGGTGAAGCCATCTTGTGACGTGATTCTTTGTTAGGTTTGTAGCTCCATCTGGTGTTAGCAATTTGCGGCAGTATTAGTTTTTGTTTGAAAGAATGCTACTTTTATTTTATTTAATTTTGTTTCAACTGTCCTCCGGCTAGCTCTGATCTTTTGGTCAAGCACTTCTCTTTATACAGGTTGTGTAAATGGAAGGGAGTCTCTTATCCAAAGATAACACTGATGAAGAAATTTGTTTTACACTTTTATTGTCGAACACATTAACTATCACATTTACACATTGATCTTGACACTCGCCAAACTGAAACTGTTATAACAACTTATTTACTGATTATTCTTAATTCACGTACTTCAACTTTTTGTATCATTAACTTTACCATACTTGAGATTTTTCATAACTCTTATACGCGTAACTTGCGAATCAATAGCCGACATGTAATATTTCTGCTGGACTTAAGGCGACGTGTATCATACAAATATTTTCGATGAACTGGCGGACTGAAGGCGTGTAGTGTACAAAGAATTTTGATGAACTGACGGGGTCTTTACCTCTAACCTACCTTTTATACTCCTACACACCGATATGCCTAAAGATTATAACTGAGCTGCAATTGGCTAATAAAACGCGCCAACATTAGCGTCTATTTTTATATCCAATGAAAATTATGAATACATATGCTCTAGGGAAATGTTCCAGAAGATTCTCAAGGAAAAACGCGCCAACATTACGTAACTTCCTCGTTTCCAATAATGATAAACAGCTCACCCCCTCGCTGCATTATTGCACGCTATTATTGTCAGTTTCAGTAAGGCAGTATAAACTTACTTCTCAACAATAATTACAATCAATAAACATCTCAAATCAATGTCACATAATAATGCATATTCATACTATAATCACTCTTTACATTTAAATAATTTGTGATACAAATTACTGCATCAACATTAATTAATTTTTAAGTGGAGAATTATCTTCATTACGAGTGAAATGAAACAGTTTTGCATGTCCTATGTGCAGGAAAATATGTATATACGATAAACATTTGCGGCAACACGTTTCTAAAGCGCATCCCTAAAAGTTATGCGCCACTGTACCTCTCTTAAAAAGTAAACATTCATATGCCTATAAATATGAAATTTGCAACAAGAATTTTAATTATGAGTATAATTTCAAACGTCCTCAGCAAGATTATCACTTGCAAAAAAACCACTGAAGTGCAGCTTGTGTGATTATCAAGGAACAGTGAAAAGTATTTTATAGGAACACTTGGAACTAGTACATGAAATATGTGTCAAATCGGAAGAACTGGAATTCTCATCAATTGAGAGCTTCAAAAGTTGGAAATAAGAAACTGAGGCAGCCACACGGTCATGTTTTGTGAAAAATCATGCTTCTCATACTGTTGCTGACAATAGTGTAAGACATTATTATAAATTCCATCGCTTAGGGAATTTTGTCTCTAAAAGCAAAGGTGACAGACATTTAAAACTGCAAGGGAGTAATAAAACCGGTATGGTATGTCCTGCGAAGATGAGTCATTCAAGATCAACAAGCATTATGCAAAGTCAAATTTATTTTGACTGATGTCGGTCACCAGTAGTAATTAGCTCACCTGAGATTGACAGAAAATGAAAGAAACAGTATAGCTGCAGATATTGCTAACAAAATTCCTTTTCAAGCCATACTTGATAAAATACGAAACTCAATATCTGCTTGTAATTAGAAAGGGTACATCTGCTAATCAAACAGATTATTTCTACAACAACACAATTCTACAACACTGAGTGATGCTAGAGAAGCAACAATAAGTGGTATGCAAACTTCAATTTTGTAAATAGTCTAAGTAAGCAATTGCAATTACAGTACCTGACAATGACTGTTTAAATGAATAGACTGGTAGGCGCATGATTGTTTACTTTTCCGTGTTATTGTTGCATGGGGAAACAGAGCAACAGTTATCAATTTTGTGAACATCAGTGACAGCGTTTCCAGACTTCAGCTTTCTCCATTCACATTCGGTGACTGTAGACTCAGGACGGCGCATTAAATGGGACGGCATCTGTCTGGTACTAAAAGCTGCTCGGCCTCCTTCCTGCAGAGTGTACCACGTGACTCCACTTTGTCGTTGCAAGCTCCCTCTGGTGAAGTACTGGGCCGCCTCTGTAGACGAAGAAACTGACTATTTGTAGCTGGCAAGTCTCTGACGAATTGCTCAGACGAATTGGTGTTAATAGTGAGCTTGAAGGCAAAGCACAATCTTTACCGCCACCCGCATGTAGAGATGACAATAGAGTAAGAGAGAGCATGTATCTCCGTGAGCAAGCCTCCCTGCTCACGGAGATACAGCATTGTACAAAACTTTGCAGGCAGCCAAGCAGCAGGCACACGTAACACAGGCACAGGAACATAAGCTCACAGCATGGAAAGAGGACAAAGGTGCCCAAACAAATTATAGAATAGAGCGAGCCACAAAAGGAAATGAAAATAGAACAGCATGTGCAAGTATAGAGATAGAAAAAAAAAAGCAACAAATATGAATGTTAGCATTTTTTAGAACATCCATTAAAAGCTGAATTAAATTAAATTGAATTTTATTTATGGACGCTCTTTAAATACTATGGTCCTTAGCGTCCCATTCTATATTGGGCATGAAAGACCGGAAATTTCACTCAGAGGCCTCTTTATCAGGCTTGAGGTTCTTTTACGTGCCGTAAATCTACGACACGGGACCACCAGCTTTACTTCCCTACCGAAGGAAGCCATTGCTAAGGATTTTTATGCCCGAAAAAATCCATCGCCCTCAGCCGGGTTTGAACGCGCAACCTCGGGAACTAGAGGCATTAAGCTGCATAACAAGAGTAAACTATATATGGAATATAACAATATATAAAGCTGTAAAGAGAAATAAGAAATATAAATATACATATCACAAAATAACAAAAAGAAATATCTGAAACAAGCAACAGATATAAATGTATAACACAAATAAAAAAGAAAATTTTCTCAGGTACCCATAAAATTACATGTTAACCTGCAGGATAAAAGTATATGCGTGCTAAATAACCACTAACACCAATACAAAACTACAATATGGTATTAAGTTACGGTACACGAGTACACTGACAGAACTCTACACATATAGATACACAAGAGAAAAAATCCACAAAAAAGAGGGGAAAAAAACATGTAACACAAAAGGAAAAATACTGTCGGAATGTAAACAAGAACATAGACTTGCGGGCCACTGGTGAAAAAAAAAAAACATCAATTGGAACCGTAAGGACCAAAGAAATGGCAAAACATGCCAACAGATGAGTCAATCGAGGCGAGGTTTGATAATCCAATAAATGCCTCTGGAGAAACAAAGCGTAATTGAGATGTAATTTTGCGGAATTCACAATGTTGAATATAATACACAATACAATATTCCTGCAATGTTGAATACAATATATCGATTATTCACAATACCGATGACACGGAAGGAGCCGACATATAGAGGTGCTAACTTATTAGTGAAGAGTGAAGCGGCGCGACTTAAAGCATGGTTTTGGAAACAAAACCAAATCCCCAATTTGAAATGGCGGCGGTTTACGTGATGCGTTATATCGCTGTTCTCGTCGCTGGCGATCACGACCTAATTGGCGAAAGCTGGACTGCCAAACGTCAAAGGAGGACGCCGAATCTGAATGTTCAGGCAACAACTCGCGAATGTGCCACAAATTTGAGAGGCCACGCAGGCAAAAATCGAAACATCAATTGGAATGGCACCTGCTGATGCGCTTCATGATTCGCCAGATTAAATGTAAATTGAAACGCAAACAAACGGGTATCCCATAATCGGTGATCCTGAGCGTGAAAGGCTATAAGCGCACTCCTTAAATTTCGATTAACGCGTTCCACGAGAGGTCCCGGATAATATGACGAAGTATGAACTAGTTGAACACCATATTCGAAAAGAAAAGCTCGAAATATTCGCGCTCGAAAGTAGGACGCATTATCTGAAAAAATTGGCCTGAGAAAAACCAAAGGACGCAAAAATAATAGACAACACATTGACAGTGTTATACGCTGTTGATGCGCGCACTGGGAATAACCATATGAACTTCGTGAACGTGTCAATTGCCACACAAAGGTAAGAATTACCTTTGCCGTACGTGGAAATGGGCCAACATAATCTAAGAAAAGCCTTTCCATTCGGTAGGTAGCCAAGGAAGAATTAAATAAACAAACCGAGTTGATTGAGGTAGTTTGGACCGAAGACGGACAACAACCACGGACGTATTGTGAAATATCTATGCGTATGTTCCCACACAAAGTATCAAGGTATACGTGACTTAGTTTTAAAAAACTAAGATGTGCACTAAATTGCGAAGAGTGAAAATATCGAAGTACAATGGGAACTAACGCTCGTGGCAACACAATGCGCAAGGAAATAGACCTTGGTAAACGCGCGAACGAAACGTATAGTTTTCTGAAACGTTACCTTGACTAGCTGTCACCTACATTGGCCCCAGTACAGGATCCAAACGCCGGTGTTCGGGCAAAACAGTAAATACCCCAGGAAAATCCCGGGATAAGATGTTAAGAAAATCAAGTTGTGGAGGGCGAGTCTCAATATCTGATTCAGATTGGAACATATGACAAAGAGCATCCGCAACAAAATTATCTGTACCCTTCACATTAGGCACTCTAAACGGGAAAGCGCTAAGTAGGGCTGCCCAACGAACTAATTTGCCTGTTTGGCGGCGGTGCGAGAGTACCCAAGCTATAGCTTATCACAATCGAGCTCAAACGGAGAATGCTCAAGAGAGACCGGTACTTCTCACCGGTATGCAATGGGACGCCGACCTTGAGGCGAAGCCTGTATAAGTACGGCGGAAACATCCACTGACGAAGCATCTGATTGTAATATGAATAGCTTCGTAAAATTCGGAATAGCCAAAACGGGAGGATTCGACAAAGACAATTTCAGTTGTTCAAAGGCTTGTTGCTGTATAGGCGACCAACGAAATCGAACTAAACTAGTCGTGGGCATCCTTTCCCCAACCGGCTACAAAGCGAACGGAAAGCTTTGAAGCCTGACCATAAACCCATCAGTAAACGATTAGTAGGGTCTTCCCATCCCTTAAATACAACACGTGGTCCTTTCTCGAGCTCCACCAAAGCAAAGCGTTGTTGCAATGTCATTTCTGCTGTTTCTTCGGTTTTAGCAGCTGTGACTGTTCGCTCGTGCTTTTCTTCCATGTTCAGCTAAACTTCTATATTACTTCTTCAGAGAAGTTATATAGTGTTTTACTTAGTGCAGTTTTGTAAGTTTAGCAGTGTTTAATAGTTATTAGCGTTTAATAGTTTAATTAAGATGTGGAGACCTTGGGAAACGAACCAAGTTGATGCCCCTCCGGTCGCACCAGCAAGTGACCCTCTGCCGAATATCAGTAATGCCAAGACCACGAAGAAAAGGGCTACAAAAACTGAATAAGCAAAGCCAGATTTTTATGTGTAATGTTCAAGAACATGTAGAAAAGAACCTTTTATGTGGAAAAATGTTTGTTATTGTTTTGAATTTCTCAAAAACAGCTTAATGATTTTTAGTAAAATACCGCAAGTTTAAGATATTTGCAGGAAAAATAAAATTTGTATCATGAATTTTATATTCTGGGAATAACTTGTAAAATTTTCCTCGTTCTCAACTTGTTGTATTACTGGTAAATTCTAAGAGAGAGACAAAATCTTACTCTGCGTAAAATGCAATCTCGGTAAAGGACAAATTTTACGTCAAATTGTGTTAACCATTTCCGAGAAATTTTTTGTTGTTGGTTTGAATTTTGAAATACAAGTTGGAAGTCTCTGTTTGTATTTTCCTCGTGGTCATGCTAAGAGCATGGAATTTCAAAGTCATCATATAGTCATCTGTATTTTAAAAATCTGACTATCGCTTTAGCCTATGTATCCTTATATTTACAACGATATGTGCAATGAAATTTTATCTTATTATTTAAGAAGTAGATAGAATAAGCTTTTGTGAAAGTAGTTTGTAGAAGAGTGAGTAGAGATAATCTTGTGAATATAATACATAAGATTTTTTTTTATTTTCTTTCTTTTGCCTTCGTATTTTTACTTATCCTGCATTTTATAATAAAGCTATTCATTTAAGTAAACAGAAGATGTCATGCTTATAAATCTTACACCTTAAACAATACACAACTTCTTGTATTAGCTTTATATTAATAAAACATTGTGATACAAGTGATAAAAAACTTTTTACCATAGCTCCGCGCACAGCATAATCAAAAATGATGCTTTGATTTGGGAGTAAGAGTTCCTTTCAAAATAAATTAATATTTATGTATTTTAATTATTTAATGATAGTCCAACAATGTATAGTTTATTCGGAACATGTTTCTAAGTTTCTCTCGGATATGTTAACATGCATTTCTATTCTTGTAGCGCAGTATATTAGTTCAGATCATTCATTAGTTCAGTTATATTTTAAAGCGTTTGCAACTTAAATGTAATTACTATGCGATTCATAGTTATTTTGTGTGTAAAGCAAGCAGACAAACTGCATGATTGTATTCTGTACATGTGGAAATCACCTGCAAAGTTTTGCTTTTAAATACTATTTTTAATTTTGGCAACAACGCGCATATGCACATGGATGTCACTAAGATTTTATGGTGCTTGCGGTTAGGGAGGGTAGGGAACAAGTGTTTGGCTACTGCACAAAGGTCGCCGCTTGGGGATCCGAAGGCTGCGATGACCATACCTTACGGCGTCATGCGTAAGGGGTTCAGCTATTGTAGCTAATTTTGGCTCAACGTTTACCACTTACACAAGATTATACAAAATTCCTGCTGAATGAAAAGGACTACACACGCTTATTCCTCCCCCCAAAAAAATCAAGGTGCAGGCTTTTTTTTTTTTTAGAAAATAAAAAATTTCGAAAAATGTTCCATGTAAAGGGTAGTTTGGGGTAGCGGGACCGTCTTGAAAAAACTTTGTGTCGCATCTCTATAAGGTGCTGAACTTAAATATCAAGTTTGGTGTTGATCCAACTTTTTGTTTTTGAGTCTCTCTCTCTCTCTCTCTCTCTCTCTCTCTCTCTCTCTCTCCCTCTCTGGCGTCGTAGTAGTAGTACCACCACAGCATCAGTTTTCAAGATTTCTCTATGGAATGTTTGCAGTTTAAAATCTGGAGCAATAAATGCAAGTTCTGTTTAAGATAGGTACTTTTATGTGTGCTCTTTAGACTGCCTCAATTGTAATATAGCTCCTTCTTGCCCTACAACATTTTATGATTTTATAATTGCCTGTGAGCATATAATTTCATATTTAAATATTAAAAAGATTGAGACTTCTTACACCATTCAGGCAATATTCAATGTCTTGGTTGGCTACTGCTTGAAAATTTCCCACCTGCTTCTATATATGTTTTTTTCATTTCACATTTAATGCAGAAAGTAGTAGTCGTCGTCGCCGTAGTAGTAGAGGTTTGAGTGGCGCAAAACTGCAGCGGTCATCAGCACCACCCTCTGGCTATAAATTTCTTCAAGTCAGTACATCAATACAATAAAAACAAAACAAGTGCAAGCAACTCAGATTACAGAAGCAGCTCTGGTTATATAGATAATCACATTCTGGTACAAAACCAATACAGACAGAGCATTCACAGAGAGAAACACTAGGATTACAAAAATAGAAATAGGAAATCAACAAATGCAAAAATTAAGCAATAGAAATCTCACAGAATATGACAAATAAGAACTAACCCTGAACAAATGTAAACATACAATGCAATTCTACACAGTTATAAAAAACAATAACACACGAGAAACTTCCTTCCTTAATAATCCAATTAATTCCAGTCACAAACTGTCCATGCAAGGCACCAACCTCGACACCTAGTTCATGTAACACTTGCCTCCCAGCCACTCCAGCACCAAAAATCACCCAAGAACATCAACATATCCTTAAACTCCTTCAACACATTCTCCCTCCAAACTCTCACAAAAACTCTTCCCTGTCAACTCGTCCTTTCATCCACAGATGCGTACACAGAAAGTATAGTCACATTTTGAAATTGGACCTTAAGTCTATTTTACACAATCCTTCATTAACTGGGTTCAACTCCATTAGGCTCTTCTTTATTCCCTTTGCGATAATAAATCCTATCTTGTGCAGGCCATGATCAGTTGATCCACAATACAATAATGTGTAATCCTGTTTATCTATTTTTCCTTTTCCACCCCAACTTTTTTCTTGCAACACTACTGTCCAGCCAATACCTTAAGAGTTATTTCCCACTTCTTTCATTTTTCCAGGTCATAACATAGTTGGAATATTCGAAGTGACCAACAACAAACCATCCTTCTTAACAAGGTTTTTACAAGTGGGGTTGAGAGCCCTATGCTTAACCCCCAACCTGGAGGACCAGGTCTCCTTATTTCTGCTACCCCAGGAGACAGGGTGGACTGGTTATACCCCCCAAACACTGAGTGGCTCAGGTATCTCGGGGTCGCCACTCCCGCAAAAAGGTATAATATGTCTGCTTTTCTTCTCTAAAGCTTTCCAAACAAATTGTCTCTAACAGTATATAAATTCAGAAAGTTGAATAAGATTTGAAAAATTCAATGCTATGGCTGGAATGCGGATCTTCAGTTCTCTGTGCTAATGCTCTTATTGCTAAGCTATCTTGACAAGATACCCATATGCACATTAAATCCTCTCACCTGATTTGAGTATTCCAGTGAACCTACCAGGTGATTTCATATATTAAGAGATATCATTCCTTAAAGATGGCTTGCAATGTTGCAAGTACTTTAAATTTTTGGGCTTTATAATTAACCACAATTAAGGTTAATTATTTTGAGAAAATTGTTTTTTCATACCAGCCATGCATAGCCACTAAGCTGGAGTCGTCCTTCGTGGTCTAGGGGTACCATGCTGACTTCTAATTTCTGAGATTGTGGGTTCATTTTCAACGGAGAGCAATGAATTTTTTTCAGGTGTAAAAATCCTTCACATGGCTTCCTTCAGAAGGGAAGTAAAGCCAGTGGTCCCATGTCGTAGACTTACGACACGTAAAAGAATCTCAAGCCTGATAAAGAGCTCTGAGCAAAATTTCCGGTCTTTCATGCCCAATATAGAATGGGATATTGAGAACCATAGCAGTTAAAGAGAATCCATAAATAAAAAACTCAACACTAATTTGGAATATTGAATCAAACTTTAATGCAATTCAAACAATGGATTTTCCACTCTCCATACAGATGCTCTTACTGAGGAGCTACCATGTGCATTAAATCCTCACACCTGATTCAGGTATCCTGGTAAGCCTTAAATACTTGAATCAGATCAGAGGGTTTAATGTGTGAAGAGATATCTCATCATGTCAGTCCATTGGTAAGAACATTAGCAAAGACAGAAAAATCTGTAGTTTGAGTCCTGGCCGTGGAACTGAATTTTAAAGTCCCATGCAACTTTCTGACTTAGTGCCTACACACAACTGGTGTGAAAAAAAATTATCTGAAATAAATTATTTATATTTAACCATAAAAGAATTCTATTTTGATAGTTATCCTTCATTTATTTACTTATTTATTCATTTCATATTTCTAATTGGGAGTTTCTGATCTAGTCATTCATTAACTTGACGTTAGTCAAAGTCTTTACACAAACACTGTTGATTGACATGTGAGCAGATGGCCACACAGTAGCAAACAAGGTTTTGGCATACTATTTGATGGTTATTTAATGTTCTCTTTTTTTTAAAATGCGTTTTTCAGGATTTCCTTTATTACATCATATAACCAGCACACAACTTTTCACTTTAAATAACTTGAAATTATAGTTCAATTTTATTAATATTTTACTTTCTTTACTTGCAAAAAATACTCTTGGAAATATAACATTATAAGCTTCTTATGAAAGACTTGTTGCAGTTCTTCACATAATTATACCTATTCTAGTAATGTACATTATAATTAACATAACATACTAAATATATCTGTAGTTTGTTGGTCTGTTGTTACCACAAAACCTAACATACTTGCTTAAAGTGATGTAAAACATGACAAAATCTGAATTAGACAGTTTACAATTAAAATCAGTGCACTATATGTCCTATTAGGTTTATTTTTATCTCCTAGACCATCCATAGTACGACCTTAGCCATAAGACAATTTATTCACCATGTTCATACCTGTTTTGTTTTCCAATTTCACACTCTCTAAATAACTGACTTTGTTACAGAAAATTTTTACTGAATCTTTTGACAAGTGCAGTTATAGTCTTCAGAAGTGTCTTCATTTCTAGGACAACTCTTATACAATGTAACTGTGTGCTCTCCACAGATGGGTAGATGACATTCAGCATGTTTTTCTGTTATTTTGCAATTTTTTCTTTTAGGGCACAAGGAGCATTTCTCTCTTCCTGAGTGCATTAGACGTCTCAAATTTTATTTTGAATTTCTGCTCTAGTAGCACTCAAAGTTCCACTCAGAGGCCATGAGTTTGAAGCTCTTGAAATCTTGTGTGGTTTTGTGAGAGCAAGGTTCTTCAGGAATATTCTTCTGGGTGTGTCCACACCAGTAATTGAGAGGTAAATAACCTGTGTATTTATTCCCACAACATCCACAAGGGAAAAGAAGATAAATAGTGGCCAGCAAAAACAAACCCTTACAACAGAATATTTACTGTTTACTGGTCTGTTTTGGGTATTTGACCCAATGACAGCAGGAATTTCTTTATAGTTTTTCCTGATTGTCCCTCACAAACCAGTTCATTCCTCAACTCCACAGAACTGAACCAATTACCCATAGTTACATTGCATCCAGTGCCCTCAATGGGTTGGACCTTCTTTTCACAAAGGCACTTGATCTCATGTCTGTTGCAAAGGAGCATTCTTCAGTCTGCCTACCAGGATATATTTCCATGTTTGCTGTATAAACATGCGGGCATCTGATTCCATATTTGCAAGTTTTTCTAGGAATATACTCTCTAAATTTACACCTACCTTGGAAAGACTCCAGCATACCATCAATCGTCGAATACTTCCTGACATGGTAATGTTCCTGTATCCTTGATACAAATTCCTCAAACATCTCTCTTATTGGAATAAAGTTGTCCACAGGCCTTGTCATAACATCATAAAGCAAAGTGTTCTATGAATTAGCAAAAACCTGTTGCACTTCATGGTAAGGTAAAAGTGATCTGGAGCTGTACCGTCTCTCGCCCAAAGGTCAGTGACATTTTGATGTAATGATTTCGCATGCCTGACAGGTAAAGCAGTCCTATCATAGCCTTCATTTCTTGTAAAGTATGAGTACTTGTAGTATTTGGTGCATCACTTTCTCTTGAGAAGTTTTCTTTAATTCTTGCAAGCCTCACATTAGTGTATTCCATTTTTTTTTTTCAAAACACTATCCTGGAAAAACATTTCACTTCTTTTGTTGTATACTGAACTGCTTGTTTTACACCTGGGGGATGAATAACAATATTCCTCTTCCTGGTACATGTGTTAGATGATAGTGGATGGATATACATATTGTGAAAAGATATTTTAAGCAACCTCAGAATCTGATTCATTTACAGACTTCTGACACTGATCATGCTCACTTATATGATTTTCCTCATCACCACCTGTATTTTGTACCTGACCAATCTCCTCAAGCCATTTTAATAGTTGATGTTCTTGGTGTTCCATCTTGGCATACTTACTGAAGACTGACATGGTACAATGTGACCCAACAATGTAAAGCATCTGTCAAAATACAAATTCTTCCGTTGAACTCCAGAAAGAATAACACAATAAGCCAACAACAATGAACCACCAATGGTCAACATCTGAGTGCCATGCTCACTTTAGTACACGTATTCTCTTTTCATTTGTAGAGAACTGAAATTCTAAAAAGAGTATGCATCAACTTGCCCCATTACCATGCTTTGAAAGGTACATGGTCTTCAAAGTTTTGTTTTAAAGGTAGACAAGATAACCAAATTTCAAAATCAAAGTGAGCGCAGCACTCAAATGCCGATCAACAATGGGTTAAATGCTTACTCTATCTGCATTTACAAAAGCACTTTTGAAAGAATCATGAAATGTTATGCACAGAACATCACTCCTAAGATTATTTATATCATAACTCTCACAGCAACAACAGCATTCTCTCTTTGTAGGCAGTCATCATATTCAGTACAACACCATAGCCCAGTTTCTAATTCAATAGTTACTGTATCTGATATATCATTGTAAGAAGAGTCTTTCTAAAGCTCTTATCTGCTAGGGTTTAATTTGTTTGCAATATTTATTTTTCAACACTAGAAACCATTGCTCTAGTGCACTGCATTATAACCACAATACTTACAGAGCACTCACCTGTCACATCTTTCACCCTAAATTTAAGAATATAACATCACTGTACTGATTATGAAATACAATTCAGGATAACAAGTTTTCAAATTACCACAGAATTGTAGTTCTTTTTTATTTGACCTCTGTCAAAATGCAAACCACTGAGTAACTATGTTTGCAATAAAATAGGGTAATTAGGTATCCTGGAGAAAGTGAGCCAGTTTCTCCCCTTCTGCAAGGTTTTGTTGACAGGCTCACCAACATAGTTTAGCATATTCAAGATGACACAATTCTGGGCATCAGAGTATGCAATTGGCAGAGGTCACCAATAGTGAGGTGGCAGCACTGGAACGTTGGAAATCAGCACTATTCATGTTCTGCTTGGCCTGAGCGACTTGCCATGTGATGAAACAAGAGGGGATGCTGAGACATGGTCTGATGTGTGGCACACGAGCTACATGTCAGGAAAATGGAATCAAGGTGCACTATCTTTTGGCCTTGTAAAAAATTTATCTAACATTCTTTGATGAGTAAACTTCAAAATTCATTTAATTTCAGAGTGCAGTGAGCAGGGAAAGCAAACAGAGAGAGAGAGATGGCTATAATATTCATTTGTACTTTCTAAATAGATTTTGTCATGCAGGGAAAGTAACATTTTAAAGGTTAGATATTCCAAAGTTTATGACAGAGTTAACTCATGTTGTATTACATTATACTTTATGGCAGATGTTAAAGTTTTAAATCTTATATTGGAGCTAATTCAAGTTAAATTAAGTAATTGCTAGGACAAATATTGAACATTTTCTATTCTATAACTATTCTTTCAAACTGATGGATAAAGCAACAAAAAGATATCTAAAGGTACTGTGTTACATGTAAAGGTTAGTGGATTTGTTCATTAACCACAGTGTTCTAGAAAATTCATTACTAAAACAGATAGTTGTAACTTCATTAATAAAGATAGAAAAGGAAATGTCTTTGTGCTTTGTTACAAGTAATTCACACCTACACCAATTAGGTTTAATCCCTTTCCTAGTATGCTTTACAATTTTCTTAAAACATATATAATTATATCATAAAGAAATTGGTAAAATAATGAGTTACAAAAGTAATAAGCTTTCATAAGAATGTTATTATATGAATAGTAAATATGAAAATAAATTGTATGGCTAGAGAAAGTTATGAATGTTACAGTTTAGAACATTTTGTTTTCTACAATAAACAGATTTTCTAGGTACCAACAAACCATCTAATGAGAACAGCAGTAACATATACTTACTTCAAAAGTCATGCTTGATATAGGAAAGGAACACATCATAGATCATTGTCATGATGTTGATGTAAGTAACACGATACTTCGGGCTTAAAAAGTAGAAATTAATAACTTGAGTTGGGGGCCAAACCAACCAGTCAACCTGAAATAGCAAAAGGAATTTGATCAACAACCTTTTAGGTTTAATTGGCACAAAGGTAATAAGTATAATCTTGTAAATTAAAGCACTAATAATACTACAGCTACACTGTCTTTCTATGGAGTTGACACAACTTCAGAAAAGTGTGGAAGGCTTTACAATCTAACACTTTAATGAATCACTAGGTAAAATACAAAGTATCAAATTTATCTATAGATTCTAGTCTTTATCACCTTTTAACATCAAATACTAATACAAGTAACACAAATTTGTTAAAAAAATACTATGAATTGATAAATATAGAATCTTAACATAAACATAATTTAAAATGGAGCTTGCAACCACACCAATTACAACAGAAATAAAAAATATCCATTAACTTCTTATCCCATTCAGACCTTTTGACTTCCAGATGTGATGTGATGTGATGTACACAGATAATTAGAGATGGACTTTTGGCAAGTGCATTAAATTCATTATTTTGGTTTGTCTGCATAATGCAATGGATTACCTTATCAATATCATCATTAGGGATACTATAACCAGCTATCAGAAAAATAAACTGAAATGTTTGATGCAGTAATTTGTATCATAAATTATTTAAATGTAAAGAATGATTATAGTATGAATATGCATTTTTGTGTGTCATTGATTTAAGATGTTTGTTGATTGTAATTATTGTTGAGAAGTAAGTTTATACTGCCTTACTGAAACTGACAATAATAGCGTGCAATAATGCAGCGAGGGGGTGAGCTGTTTATCATTATTAGAGACTAGGAAGTTACGTAATGCTGGCGCGTGTTTCTTTAGAATTTGCTGGAACATTCTCCCTAGAGCATATGTATTCATAATTTTCATCGGATATAAAAATAGACGCTAATGTTGGCGCGTTTTATTAGCCAATAGCAGCTCAGTTATAATCTTTAGGCATATCGGGGTGTAGGAGTATAAAAAGGGCTAGGTTAGAGGTAGACTCCGTCAGTTCACCGAAAATATTTGTATGCTACACGTCGCCTTCAGTCCGTCAGTTCGTCGAAAACATTTGTACGTTCACGTCGCCTTCAGTCCAGCAGAAATATTTGTACAGTACACGTCGGCTATCGATTCACAAGTTATGTGTAGCAGAGTTATGAAAAATCTAAAGTGTTGTAAAGTTAATTATACAAAAGGTTGAAGTACGCGAATTAAAAGTGATCAGTAATGAAGTTATTATAACAGTTTCAGTTTGGCGAGTGTCAAGATCAATGTGTAAAATGTGATAGTGAATGTGTTCGACAATAAAAAGTGTAAAACAAATTCTTTCATCAGTGTTATCTTTGGATAAAAGATTCCTTTCCGTTTACACAACCTGTATAAAGAGAGTGCTCAACCAAAAAGATCATAGCTAGCCGGAGGACAGTGAACCAAAATTAAATAAAATAACAGTGGCATTCTTTCAAACAAACACTAATACTGCCGCAAATTGCTAACACCAGATAGAGCTAACAAACATAACAAAGAATCACGTCACAAAATGGCTTCACCACGTGGAGTAAACACAATTACACAAACATTATAAGTAATACTGCCGCAAATTGGCTCCCAAACGTGGGGCTCGACAAATAAATAAATATAACAAAAGTTACCATCGCATGTTAAATGTTGCAAATAATGGGCTTTATAATCCCTGTTCTCTTGTTGGGACATTGATTGCCTATGCAGTCTAGTACTCAAGTGTTCTACCTTTTAAACTCGCCAGTTTAGAAAACTGCCACTCCTTTTCTATGCAGTTGATATTGTGACTATAAATCATCAACATATGAAGTAACAATAATCCTTTCCCACACATGAATTCAGATGCATTAAGGATTTTAAAATCTGGCATGTAATTTGCATTATCATTGTTTTATATTGTGTATGTATTCTATTTAGTAGGTTTTACAAATTAATATGTATTATTACTTTCTCTACTACGTATAGTAAGTAGGAAAAGTATTACATTCAACCCAAAAATTCAATACTGAGATTTCACTGGAAAGATTTCACTGAATCCAAAAAAAGCACTTTCAGAAAAAGGTCTGTGTCTGTGAGCAGCATAACTCAAAAATGAAAAGTCGGATAAATATCAAACTTGCTATATAGTTCAGTATCTTTCAAAGTTGTGACACGATTTTCAAGAAAATCCTCCCACCCCAGACTACCCTTTACATGGAGGATTTTTAGAAAATTTTTATTTTCTCAAAAATGGCTACAACGATTTTGATTAAACTATATATTTATTTATTTTTATGACCAATAAAGTGTATATCTTGAATTTTCTGGGAGTGTCTCCAAAAGTCCTTTTCTTTCTGAATGCATTTGCATATTTGGTAAACTGTAAGAGATCGAAATTTTTCTACAAAAAAAAAAAAAGAAAGAAAAAAAAAGTAGAGCTTGTTGAACCACACAATTTATGTCGCACATTTTTTTGTTGAGTGAACCATTTCCGAGATTTTCTTTGTTATTTGTTTGAATTTTTCAATACCTATTTTTTTTCTCAAATGGGAATTTGTTATTCATTTTTTTTTTTATATTCTGGACATGCAAAGAGAATAAAATGCTCCATGAAGCAACCAGCTCTTAAAACATTTGACTATTGCTTAGAGCCTACCATATTCCCCTTGTACCTACAAGAAAATTAGCAATAAGCAAATCAGCGAGAATAAGCATTTGTAAAAATGGGATATACAGAGTAAAGAAAGTCATGTGAGTGTAACACATCAGATTTTTATAGTTTAATCTGACATATTTATGTGTAGGTAAAATATTCTATGCTGTAGTCACAGCATAAAGAACAGAAAGATACCATTTCCAGACATTCTTGTTCAAACTTTTCTTTTTTCTTCTTTTTATTATTACTACTTTTTTACGCATCATCTTTAATGTAACATTTTTTTTCTTTTACTGGAATACTTTTAATCATAATGAAGTTTATGCTAATCTAGTTTAGCTGTTAACTCCAACCACTTAAAATTAGTATAAAGTTACACACAATAATATACTGTAGCTTTGTCCAGCTTTTCTTTTCACCTGTCACTCTCTGTTTTCACTAACGCAAGGGCCATCAGTTCTTCCAAATTACGAAAACCTAACAGCCAAGTTAGGGTGGAATGGTCCATTCTGAGGGGTACTCCTGCTCTTAAAGATACTTGTGGAAGTGCTTCAGGGTCTCTACAATAGCCAGGAGCTCTCATCTTGTCACACAGTAGTGTCGTTCGGCCTGGACAGTGTTCCACTGAGATAGGGCAGTACTCGCTCTTTTTTGTCCTGCTCTTGCGACAGGATACAACTTAAGGTTGGCCTGGTAAAGCTTTAGAACACCTTCCTTAGGTTGCTCAGATGATCCCGAATGCCTCACCTATAGCAATAATGTCGAGGTAAAGAAGACAATATATCATATGTGAGGCCTCTCATCAAAACCTCCACCAGTCTCTGGATGTTATGGGACATTGCAAAGTCCGAAAGGCATTACCATGAACTGCCACAGACCATGTCCAGTAGAAAAAGTTGTCTTCTCCTTGTTGTCGGGGTGAATTGCCATTGGCCAGTACACTGACTTCAGGTCCAGAGTGCAAAATCACTGGGGTCCCGCTAAGATGTCTAGGGTGCCATCAGTCCATGGCAGTGAGAAACAATCATTCTTTGTGATGTCATTAAGCTTCCGGTAATCAATGTAGAAGTGCAGATCTCAATCCTTTTTCACTAACAATACCGGTGATGACCATGGGCTATCAGATTTTCTTCTACAGTGTTTGCAAAAAAAAAAAGTTTACAAGGACAACGAAATTATGCGATTGATGCGATTTATTGTAAAAATTGTGTTACAATTAATACTTTGTCATGTTATCCTTGCACTTTATCATCATCTTTATTCGTGTGGGCATAGATTCAGCAAGGTTGGTTCAGTTCATGATTATCCACAATGTCCATGGCGCATTCTTTAGATTTTTGCTGGGTCTTGTCTCTTCAACATTTTTTTCATCATATTCCAGCATTTTCTATGGGATTAAGATCAGTAAAATTACTAGACCACTCTAAAATATTAATGTTATGGTCCTCGAGTAACTTTGTTATGCCCTGCATTTTGTGGGCAGGCGCTCCATCATGCACAAAACAATCGTACTGATGAATTTCCCAAAAAGTTAGCAAGTGTTCATCCAAAACATTAATATAATTGCTTTCTTTCATTGTTATAGTTTTGGAAAGGAAGTACGAACATGCCATACCCTATTTCCACTGAATGCACCCACACCATCATACTGTCAGGGTGTTTAACTGTCTTAACCGTAAATTCTGGGTCATATCATGATGCAGAACTCGGTTGGCGCACTGTCTTTGAAGCTCCCCTGACGAACTTGAAAGTCCTCTCATCATTGAACATCACTTTCTTCTACTTTTCAGAAGTGTAATCTTGTTATTTCTTACATCAGGCAAGCCTTTTCTTCATTAGTGCTGTGAGCATAAGCTTCTTTGCAGCATGGCGACTTGATAGACCCAGGTATTTCTGCAGACAGTGCCAACTGTTCTAGTTGCGATGTTCTGGAGGAGCTCAGGATGCTTGTTTTTTTTTAGTTCAACGGTGGTTATAGTAGGATCTGGAAAAAAAGAAAGTTTTATTTATGGACACTCTTTAACTGCTGTGGTCCTTAGCACCCCTTTTTATATTGGGCATGAAAGACTGGTGATTTTGCTCAGAGGCCTCTTTATCATGTTTGAGGTTCTTTTACGTGCCATAAATCCAAGACACGGGGCCACTGGTTTTACTTCCTTTCTTAGGCACAAAAGAGCCTGGCTTTCTCTGTGGTACCATCCACTGGAAATGACTCTGCTGACCACTTCAGTTGATAAATTGTCTCTTAACACCCTCAAATCTCTGGTACGGCAATTATGGGCAAACCCTTCTCTAGCAGAGTTAAGGCACTTGAATTCTCTTCATTTTAAGTTTCCTCTGACCCAGTGTGTGCAGTGGGAGTAAAGTTATCAGACCTCAAACTTTGTTCAAAACTGGTCACCTGGAGCACCGAACAATCAACTTCACTGTAAGAGACCAAGAGACGCTGAGATTTGGCTGTATGGAGATTGGTTGCCTGTGGCGTGCTAATACCGCATGTCATCATTATGCTCCTCTCATATTTCTATGATGGGAACAACAAGCGAGATCATGACACAGTTTTCATGTACTGGTCATACCAATGTAAAGATTGGTATGACCAGTCTTCTGATAGACTGAAGATGTTCTGAAATTCCGCGAGCACATTAAGGATGTGCTTCTTCTTGCCTCGAGAGAGGTTCTTAGCAGCCTCCTGGACAAGGTTACTCAGACGACTATTCAGTTACTTTGTGTTCGATTGGGCCTCGGTGTCTTTGACCGCAAATATTATAGAGGCGACCGGCTCGCACTTCCCCAGGATAGCCCAGCTAAGCAGCTCCTGGTCCCTGTTGGTGGCATTGAGGATCCTCACTGGGACAATCTCCCGAGCAGGAAGCAGCGTCCTCACGACATAAACCCCATCTTGATGGAGTCCTCCGTTCACAACCATGTTCCTCTGCCGCGGCATCACCACTCCCCACTCCACGTTGGAGCCACCTCTCGTTTGGCAGGTAAAAGCCTCACCAGCTGCAACCTCTCCTGCGGATGGTTCACAGGATCTCGTCGCGGTCCAAGTGCAATATGTGGCGCCCGACATCTATCCTGGCATCGAAGAACCGACGGACGTCCAGGCTCAGGACAGCTTCCTAGGTAATTGCGGCAACGGACATTCACAATTCTAGCCTGCTCTTGCCAAGAGTCAACTCCAGATTTGCTTCAATCACGGGCAGGTTTTCACCCGAGGCGGTTCTTAGCTCGTAGCGCCTGATCGGTGTCCTTTTTGGTATTCCCCGCACCATATTGGGCCTTGCGATTGTTAGTGATACCCATGTGTCCACCAGCACTCTGCATGCACGGTCCCGAATCCATCCGTTCGCTACTACACCATCCTCGTCATTCTTAGACATGGTGTTCAACGTGAAGTGAGGGGAAGGTGATGAAGGCGCCGACGTGCCCCCACCCCCTTTGTAGTTTTCCTGATCCTCGTTCGGGGTGTCGCTTATGTGTCCGGGCTCTCCGCAATCCCAGCACTTAGGTCTCCCGACCCCAGTGCTACGACGGTTGCGATGTTGTGGTCGATGGCGGTAATAGTCATTCTCGGCGGTCATAGCTCTAGCCGGTACCGGAGTGGCTGTTCCGGTTGTCATCTTTGCCATTTCAATGCGGAGCAGCCGCTAGGGCATCACTGATGTTACGGTGTTCCGCCAGGAGAAGCTGTTGTTTCACCTCCCTATTTCTCACGCCGCTGATGAATGCGTGGGCTCCCTCTCCGGAAATACAATCTGATGGTAAATCAATCAGGGTCCGGTGCGGCAGCTGATTCACCCCCCATGACGAATTCTTGTACAGTCTCACCCGGTTCTCTTGCTTTCAGTTGGGCTCTGTAAGCGGCGGCCAGACATGTTCTCTATAGCGGCCCTCCAATGGTTAATCAAATCCTCGGTCGAGTCTCCGGCGGGAAAGGTGAAAAGGGTTTCGCTGCTTGCACCTGCAGGGCATTCAAAAGCTGTGTCATCTTCGCCGCCGTCCAAGCATTATATGCAAAAATAGCCTTTTAAACACGTCCGATCGTACCGTCGATTTTCGGTGACTTCGCTGTTTTTGCATTAGACGATCTCGTAATCGTGGGGCCTCTACAACTTCGGCACGGATCTTGGCTTCTAAGTCGCGGCACATTTCCTCCACAGTGGCGTCCAACTCCTTTGCTTTCCTCGGTCTGCTGGTCTAATAGTTTTTCCTGGCGATTAGGGCGCTCTATCATCGTCTTATTTTCCTTCGTCTGCTGGTCTAACAGTTTGTCTTGCTGATTTGGGAGCTCCTCTAGACACTCTTCCACTACAGTAATATTTACCACTGTGTCATATTTGGTTTCCGCTATCTCCTTACTGATGTCATCTTTCAACCCACAGTTGAATTTATCTCACACTTTATGGAGTCACTGCCAAAGCTGAGTTTTGATCTCATTTTCTCCATTCCAGTTTTCATTTCCGTCTCCATCTTCTCCTTCCGGATTACATGGTCTTCATTTCAATTAACAATTCTTTAATCATTGCCTCCATGGTAGAATTTTATTCTATCGCTTTCACAAGTGTAACTTTATCCAGTTTTTTCAATCGACACTCTCTCAATTCTCATTGAGTTCAACTTCACGGGAAGTTCACTTTGTTACTTCATTAAGGTGAAATAGTTTAATTGAGGAGCATTTTTTCAAAACTCGATAAATGCAATTTTTTTTTTTTTCGAAATTGAGTTATACATTATAACAATATAATTTTGGCCTTCTACATCATCCTGTGAATTGGGTTTTAACCGATATATGCACTCTGAGAGTTAAAGCAAAAGTCAACAAACACAATAAATTTTTCTTTACTTTTATTTCAACTGTGTGGTTAGTAATAATAGAAGTGCACTATTGCAGGCTGTGTTGCTCATTATTGTAGCAATGTTTGTTCTTACATTGGCTGCTTATAATCCCACAACCAGACTTAATTGCTGTCAGCATATTTCTGGGGTAGTTTTAGAGAAGTTATCAACTGTGCAGTTATTATCCAAGTTAAATCAGAATGGATGATGATTCTAGTGACACTGAATATGGTATACAGGTACAAAAATATTTAGGTGGCAGAAGATCTAGAGACAAGAAGGACACCCTACTTGAAAGGCAAAACAACACAGGTATAAGCAACCCTAATATTAAATGCAGCTTCACCTTCAAATGCAAAAGCAAAAGAAAAGAAACAATACAAGGATGCTGAACTATGTTACGAAGAAATCACCCAGTTTCATCATCATGTGACATCTTTAAACAAGACACACCAAGATAAATTTCTTTTAAAGATTATGACTATTACTTCACCTAAGCGCAGAGTAGTGAACAATGAGAAAGTAAAAAGGAAAGAAACAGGATTCTTCTTCTTTCTGTGTCATTAAGATTGCCTTCAATATGCAGCATAATCAGCCACTTCCAAAACTGTCAGTGAGCAAAATATTCTATTGATAAAATAAATGAGTCGAATGATATTAAAAGCCCTCATTTACATCATGATGGTAAAAAATCTGGACGATCGTTTCAAGACTTCAAGGTCTCATCTTCTGCAGGATATTTGGAAGTCGAACTACCACCTGAGGTCCTTCCAATCGTCCACATGGGTTAGGTACATTTGGTATTGAGAAACGAGTGTCAGTTGACTTCCAAATATCCTGCGGAAGATGAGACCTTGAAGTCTCGAAACGATCGTCCAGATTTTTTACCATCATGATGTAAGTGAAGGCTTTTAATATCATTTGACTCATTTATTTTATCAATTGACCTCTTCACTGTCAAGATAGTCCTTTTTCAATTTTGATAAAATATTCTATGCTAGGCAAGTATGCTTATACATACAAGCATTCAGAAAGTTTTGCAAGTGTCATCTTAAAGTCCAAACTAAGGATGGAATTCAAAAACTTATTCTCACAATCCTTCAAAGTAGTCTCCATTTCTCTCCAAACACAGTTATAGATGTGAAACCACTACGATACTCAGACTGAGGTATTGTCAACAAAGCTGAATTTATAGCCTGAACAAGGTCCTGCGCTCATTTAAAAGGTTTTCCTGCAATGCAAGATTTCACTGGAGGAAACAGCCAGAAGTTGCACGGTGCAAGATCAGGACTGTAGGATGGATGATCAAGCAACTGGACTTTAGTGGCTTCCATTTCCTCAAATTTGCCGCTGTGCTGTGAGGAGATGCATTATCATGCAAAGCAACAGCCTGGAAGTTCCTGTCTTTGGATGCTGCCGCTTCAGCTCTTCAAATAAAGAATTCAAAACATAAGTGTCATAGTATTCTCCATTCATTATCATTCCTTCTGACAAGCAGTCAACCACTAATGGTCCTTCATAGTTAAGAACACAGTGAACATTCGCTTTTGAGAATGAAGATCTTGTCTGGTCTTGGATCATTCTCATTTACCCAGACACAATTCTGAGCTTTATTTGGTGTGGTATAATGATAAAACCAACTTTCAACACCAGTGTATATGTCTGTCAAACGTTTAGGGCTATTAGCTGGAAACATGCTCAACTGTTTCCTTGCACATTCCTTTCTCCTTTTTTCTCTTCGTTGGCTGGAGAATGTGGAGCCTATTTTGAAGATTTTTCGCAGCTTTAAATGTTCATGGAATATACAGTTAATGCTGTCAACACTGATACTGACTTCCATACTTAGCATTTCAACAGTAATATGTTGATTTTCCTCCATCAAGTTCCTCACTTTTTTAATTGTATTTTCGTTCACAGTTTCTGAGGCCAGCCAGAATGAGAGTTGCCTTTCAGTCTTTTGTCTTTCTTCAAATGATTGAATCCATCTTGCAATGGTATCAAATGAACACACTTGATCACCATAAACAGCTAACAAGTCCTCATGGATTTTTTTTGCTCTTTCACCTACACAGCCTGTGGAATGTGAAAATGTAGAATTTAATGTTCTCTTTAGAAATATCCATGATTTTTCACCAGCTATTGACACAGGACTGAACTCAACAGACTGTATGACTATGAATATTGAAGTTTAAAATCACACTTATGCATATTTTGATAGCTTAAGGTCAATTGTTGCCAGCCTTATTAGTTATACTTTTGTAACCATTATTGTCCAACAATGGACAGGCTGGTTGCAAAACTTTTTGAATGCCCCTCGTGCAATCTATGCATCATGATCCATGCTGATGAGCAAAAGAAGGAAAATATTACTTTCTATATGTGGCTGGAAACAGAGTCTTCAAGAGGAAGCAACCAGGTTGCATCAGCTTTGCTGGGCATTGTTTTTGGCTTACAGACAAAATTGCCAAGTTATGGTCCCACCATTATAAATCTATTCTCTGGCTCCTGCAGCAGTCACAATAAAAACAGTTGCATGATGGGAACACTTATAGCAATCTTGGAAAAGAGTTCAGGATTCAATAATATTCTTCATTTCTTTCCAATCTGGGGAAATAGCTATATGCCTCCAGATCAAGTTTTTGGTAGAATTGAGAAATCATACATAAGCAAATAAAACATCTTGTCTCCCAAAGATTATACATCTTAAAAGAACGCGGAACCCTGAAAGTACTCAATGAAGACTGTGAAATTATAAACCTAAAGGGCAGTGCAAAAGAAGTACTAAGATCTAGGTTACCACTCCTAATGAATAATCAGTGTGTCATCGCATACAGGAAAGTAAAGAACAATGTTAATGTATCAGTGAAGGGCACATACTTTGTAGATTCTGTTGAAGTGCAAGCTCTTAGGAGAAAACCGTGCCATCCAGTGCTGTTATTAGCCATTGTTCTACCAAAGCAAAACATGGTTAGCAACGAAAAGAAGGACACTTCTGCACCATTAAAGTATTTTTAAATACCAAATGATGCAATTGCATTCTACAAAGATGTTCCTAAGGGACAACTACAAATCTGACCATTCTGCATCAGACTAGGAATGCTCAATATTTTACAAATGATACATGACTTTAGTAGCTTAGATTATTGTACTATGTGCACTATTAAAGAAACTCATTGCATGTTAACACATTAATTTTGTGTTATGCTTTTATTATTAATTACATTTGTTCTCAATAAAGTTGACAAAATGAAATTAAAAAAGAAATAAATAAATGTTTAGTATATGATAAGTGATAAAGCAGTCAATAATAAACTGTAAAACTTATGCATGCATAGGAATTAATGTAATAACAAATAAATAAGTAGTTGCATACAAATAAAGAACAAACAAAACAAAAAAAAAACTAACACATACCTAGAATTTTTTTTTCTCTTATGTAAACATGCATTTAACAATTTTTGAAAAAAACCTGAACAAATCATCTTATAATCCTACATAGTGCCAAATTTGTTTCAATTTACCTTACTAGGACGTTTTATTTAAAACAGTAAGATCTAATGCTGGAGAAAATGTTAAATTCTTCTAATATCTCTGGGTGAAAATAAAAAAATTCAATATTCTGGATTTATTGGGTTTTGAAAAAATGCTCCTCAATTCTCTGCCAGTTCTCTTCCTTCCTCACTGTGCGTTACAGCAATTGTCACAAGCTCGCTCAGAGAATCACACTTGATGTTGAACTAGAGATGTACTTGCTAATTCCTTACTCAACCCAACTCTATTCCTTTCGCAAGAATGCTCACTTATAAAGTCAATGCAAACAGGGTCCTGGAACATTCAAGAAGGAGAAACATCCAGAACATTTTGGTTATCTAACAATAGAGCTCCCGGTATTTACACTGGAAAATGCTACTTATCATTATCTCCGACTGCCCACACCGACCTGCTGATAACCTTGGACTATAGCTGCTGCACCATAATATCACTTATGCCTTTCTTGTCAAAATAATTACTAAATTTCCACCATAGTCATTCTGCTATTGTTATAATACAAATCACAGCACAAAAGCATGAATAATGTATTTCACTCTCTCTCTCTTTTCAAGCTTGATCATATTAAAGACAAGGCAGAGCTAATGCTATGCATCTGTGTTCGGAGGGAACAAGTGAACCTCAGAGTTATGCAAATATCTTTTAAAAGAGTTGTAAATTTTAGTGAAACTAGTGGCCAACTGCTATTTTTTACTATAATTTTGACTGTTAATTTTGTAATAATCATTATTACAGTTATAATAATTCAATAAATGCTTTTCAAAAAGTAGAATTTATAAGAACTATCGGGATATTGTCCCAATGTTCTCTGGGTTGGCTCCAGTACAGCTCATTTCTATTTTCATCAATCATTAACAATGCTAAATAACACAATTAAGAAACACTTTTGATATCAAATGAATCACTTCTTAGGGATTCTTTTTCATGGTAAAATTAGCTCCACCTACATATCTAAAATGCATTTACAATATAATAGGTAATATTCTTTTGTGCAACAAGGATATTGTCACGAGTGCTATTGAGGAACATAAGGATCCACAGAGAGGTTCAGACATACAGTTTTGGGACTCCTCTTTATTTAGGACTAAATTATATATACACTTCGTTATTTCAGATAAAAGTAGACATTTCTTGAAACTATACATTTTCTCACATTTCGCAATCTTGTTGACGCAAGGATCGGGACAGCCAGCATGTAACAGGATGTACGCGGCTAACCCCTTCCACGGATAACTCTCTAGGAATAACTTGGGGAATAATAGTTACATCAGCTTCCTTGAGCCTACGTGCAGATTTGCACATCGCTCAGAGGATGTGCGTCAGATAGAATGTTCTGGAAAATCCTGTTTTGCTTAGTAATCCCACAGGAAGCCACAAACTATATAAAGGCTCAAAGAGTCAGGGTTCGGGGGTTGTCCTTGCTAGAATTGCCTTCGATGGCATGTATTCATTCTGGTCACACTGGCAAGTTATCACTACGAAACTACGTGACTCCGGGGGCATTCTTGCTCCCAGCTCAATGGTTCGCCCCAGCCTAGCTTCCCTGACTGCCTGAACACCTCAACAGCAATCGTGTCTACCCAACAAGGTAAGTCCCTCATGGGAATTTATTGTATATTTTCCTTAAACATGTTTGGTCAAACCATACCCACTAAAATACTTAATTAATAAAATGGACCATTCCGTAAAGCAGAGTGCTCATTACCATCTAATGGTGAAACCCCCCTGTCATCCTCAAGCACTAGCTTAGAGTAAGGTGACAATATTCTCAAGTCAGGAACAAAGGTCTACCAAAGTAGCAGGCACCCAAGCTAAATATACATCTAATCAGTGGGACTAAAATAATTATGTTATGCTCTCTAAACAAATCTTGTATTTTTATTTACCAAGAAGAAAAACTAAATTTCTGCTTTGTTTTTTATTTCTTTTTTAATTTTATTAATATAACTGAGTTAGAAATAAAAGATTTTCCATTTGACATAGAATAACTCCAATTTTTTTTCTGCTAAAATACACAAACATTGATGGATTATAGTTATACAGAATGAAAACAAATGGTTAAAAGAAGAAAACAAAATTGGATCAATTTTTTTTAAGTTAAAAGGAAAATTGTATGAAAATTCTGATTTTCTCTTTCATTATTTCAAATGTTATGTTTACCATATAAATGGCTTCTGAAAATAGCTTCTGTATTCTTCACAATCAAACTATGTATTATAGAAATGCTAATGTTTGTATTTCTATTCATATTGTTATTAAAAATAATATTGATCAATATATAAGTGAAACTACTGAAACCTTAATTTATGTACTCTTATGTGTGTATATACAGAGTGAATCGCCTAAAACTTGCACTGCAAATATTTCGGAAATGGAAAGTGCTATAGATGTGCAATTTTCACAGTATTGATTGGTAGTCAGGAGCTCGTACATTTAGCCTATAAACAGATTTTAATAATACTGAGAAAGTGTATCTTTTTTAGCAAACATACAATTTTTAAATGGAACAATGCCTAGTTACATCAACAGAATAAAGGTGGGGTAAATTAGAATGTCAATGGTCTTTGTTGCAGGATTCTAGTGCAACTGTTTTACGAGAAATCGTATTTTGAAAAGTTTCCACCCTGACAATTGCTTGTCCCATTCAACCTGCTTAATTGCTAGGTACGATGTTATGTTTGTTTGCATTGTGTTTTCTGTTCATTGATTGCATTGCGACTTTCTAGTCAGTTAGTTTGTGACAGTTCAAGCAGTAAGTCGTGAGTGGAAGATTGGGTTTACTAATAAAGAAAAAGCCAACATGCTCATTGAGTATGGAGAGTGTAGGAAGAATGCAGTTCATTCCTGTACAGAGTATGCAGAAACGTATCCCAATAGACATAAACCATCTCGGCAATTATTTATCAACCTCTTCAACCAATTACGTGAAAGTGGTACTGTAACACCTAGAAAATGTAACTGAAACAAACAAATGACTGGAGAAGAGACAGAAGTTAATGTTTTAGTTGCCGTTGCAGTAGATCCGCAAATTAGTTTCCACACAATCACACGTGGAAGTGGCATAAGTCAGGCAAGTGTACTACACATTCTCCATCGACATAGGTTCCATCCCTATCACATCTCTCTCGATCATGAGCTGCATGGAAACAATTTTGAGAATCGTGTTAACTTTTGTAAATGGACATTGAGACATGATACTCCAGATTCATCATGTATCTTGTTTAGTGATGAGGCAACATTTACTAATCATGGTCAGGTAAACTGCAGAAACATGCAGTATTGGTCTGTTGACAATCCCCGTTGGCTTCGTCAGGTGGAACGTCAGCGTCCATGGAGTTTAAACGTGTGGTGTGGGATAGTGAACCTTCAGCTCATAGGCCCTTTGTTCATAGAAGGAACAATGGACTCGCACAAGTATTGCAGCCTCCTGACAGACCATCTGCCACAGATGCTAGAAGATGTTCTTTTGCAAACTAGGAGGAACCTGTGGTACCAACATGATGACTGTCCAGCCCATAGTGCACAAAGTACTACAGCTTGTCTTAATGGATTATTTATAAATCATTGGATTGGACGAAGAGGACCTATTACTTGGCCAATCCGTTCACCAGATCTGACCCCTTTCCCTGTGGGGAAAGCTGAAAGACACTGTCTACAAGGGTGTACCAACTACACCAGACAATATGAAATGATGTATTATTGCTGCCTGCTCTGAAATTTCCGCTGAAATGCTAGAACGTGTGCAGCAGTCTTTCCATAGCAGACTGGAAGTGTATATTGAAGGTTGTACACATGTCGGTGCATAAAAGTTTCAAAATAAGATTTCTCGTAAACCACTTGCACTAGAATTTTGCAACAAACGCCACTGACATTCTAATTTACCCTACCTTTATTCTGTTGATGTAACTAGGCATTGTTCCATTTAAAAAATTGTATGTTTGCTCCAAAAATACACTTTCCCAGTATTATTAAAATCTGCTTATAGGCTAACTGTATGAGCCCCTTACTACCAATCAATGCTGTGAAAACTGCACATCAATAGCACTTTGCATTTCTGAAATATTTGCAGTGCAAGTTTTAGATAATTCACTCTGTATATACTCTCATTGTATCTGAAATAAAATTGATTTTGGTGTGATTTGTATCTTCTGCAGGTTACATTGGTGGTATGTTAATAAAACTAAATCACTGATCTCATGTTTACACAATAATAATTGTATGTGAGCACTTATTTTCTTTAAATGGCAAAATTCATTATGCTGTTGTCATTTATTTCTTTTAGGTTTCTAAAGAATAGATATGTGCATATACACACTTATCTGTAAATGGAAAAGTCATTTTCACCTGCATTATTTATTTCCTGTACATCCAGAGTACTTTAAAAGAATGCCCCATTGACCTCAAGTTGTTGGTTTAATTACATGCACAAATTCTTAGGGGTAATTTCTGAGAAACATCATCATATTGTTTTGAAAAAATTTCTGTTACAGAAAGAAAAAGTTGGATTAATGAAGTAAGATTTTATCTAAACTAAAAAAGGGTACTCATAGTAAAATATATATGGTCACAATTGACTGCTATTTTAAGTATATTCTGCTTTATTTAGGAAAATGTTCAGTAATACTTGTGGACGTGCTTTAACATACAAAGCTCTGAGAATATGCAAACATACATCCCTTTGTCATCTGCAAGTCTACATAATTTCTCAAAGTCAAAGCCACTGAAAGTAAAACATATGACAATTCTGTGACATGATTATAAGCATCTACAAGAGGGGGAAGATGGGGTAAGGTATTCTAAGCATATTAGAAACAAATTCTGAATTTCAATATTAAAACATCCAGTAACAAACTTGCATCACATTAGTTTAGCAGACATCTTAGCAATCTTATCTTATAACAGCATCATTTACACAGTAAGTTTCCTTTATACAGTATCTAGAATACGTATAAGAAAACAACACAAAATATACTACTGATATCTATGCTACCATGCACAAATGAATATTTAAACAACAACATTTAATAATCATGCTGATTCACAATAACTCATGCATATACTGCTGTTGTTCTGCTCTTTATACTTTTATTTACCTCAACAGATTACGGAGAAGCAGCATCATATCTGGGGAAAGAACAATTACCTAACCATTGAACTGTTTATGTAGACCTCCATGGTGTAATGGCTAGCCTGCCTAGTAATCTGTAGAGCCAGAGCTCAAACCTCAGTTGGAGACATTTGCCTGGATAAGTTTTTTTATCAGGGATTTCCCTAATCCTGAAAAGACAAATGTCTGGTAACTTTCAGCTCTTTGAACCTGGGTTCATTTGAGTACTCATTAATCATCCCTTCATTCAATGTCTCTATGATCTGATAAATTATAAGGGACATTAAGACTGAACTATTTTCATAGAATATGCACAATGTTAAACACATCAAATATCGGTGGCAGACTTAAAATTCTGCCATCTGTAGGCACCTACATATGCATTCCAACCCCTTTTCTACAAATATCTATTCTGACTCAAAATGTATTTCATACATGTTGATAAAGTTTGGAAATTTGAACCTCTTTTTTTTCTACCTGATTAATACAAATGAACCTAATGGTTCATAAGTTGCTTTATTACAGCTCTACAGTATTTGCTAATTTAACAAGAGTGAAAATGTTCAGCTATTTTCATTTTTAATACTTTGATTTGCTGTGATTTATTGGTATTGTTTCTGCAGAAAATATCATACATTCACTATAATGCATGCATTTTGGTAACCAGTTTGGTTACAGTACAACTTAAAGAATTATACAATTTGAATGCAGCTGCACTTAAACCAAAAGAAAAAGATAAACTTATGGATTTTATATGTATGCAAATTCTGAGACAACTAGAAGTTGTAATTTTCTTATCTTTAATGCCAAAGAAGAGAGAGATACTTGCACATATTACAGCTATATTATGAGTATTAGTTTGAAAAAAGAGAACAAAAACTGCCATGTTGAATATTCTATACAATATGCTCTTCAATTTGCGTACTACACCATAAAGTGTAATTCACATATCTAGCAAAGAAAATCTTAAAGCACACATAAAATACCACTTTAAGATATACAATAACAGATTTATCACAAAATAGGCTAAATATAAAATAATTTTTGAGAAAAGTGGTACCTATAATTTTCCATCACACCATTAGAGTCTATATTTGATTGGCTTATCATATTGAAATTTCCTCTGGTTTTGCTTTATGTCTTCAACTTTTTTCTTTTTTTTTCTACTTCTACTACTGTTCTCCACTATAGGACTTTTCTCTCTTCATTTTCCACATTAAAATTATGACACCCATTATAATCTAATACTAAATAGAAAATAATTGCATTGCAAGACTGGTGCCATTATTTCTCAGTTCAATCAGTCATTTGTATTGCCCAATATGAAAATAAACTTTGATGCAGACAAAGATGTGGACATAAATGCAGTATGGCAGAAACACATATATCATGCACACTTTTAAAAATGGTGCACTTAATACAGGTAAAGTCGGTTTAGTAACGCTAGTGCAGGAAAAGTAACCTACCCACAACTAAAGGGTGTCATAAGCCCAAAAATGGGAAACTTTCGAAACAATAGCAATCCTTTTAAGGAAGTAACAAACACACTTGAATCCATGTGGAGTCTCAGTTTTGACTTCCCAGTCTTTTGCATAATGTTGCTCACTTTACATGTTGCTTAGAGAGAGAGAAAGTCAGTGCAGAAAGAGATGGTGATGTTAAGAGGTTGCAACTCTGCAGAAGGGACTGAGGAGGGAAGGTCTTGTGTTGTAAAATGATTATAAGGGTTCCTCAAAGAAGGATGCTGAACTGCACACACGTTAACTAGACAGACTTTAGATGCAAGCAGACTCCATGGTACAATAGAGCAAACTGTAAGAAATCCTACCAAACTCAATGTACAAGATGCCTAAATGTAAATCCTTATATTTTATTTAGTATGTTTGATTCAAACATCATATATGTAGGTAGAAGAATTTAATTGCATTGATATAGCAAAGACTCTTAACTAGTATTGCTAAATGCTTGTACCAATAAAGTATTAGGATAGGAATTGGGTTAAAAAGTATTATGCCAAAGACAAAGAAATTGTTATTGCTTAATCATAGTAAATATCATTTAAAGAATGTGTTTTAACTGGATAATTTCTTAAATCTCATTTAAGCGAAGAGAACTTTACCATTTTTACACATAAGAGAGACTCATGGAAATATGCTCTTAAAACACACTTGCCTCCTTTTCAGATTTATTTCCTATGCAAGCATACTTACATCATCCAAAACTGATTTATTGAGGAATAATAGATTTTAGGGGAGGGGCAAGTGGGGATGGCAATCCCACAAGTACTGCTGCATCTCACTGATTTTATATTCTTATAGTAAGTTTTATGATTAGATGACTAATTTATTGGAGAATTTCAAATTTAATATATATGTTTTTACTTTCTCTATTACTTAACTATAATAAGTAGAGAAACTATTGCATTTCACCAAAAATTCAATATAAAATTGAGATATTTCTCCAATTAATAAAATGTGTAGGTCGAATATAGGCTGCTAACTTATTATTCTATTAATTACTTTAACAACTGCAATTAAAGTTAAAAATAAATAGGAGGCAATTAAAATTATAAATACAAGCTTGGAGGTTCCTAATGAATAAATAAATAAATAAAGAGCTTTATATAAAAAGTGTGAGTGAGTGAGTGAGAGTGTGTGTGTGTGTGTGTGTGTGTGTGTGTGTGTGTGTGTGTGTGTGTGTGTGTGTGTGCGCGCGCGCGCGCGCAGCTCAAAAAGAACAAATTGGATGAATACCAACTTGGTATTATTTAAGTTCAGCATTTTCCAGGAATGGAATATGAAGGTTTTCAAGAAAATTTCCCCACCCCAAACATGGAAAAAGTGTTATTGTTTTTATTTTCTCAAAAATGGATATAACAATTTTGATTGAAATACCATAAGTTTAAGATATCTGTGTATCTTGAATTTTCTGTGAATAGCCTGTGCAAGTCCTCTTTATTCTGCATTAGCTTTTTATTATAGTAAATCATGAGAGGGGAAAAAATCTTACTACACGAAAAATGTGGTTCTCATTAAAACACACAATTTGTGTAAAAATTAACCATTTCTGAGACACTTTTTTTGTTATTGGTTTGAATTTTCAAATATTTATACTTTTTTCAAGTGTAAGTTACTATTGACTTTATCTTGTGATTGTGCAAAGAGCATGGAATTTCAAAGCCATAAAATAGCAACCATTTTTTTAAAAATCTGACTATTGCTTTACCCTATAGTATCCTTCTTATAATTAAAACAAAATTGTAATGAGGTTTATCTCAATTAACAAGAAGCAGATAGAAGAATAAGCTTTTGTAAGAATAGTTTGTAAAAGAGTGAGAAGAGAAACTCATGTATACACTCTTGTGATTTTAAGTGAACTCTTAGAATATCAAATGAGATCTTGCATTCTTGCCATAAGCATACTGCTATGAATCTATGTCAATCAATTGTGCTATTTTTTATGGTAGTATCTAAAAGCTAATTGTGCAATAATCTTAAAGATATCTGCGTTCTTTTCATTTATTATATACATACCTAACAAACTTCTTGAAGATTCTGATAAGCTGAGGTGTACACTCAAAGATTTTTACCATTCCCTGCTGACCTCCCGGTCAGCATAATATACACTCAATGGTAAGTCATTGCATTGTTTTGGTCCCAATTGCAGTCCCAGTGTACATAATACTGAAGGAAGATAAAATATGTATCAAAATAAATCCCATATTGATAGCAAATCTTATGTTTTACCTGACTGTAACACAATATATGGATTTCTTCTAATTATTTTGGTACAAAGTTCTACTATGTAATGTGTTGAAAGAAACTCATATAATATACACTGAACACCGTTCGATATGTTATAGCACCCCATTTTAATTTTCCCAGATTTGATAACTATTTTTAGATGTTCTGACAAAATGGTCATGAGAGTAATGTTATTTAAACCCACATTTTATGAAATGCAGTTTAACGAAGAGCCCGCTTTTCTAAATCTGTGAACGCGCACCCCAATTGAAAATTCTGTATTGTGGTAGTGAACTTTTACTTCTGCCACAGTTCAATGATGGCGTAAGAGCATGCGATACTTCAATTTCTTCAGCTTCCGCGCGATTCTGTAGATTTTGCTCACTTTACTGTGTGTACTGAACAAGTATACATGTATACAATAGTTTTATAATGCTCAACATTTTATATAGATTTCTAGTTTGCAGATTAAAATGGTTGCAAAGCGGATGACGTTAACTATTCAACAGAATACTTCGAGATGTGTAACGTAATCCCAGAATTTCTTTGGCGCAGATTCCAAAGAAATATGAACTGGCTCGATCCACGCTGACAATAACTTCGAAACTACAGGACGCGCTCTTACATACGGAAGTAGAACAGTATGGTGCTGCAATTGCAAAAAGTAAGAAATTTTGTACTTTGTCTTTTGTGCAAAAGGAAGTTTTATTAAAATGGTTAGCAGCAAGAAGCGAAAATATGCATACAAACGGAAACATTTTAAAAGAACTGCTAGAGAAACATTAACATTGAAAATGTATGTTTTGTTTTTACTTCCAGTGAGTGGCTTGAGGGATTTAAGAAATGGCACAACCTTACATTTAAATACCACGTGCGGTAGTAGTGCGAAAGTTAATGACACCGTAAACATTTAGAAAATGTTATTACATATATAATTCATAGGGATAAATGTCACGGTGGGAGAAAAGCAAGCAGCAATTTACGACACTTTAAACTACTGCTAATTACTATGAAATAAAAAACACCAAGTTATTTTAAAAACATTCGCTCACTTCCCTGCGATTATGATTTTCAGAAAAAAGCTTTCGAGAAACGTTGAAGTTATATATTTCTTCCGCTAAAATGCAACAGACGCTTGTAGCCTCGGATCTGGAAATAATTCGTTCCTTAAAGACCAAACACAAGATCACTGGTGCAAAATTAAATTAAGTTTTATTTATGGATGCTCTTTAACTACTGTGGTTCTTAGCGTCCCATTCTATATTGGACAAAGACCAGAAATTTTGCTCAGAGGACTCTTTATCAGATTTAAGGTTCTTTTATGTGCGGTAAATCTAGGACACGGGACCACCGGCTTTGCTTCCCTTCCGAAGGAAGCCATGCTAAGGATTTTTACGCCCGAAAAAAATCCATTGCCCTCCGCCGGGTTTGAACCCGCGACCTCGGGAACTAAAGGCCAGCATGATACCACCACTGGCGCAGGGAATCATTTCCTTTCCACAGTGCGATCGTTTTATGGTGTGGCCACGGATCGCGCATATGTGCGCTCGGCACACTATTACACTGGAGGTTTTTTGTTCCGTGCTACCGCATTACTTACTCACGAGTGATAGTAACATGCATTATGACATTTTCGAATGAAATTTCCATTAACACGCATAAGTTCTTGAGCAACGTTCAGTTTCTGTTTTTATATTGTCCTTAAGTTCGTCTATAGGGTGGAGATTGTTACTAATTTTTTTTATTTTCCCGACAAATACATGCATCAGGTTCGTCAATTGTTTCCTCCGTTGGAACATTTCGGTTTTGCTTCTTAGTTTTGGCGATCCCATTGTTCTAAACTTATTAACTAGACGTTTAACAGTTTCTCTAATTGATACTGGAATACAAGGGAATTTTCCTGAAATTGTCTACATACCTGTCTACATGATTCGTTTTTACATATTTATCATACATAAAAAATTCATTGTTCAAGCGTGAATTTGTAGGCAGGCATTACAGTGGACTAATAAGACATTAACACTCTTAAGCAAATCTCACACACAACACAGATGTCTTGAATAAACCTTTGAGATGCACAAGCACAATTCTCCTTACAACACAGAAAACAAAGCAACGACTGAAGCACAGCTGATAAAGATAACCTTGAACTCGTCATGCACCGCGGTTGAGATTGGAAAAACAACGAGGTCACTGCAATACAGCCTGCTATGCATATAGCCGGTCTGTGGCCTCAACTTAAAACGAAGGTCCTGTAGAAAGAAAGAAGAAACTGAACATACTGCAGGCAATCACATGTTAGTAGCAGCATAGCAACGGATAACGCTTGCCATCATCCACAAATGCTTGTATGTACAAGGCTGGTTTTGGTGCCTCTCCTGAAGAAAGTGAGGAAGAAGAAATCATGCAATTTGCAAGAGCATTTCTCTCGCAACTCATGCAAGAGAAATGCCCCAGAAGGGCACATATGCAACATTTGAAAAATCTGTGAACTCTGATGATGAATTTGTCACTTTGGTAACACATGAGGATTTTGCAGATATTTGCAATGAGCTGAAGGAGGAGAGGAGAAATGAGTGTTACTAACATTTGCTGCAGTAGTGGAGTGGCTAGATGCTGTGAGATATTGCTCTTTTTCCCTTCAGGATTGGACTGATATACATCAAAAAGAAGCTTTCCAGTGTGAGGCATCAGGGAAAGAGGAATCAAGTTACACTGCTAGACTATTTTAAAAAGTGAGGTTAGTACCTCACCTTGACAACTTGTTACTTCCTAGTTAATTTTGAAGAATCAACCTGCAAGCCTTAATGTCAAAAAATTTAAAGCTCCGTTGTAATTTTATTTAGTACAGGTTGAGTTTATGTGGAGCCAGTCTAGTTATATAAACATTATTTTGGGCAACTAAATAAAATATTGAGTTTTATTTATGGACACACTTTAACCTCTATGGTCCTTAGTGTCCCGTTCTATATTGGCATGAAACACCAGAAATTTTGCTCAGAGGCCTTTTATCAGGCCTGAGGTTCTTTTATGTGCCGTAAATCTACGACACAGAACCACCAGCTTTACTTCCATTCCGAAGGAAGTCATGCTAAGGAGTTTTACACACAAAAAAATACACTGCCCTCCACCAGGTTTGAACACGCAACCTCGGGAACTAGAGGCTAGCATATTTTGGGTAACCATGTATATAGTTACTAAAGTATTATAATTTGAGATTGTACATAATTTATAGTTTGTAGACTAATTTTGAAGATTTAGAAGCAAGTAACAGTGATGTGTCATAATTTTAAATAAAGAGAGTTGAAGGCTGTTACACTACATCACGATGGGAACAAGCCGTCTCCCGAAACGCGTTCAAGTAAGAATATTTTAATGATGTAGTGTAACAACCTTCAACTCTCTCTATAGTTTGTAGTTTGATACGGTAATTTGTATCACAAATTACTTAAATGTAAATAATGATTGTAATACGAATATGTATTTTTATGTAACATTGATTTTAGATGTTTATTAATTGTAATTATTATTGGAAAGTGAATTTATACGGCTTTACTGAAACTGTCAATAATAGCGCAATAATGCAGCGAGGGGATGAGTTGTTTATCATTACTGGGAACAAGGAAGTTACGTAATGTTCGCGCGTTTTTTCCGTTGAGAACCTTCTAGAATATTTCCTAAAGCATATGTATTCGTGGTTTTCATTGGATATTCAAATAGACGCTAATGTTGGCGCGTTTTATTAGCCAATAGCAGTTCATTTATAATCTTTAGGCATGTCGAGGAGTGGGAGTATATAAGCCAGGTCCGAGGTAGATCGCCCCGCAGTTCAACAAAATTCTCAATACCTTACACGTCGGTCGCCCAGTTCATCAAAATTTCTAGCACGTTACACGCTGTCTTCAGTGAGTCAGTTCGTCATAAGTTACGCGCAGCAGAATTACGAGAATCTAAAATATTATACAGTTAAATATACACAAAGTTGAAGTACGTGAGTTAAAAGTGATAAGTAAGAAGTTATTACAAACAGTTTCAGTTTGGCGAGTATCTAAATCGATATGTAAAAGTGTTAGTGAACGTGTTCGGCAATAAAAATTATAAAACTAATTTTCTTCATCAGTATAATTTCTGGATAAAAGATTCCTTTCCGCTTCACAACCTGCAAAAGAGATACATGTTCGACCCAAATAGCTAGCTGGAGGACATTTAAAGTGAATTATTTCAAAACTAATGCAAATTGCTACGCCAGATGGAGCTACAAACCAGACAAATGAATGACGTCACAAGATGGCTTCAACACTGATGTAAACAACATTACGTAAAGCAATTTCTCTCGCAAATTGGCTCCACAACGTGGGGCTAACAAATACAAAAACAATATTACGTAAACAAGCAACATTCCGTCGCATATTGCCGCACCAACGTGGGGCTCGAAACATATACAATTTATTCCGTCGCATATTGGCTCCCATACGTGGGGCAGTTAAAGTTATGTAAACAAACATTTATTTGCAACACACATATACCGTTACATATTGGCACCCAGAACGTGGGGCAAGATGACCAGGAAAGGAACAAGAATAACCAGGAAGTAGCAGAATTAACCAGGAAAGTAGCAGAATTAACCAGGATGTGGAATGAATGGAGCAGTGAATTGATCTACAAGACGCAGATTCCAGAAACAACAAAAGGAACGACAGACTACGATCGTAATTCCGAGATTACAAGGCAACAGGGTAATTTAATTACAAAACATCGAGACGACGTAGATTCATCATAATACAACGCAGAAGAGACATACAAACATAGGAGAATGGGGCAGGAAGCTAGACATCAAAGTAACAGCAACAGACAGCATCATAAAGGTCAGAGTATTGTAATTTTTTTAGACAACGAAAACAATGGTTACTAGTAATATTGAAGAAACAATGATGGAGGGAGATAGTGTAACAGTTAGCTGTAATTCAATACAGAGTACAGAAAATAGCTTAAACAATGTAATATTTGATGGAGGAAATGTTAGTGCAGAAAGTGAGAATAGAATAGCAGGAAATGTTAATTTTGATGCTAGTATGATGATGGAAATGATGAGAAATTTAGGTGAAATACTAAATAAGGGTTTAGAACAAAACAGGGAAGATAGTAGTAAGAATATTGAGAAATTAAAACAAAAACTAACTCAGAAAATGGAAATGAATAAGAAAGAATTGAGGGAAGATATTAGTAAGAAAATAGATCAGAGTTTTATGGAATTGAGAGAAGATATAAAAAAAGATCATAGGAAATCAATTGAAGATATTGGTAGGAGTAATGAGATATTAGAGCAAAAAGTAGATCAAAGCAGGGAAGAAACTGAAAAGAAAGTTATGAAGCTAGATAGTAGTATGCCAAAAATGAGAGATGAAAATGAAGAATTAATAGCAAGTGAGATAGGAGAAGTTTCAAAGAAAATGCTAGACATGAACAGGGAAATAGGTAACAAAGAAAGTGAGGTTAATACTAAAAGTGAGGTTAATGTAGAATGCACAGAGTTAGGAAATCAAGTGAGTAACATTGCAAGTGAGATAAGAGAGATAAATGAGGTTATGAATGTAGATGTGAATAAGGCGCAAGTTAATTTCAGAGGGGAAATATCAGAAAGACAGAATGAGTCAGTAATGCAGAGAAATAAATTGTACGAAGAAGTTAAAGTTTTGCCTGTAAATAATCAAAAGCTAATTTCTGAAATTAACAAGTATCAAGCTGTTCAAAATGAAAACTCCAGTCCAGTACAGTTTAGTACAGATTTGTTAGAGTATTCTCAAATTAAAATGATAGCAGAAGAATTGAAAATGAAAGTTGTTAAAAGATGTATTGTTCAGGAAGCTTTAGATGGTTTTCAAATGTTATCATGTGATGAAATTTCATATGAATACAACAGGTTATTCATGAACAAAAATTTGAAGGTTAGGATACGGCTACGAGTAATGTTTAGCCACACACAATTTGATCCAGGAGGGTAAATAGCAATGAGATGTAAAGTAAATGCTGGATAGGTAAAGATGACTTGCAGAGAAATGTATTGGAACGTAAGAGGGTTAACTAAATATATATATGTCATTTGAAAACAGAAATAAATTCAAAAAAAAATAAAAAGAAATAAATATTTAAAAGAAAAAAATAACATTTTTTAGTAACTGTAACAACATTTGAAAATTAAGAATGCAAAGATTGAAACTTAATATGATATTAAAGTAAAAGTACGTAAATACAATTCCAAGAACATTATTAAAATAAAGTACAAAATAACAAAAATGGATAAAAATAATTAAAAACAAATACTTATGTAGCAACAAACAGAAAAGGTGAAACATTGTCTAGATTTAAGAGATGTAAATATATGTAGAGGGTGAATATTTTGGTAAATATGTATAATAATTACAAAAATCTTAAATGTATAAATTTTTGTCAACAACTTAAGAAAGTAAACAATTTGGTAGCAGTGATTAAATAATTTAGGGTAAAGTATTTGCTATACAAAAAAAAATTTGTGATGTCAGATTAATATCTAAATTAATTAAACCAGAGCCAGTAAGTAGTGGAGAAAAAAAAAAAAAAAAAATATGTCGTGTGTTAAATACGTGTGAAGTGTTAAGTGAAAGTGATAGCGTGTGTTCCAAGATTTAGGAGACTAAAAACACAATTATAAAATTTCCAAACAAATTATAAATATTTATAATTATGTTTCTAGTGGGGCATATGATACGGTAATTTGTATCACAAATTACTTAAATGTAAATAATGATTGTAATACGAATATGTATTTTTATGTGACATTGATTTTAGATGTTTATTAATTGTAATTATTATTGGAAAGTGAATTTATACGGCTTTACTGAAACTGTCAATAATAGCGCAATAATGCAGCGAGGGGATGAGTTGTTTATCATTACTGGGAACAAGGAAGTTACGTAATGTTCGCGCGTTTTTTCCGTTGAGAACCTTCTAGAATATTTCCTAAAGCATATGTATTCGTGGTTTTCATTGGATATTCAAATAGACGCTAATGTTGGCGCGTTTTATTAGCCAATAGCAGTTCATTTATAATCTTTAGGCATGTCGAGGAGTGGGAGTATATAAGCCAGGTCCGAGGTAGATCGCCCCGCAGTTCAACAAAATTCTCAATACCTTACACGTCGGTCGCCCAGTTCATCAAAATTTCTAGCACGTTACACGCTGTCTTCAGTGAGTCAGTTCGTCATAAGTTACGCGCAGCAGAATTACGAGAATCTAAAATATTATACAGTTAAATATACACAAAGTTGAAGTACGTGAGTTAAAAGTGATAAGTAAGAAGTTATTACACACAGTTTCAGTTTGGCGAGTATCTAAATCGATATGTAAAAGTGTTAGTGAACGTGTTCGGCAATAAAAATTATAAAACTAATTTTCTTCATCAGTATAATTTCTGGATAAAAGATTCCTTTCCGCTTCACAACCTGCAAAAGAGATACATGTTCGACCCAAATAGCTAGCTGGAGGACATTTAAAGTGAATTATTTCAAAACTAATGCAAATTGCTACGCCAGATGGAGCTACAAACCAGACAAATGAATGACGTCACAAGATGGCTTCAACACTGATGTAAACAACATTACGTAAAGCAATTTCTCTCGCAAATTGGCTCCACAACGTGGGGCTAACAAATACAAAAACAATATTACGTAAACAAGCAACATTCCGTCGCATATTGCCGCACCAACGTGGGGCTCGAAACATATACAATTTATTCCGTCGCATATTGGCTCCCATACGTGGGGCAGTTAAAGTTATGTAAACAAACATTTATTTGCAACACACATATACCGTTACATATTGGCACCCAGAACGTGGGGCAAGATGACCAGGAAAGGAACAAGAATAACCAGGAAGTAGCAGAATTAACCAGGAAAGTAGCAGAATTAACCAGGATGTGGAATGAATGGAGCAGTGAATTGATCTACAAGACGCAGATTCCAGAAACAACAAAAGGAACGACAGACTACAATCGTAATTCCGAGATTACAAGGCAACAGGGTAATTTAATTACAAAACATCGAGACGACGTAGATTCATCATAATACAACGCAGAAGAGACATACAAACATAGGAGAATGGGGCAGGAAGCTAGACATCAAAGTAACAGCAACAGACAGCATCATAAAGGTCAGAGTATTGTAATTTTTTTAGACAACGAAAACAATGGTTACTAGTAATATTGAAGAAACAATGATGGAGGGAGATAGTGTAACAGTTAGCTGTAATTCAATACAGAGTACAGAAAATAGCTTAAACAATGTAATATTTGATGGAGGAAATGTTAGTGCAGAAAGTGAGAATAGAATAGCAGGAAATGTTAATTTTGATGCTAGTATGATGATGGAAATGATGAGAAATTTTGGTGAAATACTAAATAAGGGTTTAGAACAAAACAGGGAAGATAGTAGTAAGAATATTGAGAAATTAAAACAAAAACTAACTCAGAAAATGGAAATGAATAAGAAAGAATTGAGGGAAGATATTAGTAAGAAAATAGATCAGAGTTTTATGGAATTGAGAGAAGATATAAAAAAAGATCATAGGAAATCAATTGAAGATATTGGTAGGAGTAATGAGATATTAGAGCAAAAAGTAGATCAAAGCAGGGAAGAAACTGAAAAGAAAGTTATGAAGCTAGATAGTAGTATGCCAAAAATGAGAGATGAAAATGAAGAATTAATAGCAAGTGAGATAGGAGAAGTTTCAAAGAAAATGCTAGACATGAACAGGGAAATAGGTAACAAAGAAAGTGAGGTTAATACTAAAAGTGAGGTTAATGTAGAATGCACAGAGTTAGGAAATCAAGTGAGTAACATTGCAAGTGAGATAAGAGAGATAAATGAGGTTATGAATGTAGATGTGAATAAGGCGCAAGTTAATTTCAGAGGGGAAATATCAGAAAGACAGAATGAGTCAGTAATGCAGAGAAATAAATTGTACGAAGAAGTTAAAGTTTTGCCTGTAAATAATCAAAAGCTAATTTCTGAAATTAACAAGTATCAAGCTGTTCAAAATGAAAACTCCAGTCCAGTACAGTTTAGTACAGATTTGTTAGAGTATTCTCAAATTAAAATGATAGCAGAAGAATTGAAAATGAAAGTTGTTAAAAGATGTATTGTTCAGGAAGCTTTAGATGGTTTTCAAATGTTATCATGTGATGAAATTTCATATGAATACAACAGGTTATTCATGAACAAAAATTTGAAGGTTAGGATACGGCTACGAGTAATGTTTAGCCACACACAATTTGATCCAGGAGGGTAAATAGCAATGAGATGTAAAGTAAATGCTGGATAGGTAAAGATGACTTGCAGAGAAATGTACTGGAACGTAAGAGGGTTAACTAAATATATATATGTCATTTGAAAACAGAAATAAATTAAAAAAAATAAAATAAAAATAAATAAATATTTAAAAGAAAAAAATAACATTTTTTAGTAACTGTAACAACATTTGAAAATTAAGAATGCAAAGATTGAAACTTAATATGATATTAAAGTAAAAGTACGTAAATACAATTCCAAGAACATTGTTAAAATAAAGTACAAAATAACAAAAATGGATAAAAATAATTAAAAACAAATACTTATGTAGCAACAAACAGAAAAGGTGAAACATTGTCTAGATTTAAGAGATGTAAATATATGTAGAGGGTGAATATTTTGGTAAATATGTATAATAATTACAAAAATCTTAAATGTATAAATTTTTGTCAACAACTTAAGAAAGTAAACAATTTGGTAGCAGTGATTAAATAATTTAGGGTAAAGTATTTGCTATACAAAAAAAAATTTGTGATGTCAGATTAATATCTAAATTAATTAAACCAGAGCCAGTAAGTAGTGGAGAAAAAAAAAAAAAAAAAAAAAACATGTCGTGTGTTAAATACGTGTGAAGTGTTAAGTGAAAGTGATAGCGTGTGTTCCAAGATTTAGGAGACTAAAAACACAATTATAAAATTTCCAAACAAATTATAAATATTTATAATTATGTTTCTAGTGGGGCATATGATACGGTAATTTGTATCACAAATTACTTAAATGTAAATAATGATTGTAATACGAATATGTATTTTTATGTGACATTGATTTTAGATGTTTATTAATTGTAATTATTATTGGAAAGTGAATTTATACGGCTTTACTGAAACTGTCAATAATAGCGCAATAATGCAGCGAGGGGATGAGTTGTTTATCATTACTGGGAACAAGGAAGTTACGTAATGTTCGCGCGTTTTTTCCGTTGAGAACCTTCTAGAATATTTCCTAAAGCATATGTATTCGTGGTTTTCATTGGATATTCAAATAGACGCTAATGTTGGCGCGTTTTATTAGCCAATAGCAGTTCATTTATAATCTTTAGGCATGTCGAGGAGTGGGAGTATATAAGCCAGGTCCGAGGTAGATCGCCCCGCAGTTCAACAAAATTCTCAATACCTTACACGTCGGTCGCCCAGTTCATCAAAATTTCTAGCACGTTACACGCTGTCTTCAGTGAGTCAGTTCGTCATAAGTTACGCGCAGCAGAATTACGAGAATCTAAAATATACACTTAAATATACACAAAGTTGAAGTACGTGAGTTAAAAGTGATAAGTAAGAAGTTATTACAAACAGTTTCAGTTTGCCGAGTATCTAAATCGATATGTAAAAGTGTTAGTGAACGTGTTCGGCAATAAAAATTATAAAACTAATTTTCTTCATCAGTATAATTTCTGGATAAAAGATTCCTTTCCGCTTCACAACCTGCAAAAGAGATACATGTTCGACCCAAATAGCTAGCTGGAGGACATTTAAAGTGAATTATTTCAAAACTAATGCAAATTGCTACGCCAGATGGAGCTACAAACCAGACAAATGAATGACGTCACAAGATGGCTTCAACACTGATGTAAACAACATTACGTAAAGCAATTTCTCTTGCAAATTGGCTCCACAACGTGGGGCTAACAAATACAAAAACAATATTACGTAAACAAGCATTAATTCCGTTGCAAATTGGCTCCCAAACGTGGGGCTAAAATTAATGTTAAATAAGAACAACATTAATACCTTTACAAGTTTGCTCTTACAGCATATCATATTTTACTTATTGTTGGAATAGTTTTATGAACCTTTTGCTACTTTTAAAACATTAAATGCTTTAAAATTTGATTTGTTATGTATAGCTTTTACATTTGAAATGTTCATTAAATGAATTCAAAAACATTAACTAATTAATTTCTAGCAACACAATGTCCAATTTATAAGAGAAAAATGTGCACAAGATATGCAAAGATTAGATGGGGTGTTCCACTCGTTCATTGATACACTTTGGTATACAGCTCTTATTACTCGTTTTCCAAGTTTTTTCCAATAGAGTATCTGGTATCATTCACAAATTTGTCACATCTTTTACATGCACAGTTGTTGTCAGGATCATAGTATGATGGCCAATTTATGAAAACTCTTATTAAGGACAAAAGTTTTGATCCTGAAACTCGTTTAAAAGGGGTTCTTCTGAATAATGGAATGCAGATGGATAGCAGACTCCATGTCTCCATGATGAGGGTTGTTCTACTATAATCAACATGTTTACAGTTCTAACAAAAATGAAACCTTATTTGTACACATTTTATAAATGAAAAATGTTGACTTTATTTGCAAACACAGCATTATTTTACTATGTACAGTTTGCTGTATGTTGGATCTCAGGTGTTGCAAAGGAACAATATTTGTCGTGAATAAAAAAGCTTTCATCAATGTAATAGATCTGATGACTATTTAAGGTTATGCAGTGTTTAATTCTGATAAAGTACAGCTTTCAAGCTCCTTTATCTTGTGAAAAAAGTAAGTTATGTTAACTACTAAGAAAATGCACTTATATTCAAAAGTTTTAGACTTTCAAAGCAGAAAGCAAGATAGAAACACAAATTTTTCTTAAATTCTACTAACTTGAGAAAAACGAAGAATGAGCCTGCTTCTGTGGTGAGTGGGGTAGATTTTTTTTTTCTTATCCCAAGAAGATAAATGTGGAGTAACTCTAAGCTATAGGGACCCTGGGCTCATTTGAGTACCATATCATTCATCTATCATCTGATATGACTTACTAGTTAAAGGACTTTAAACTTAAAGAAAGAAAGAAAAAACGGATCATAAAATTAATTCAGCTATATTACAGGCACTTCTAGAAACCAGCTTCATGGCATCTGATACGGTAATTTGTATCACAAATTATTTAAATGTAAATAATGATTGTAATATGAATATGTATTTTTATGTGACATTGATTTCCGATGTTTATTAATTGTAATTATTATTGGTAAATAATAATATACGGCTTTACTGAAACTGTCAATAATAGCGCAATAATGCAGCGAGGGGGGTGAGCTGTTTATCGTTATTGGGAACAAGGAAGTTATGTAATGTTTGGCGCGTTTTCGGTAGAAACTTCTGGAATGTTTCCCTAAAAGCAATATGTATTCGTGGTTTTCATTGGATATTAAAATAGACGCTAATGTTGGCGCGTTTTATTAGCCAATAGCAGTTCATTTATAATCTTTAGGCATGTCGAGGAGTGGGAGTATATAAAGTCGAGTCCGTGGTAGATCGCCTCCAGTTCAACAAAATTCTCAATACCTTACACGTAGGTCGCCTAGTTCATCAAAATTTCTAGCACGTTATATGTTGTCTTCAGTCAGTCAGTTCGTCATAAGTTACGTGCAGCAGAATTATGAGAATCTAAAGTATTATACAGTTAAATATACACAAAGTTGAAGTACGTGAGTTAAAAGTGATAAGTAAGAAGTTATTACAAACAGTTTCAGTTTGGCGAGTATTTAAATCAATCTGTAAAAGTGTTAGTGAACGTGTTCGGCAATAAAAATTATAAAACAAAATTTTCTTCATCAGTATAATTTCTGGATAAAAGATTCCTTTCCGCTTCACAACCTGTAAGAGATACATGTTCGACCCAAACAGTTAGCCGGAGGACATTTGAAATGAAATCAAATCGAACACTAACAGTGATGCAAATTGCTAACGCCAGATGGAGCTACAAACCAACCAAACAAATGAATGACGTCACAAGATGGTAACGCGTGAAGTAAACACACATACATAAACATCACAAGCATCAACATTATTTGTAATATTGCTACAAATTGGCACCCAGAACGTGGGGCACGATAACCAGGAAAGGAACACGATGGCCAGGAAAGAAGCATAGTGACCAGGAAAGGAAAACGATGACCAGGAAAGGATCAGCATAACAAGGACGTGGAACGAATGCAGCAGTGAAATGAACTACAAGACGCAGATTCCAGAAACAACAAAACGAACGACAGACTATATGGATGATTGGACATCGTAATTCCGAGATTACAAGGCAACAGGGTAATTCAACTACAAAAACATCGAGACGACCTAGATTCATCATAATACAACGCAGAAGCGACATACAAATCTAGGAGAATGGGGCAGGAAGCTGGACATCAAAGTAACAGCAACAGACAGCATCACAAAAGGTCAGAGTATAGTAATTTTTTTTAGAAAACGAAAACAATGGCTACTAGTAATATTGAAGAAACAATGATGGAAGGGGATAGTGTAACAGTTAGCTGTAATTCAATACAGGTTACAAAAAAAAGCTCAAACGATGTAGTATTGGAGGGAGGAAATGTTAGTGTAGAAAGTAAGAATAGAATAGCAGGAAATGTTAATCTTGATACTAGAATGATTATGGAGATGCTGAAAAAGATTAATGAGAATATGGAAAAGAATAAGAGGGAATTGAGGGAAGAATTAAGGGAAGATATGCAAAAGAGTTTTGAGAAATTAGGGGAAGCTATAGACAGGAGTCATAGGAAATTTAGGGAAAGTATTGGTAGGAGGAATGAGATATTAGAGCAAAAAGTAGATCAAAGCAGGGAAGAAATTGAAAAGAAAGTTACGAAGCTAGATAGTAGTATGCCAAAAATGAGTGATGAAAAGGAAGTAATAGTAAGTGAGATAGGAGAAGTTTCAAAGAAAATGCTAGACATGAGCTTGGAAATAGGTAACAAAGAAAGTGAGGTTAATGTAGAATGTACAGAGTTAGGAAGTCAAATGAGTAGTATTTCAAGTGAGTTAAGAGAGATAAAAGAGGTTATGAATGTAGATGTAAATGAGGCGCAAGTTAATTTCAGAGGGGAAATATCAGAAATACAGAATGAGACAGTAATGCAAAGAAATAAATTGTACCAAGATGTTCAAAATGAAAACTCCAGTCCAGTACAGTTTAGTACAGATTTGTCAGAATATTCTCAAGTTATAAAGATAGCAGATGAATTGAAAATGAAAGTTGTTAAAAGATGTGTAGTTCAAGAAACTTTAGATTGTTTTCAAATGTTATCATGTGACGAAATTTCATATGAATACAAGAGGTTATTCATGAACAAAAATTTGAAGGTTAGGTTACGGCTACGAGTAATGTTTAGCCACACACAATTTGATCCAGGAGGGTAAATAGCAATGAGATGTAAAGTAAATGCTGGATAGTTAAAGATGACTGCAGAGAAATGTATTGGAACGTAAGAGGGTTAACTAAATATATATATGTCATGAGAAAACAGAAATAAATTAAAAAAAAAAAAAAATAGAAAAATAAAAAGAAATAAATATTTAAAAGAAAAAAATAACATTTTTTTGTAACTATAACAGTATTTAAAAATTAAGAATGCAAAGATTGAAACTTAATATGATATTAAATTAAAAGTACGTAAATACCATTCCAAGGGTATTGTTAAAATAATGTACAAAATAACAAAAATGGGTAAAATAATTGAAACAAATACTTATGTAGCAAACAGAAAATGTGAAACAGTACTTAGATTTAAGAGATTTAAATATATGTGTAGAGGGTAAATATTTTAGTAAATATGTATAGTAATTACATAAAATTGTTAAATGCACAAAATTTTGTTAACAATATAAGAAACTCAAAACCAATTTTGAAACAGTAATTAAATAATTTAGGGTAAAGTAGTTGCTATAAAAAAAAAATTTGTAATGTCAGATTAATGTCTAAACAAATTAAACAAGAGCCAGTACGTAGTGGTGAGATAAAAAAAAAAAGAAAAACATATCGTGTGTTAAATGCGTGTGAAGTGTTAAGTGAAAGTGATAGCGTGTGTTCCAAGATTTAGGAGACTAAAAACCCAATTACAAAATTTCCAAACAAGTTGTAAATATTTATAATTATGTTTCTAGTGGGGCATATGATACGGTAATTTGTATCACAAATTATTTAAATGTAAATAATGATTGTAATATGAATATGTATTTTTATGTGACATTGATTTCCGATGTTTATTAATTGTAATTATTATTGGTAAATAATAATATACGGCTTTACTGAAACTGTCAATAATAGCGCAATAATGCAGCGAGGGGGGTGAGCTGTTTATCGTTATTGGGAACAAGGAAGTTATGTAATGTTTGGCGCGTTTTCGGTAGAAACTTCTGGAATGTTTCCCTAAAAGCAATATGTATTCGTGGTTTTCATTGGATATTAAAATAGATGCTAATGTTGGCGCGTTTTATTAGCCAATAGCAGTTCATTTATAATCTTTAGGCATGTCGAGGAGTGGGAGTATATAAAGTCGAGTCCGTGGTAGATCGCCTCCAGTTCAACAAAATTCTCAATACCTTACACGTAGGTCGCCTAGTTCATCAAAATTTCTAGCACGTTATATGTTGTCTTCAGTCAGTCAGTTCGTCATAAGTTACGCGCAGCAGAATTACGAGAATCTAAAGTATTATACAGTTAAATATACACAAAGTTGAAGTACGTGAGTTAAAAGTGATAAGTAAGAAGTTATTACAAACAGTTTCAGTTTGGCGAGTATCTAAATCAATCTGTAAAAGTGTTAGTGAACGTGTTCGGCAATAAAAATTATAAAACAAAATTTTCTTCATCAGTATAATTTCTGGATAAAAGATTCCTTTCCGCTTCACAACCTGTAAGAGATACATGTTCGACCCAAACAGTTAGCCGGAGGACATTTGAAATGAAATCAAATCGAACACTAACAGTGATGCAAATTGCTAACGCCAGATGGAGCTACAAACCAACCAAACAAATGAATGACGTCACAAGATGGCTTCAACACTGAGGTAAACAACATTACATAAAGCAATTTCTCTAGCAAATTGGCTTCCACAACGTGGGGCTAACAAATACAAATACAATATTACGTAAGCATCTACCGTTACAAATTGGCTACCAAACGTGGGGCTACAATAATGTTACACAAATACATTAATATCGCTACACATCGATGGGCTTCATTAACTGTCAGAGAGTAACAATAGGTGGTATTAATAATAGCAAGCCGTGACTCATGAGCCATGGCTTGTAGCAAAACCAAATCGTCGGTAGCAGTGAGTCGGGAGTCACAGATTTGGTATTAATAAAAACTTCCCCTCCATGCTGAGCCTTGGCTCTATGATTGCAAGTCTCTGACTCGTGATTCCCCTCTTCCTGATTGCAAATGCATTATTGTCGAGCGGAGGTTTAGGTATTTTTGTGGCACTATATCCATCACAAAAGACTGAAGAAAGCATTCAGTTTGTATCTTCTTTTGTGAACTTAACCACCAAAAGAGATAATGAGCAAATCTCAGCTGTCTGCGGACAAGCGGAAAAGGCTCCTGCTATGACCAAAGTGCAGCGAAAACTAAAAGAGAATTTGAATCTTCGCCTAACAGAAGATCAGACAAGGAAGAAAATAAGAAATATGAAAAGTCGCCTAAAAGTGAAGACTGATCTGCGACGGACAGGCAACAAGCCCATAGCCCTGAAAAACTTAGAAAACAAGTTTTTAGACCTTATTCAAGGGGAATCAAATCCATCTATAGTTTCGTTAAGAGGTAAGAATAGTAAGGATGACTTTCGATTATTCTCCGGTTTACTGATGCTACTAGTAAAGCTCTGTTTTATGAAATAATTCAAGGTTACAAAACTTTTTGCTGTTTTTGAGATGTTGCAATAACGTAAAATAACACTGCCATTCAAATTTAGCAGCTTGTAGTGATGCAGTGGTTGCTGAAAATTTGATCCACTTTCTTGATTTTTGTTTAATGCCAGAAGAAACTTTCCAAAATATATTTAAACTGTACCTTGTGAAACGTCCAAGTTCTCTGCCACACCAGACTGGAATCCAGGGTCCCCAATGCAGTGTAGAAATATTCTCATTTTTCCCTAGTACATAAGGGCCTTTCCTCTTGTCTCCACAGTTTCCGGAAGGAAATGCCGGGCAAGCCACCTCACGTTTTCTTTCTCAAACCTATAAAGTTGTTTATAATTGTAGGCTTCAGAATACCGGCGCATTTTATAGTATTTTTCTTTTCTCAGGTTGACGTTCACTTACAACTGAGCCATCGCCTAAGTTTGAGACAGCTACTGAGGTGGCTTAAAAAATCATAAGCGATGGATCTTAAAGTGAAATCACAATTCCATTTTATTAATATCACACCTAGAGCCGTGACTTGCTAGGAGGAGGGGTTGAGTCGTTGATAAGTCAAAGGTCATGCTAAGCTTGTGTTGTTGCGTTTTATTAATACGGAAGTGAGCCATGGCTAAGAAATTATGAGTTTTAAGTCATGGCTTGCTTTTATTAATACCACCCAATATGCAGGTTTGGCATGACTGCCTACAAGAATCAGGAAACACGATACTCAATGCCTTCTAGTAATGTACAAATCTCAATAGCCACTAAAATAAAAGCATCCTGAAGCCATTGTTCCTTACTATAGAGTATTAGTGGTTTAATACTTGAAATAAGAGGCAGTATTTACTGAGTAGTTCACATTGAGGGGTATTAACAGGCAAAAATAACTGTACAATGTACTGAAAGACTTTGTTTGAAGTACTGTTAGAGTGAAATATGAGTGGATTGTGGAACAGTATACAGAACGGGACAAATTGATTAACTAGGGTCTCACATGACTTTGACTTGCTGTTAAAGATAATTAACAGAAATGGCTTGAGAGCAAGTCCAATTTGTGAGGAGGAGTAATCATGGTTAAGTATTTTGATCTATGTAATCATGGTTAAGTGTTTTGGTGACCTGCAGGGCCATAGAAAATGGAGTATATACAAGGTGGTATCCAAAATATTTGGGACTGGTGCTGTCATCTCAACAGTAGCTGCAGTAGAGTTTTGTTGTGCTAGGTGGCAACACTAGTACATCTGTTGAGTGAGTGTTTAAAGTTTCATGCAACTGGGTAGATGTGTTGAGATGCTATAGTATTTTTCATGATACTCTGTGTGTGGTGTATGGTGATTTTATGATGGATCCAAGATTAGAACACAGAGTGTGCATCAAATTCTGTGCAAATCTTGGGGAAAATGCTACACACACACTTGCAATGATTCAACAATGTTGCGGTCAAAGTATGAGCCGTACACATGTGTTTGAGTGGCATGCTCGGTTCAGGAACTGCCGTACAGCTATTGAAGATGATGCTCACACCGTTAGGCCTGTCAGCTGCACAAGCTGCGTGCTCCTCTTTTTCTTTGATACCGAGGGGATTGTGCACAAAGAATCCATCCCACCAAATCAAACAGTGAATTCTACATACTGCTGTGATGTTTTGCGATGGCTCCGTGAAAATGTGCGGAGACGATGGCCCAAATTTTGGTGACAAGGGAACTGGCTGTTGCATACAATAATGTGCCCTGTCACTATTCCTTGATCACCAGGAGCTTTTTGACGAAAAACATGATGGCTGTCCCCCACCCACCATACTCGCCTGAAAATAAAGTTGAAAGGACATTGGTTCGACACAACTGAGAGGATTCAAGAAGAAACGCTAAACACTCTCAAAGAACATGACTTCCAGGATGCATTTGGAAAATGGCAGAATCTCTGGGACCGGTGTATACGTGTGGAAGGGAACCACTTCGAGGGAGGGAACCACTTCGAGGGTGAAGGCAATCATTAGTCTCAAAGTAAGTTTTTGACCAGATAACAGCACCAGTCCCAAATATTTTGGATACCACCTCATACATTGAATAAAGGGTTACAGGCATGTTGAGTACTACCAGCAAGCAAAGAAGAAGAGGATGGAATAGGTTAAATTTTGCATGGCAAGACAGCTCAGGCTTGAAAAGGATACGGTAGTGAGCAAGTTATGCAAATTCTACTGGATGCCTCAGCTATTTTTATTATTATTCTGTTTGAGTATGTGTGTGTTCATTCTCCATACATAGTAAAATATGGGACAATGATATGAGCAATAAATTTGCCCAGTTTTTGTATTTGGTAATCATCTTGTTCAAGAAGTTATACAGAATTATGGTTTTCTTTCTTTCTTTCTTTCTTTCTTTCTTTCTTGTCCCATCTTTGTTATGGTAATACTTTTTTCTACTATCCTTGTGTATGATAAAATCTTATGCATGCAGTTGTTAAAGTTACATTTCAATTTAAATAAATATTGTCATTCATTCAGTTTTTGTAAGAACCTTAATAATCAGCTAATCTGGTGAATTAACTTCTTTATTAGTCTTAAACTATTGCATATAACTTACTACAAAATAAATTTTGCAAAACTGATACTGATGGTCTCACTTTCAAATTGTTACAAATGACTTTCCAGTAACTACTTATGATATAGCTAAAACTTAACAAGTGGTTTTATCAATTGATTGAAATAATTCGAAAATTATAGAACACAATCTGCTACCACAATAGGCATCACATACAATGTATGGAGGCAACATTTGAGAGTTTGGCAGTCCTGAAGAATGAATAAATTGGAAAATCAGGACTGCAACTGCTGCGCAAGTCAGACTTTTGTGCTCAAGGGACCTAAAAGAAAGGAAATGATGGCTCTAATTTTAAGTAATGCCCATCAGAAAGTTGACTAGCTTTTTCCACCAAACTGTTAGAAGTAATTATGTAATTAACAAAGCTGGGTTATTTATTTTTTCTTAACTTCAGTCATTTAAATAACTGAAAAAAACATTTTAAAAATGGTCACTGTATTATCCTCTTCCCAAAGCTTTTCAATGCCATTTACACTGGTTTACTGCCAATAGCAGGATGATTTTTTGGAATCTTATGACACTTAGAACTCTAAATAGTCACTGAATGAGTTATTATTTTAACTAGAAGGGTATTTCAGTACAAAAATTAATTATTTGGAAAATGTGCACAATATTAAAACATGCATTGTGATATTTTTTATTTTGAAACTGAATAAGAACTTTAATCTCTTAGTATAATAAATAAGACGTAAAATCTCCATCATAGTACCAGTCAGTATATGTCAGAATTTAAATTTCATACTTTTAAAATCATTTAAACATTATTTTGATCACAAACAAAAATGAAAAATTTATATTTTGGAAACTATTGACTTTTAAGCTGAAAATCACTTCCAAGTACCACAGTTTTGCAAGGAAATAAAGTATGTATTGCATGTCAGGGGCAAGGTGAATTGGCAACAAGAACAGGAGTTATGTTATCCCACCTGTATGATGTGGGGTTGATTCTCTACCTGCAAAGGAATCAGGTTTAAATCTAATTTGGACTGACTCACCCATGTAACTCTTTCCTTAAAAGATAGATTCTATGATCTATGGATCCCAGGTTCATTTGAGCATCAGTTTTACACATTTCACTCACCATTCGATATCCTGCTGGTTAAAGGATGTTAAACTTACAACAAAACAGTCATTCTATTCACAGATGAATAATGTAGAAACTGGGATGTATACAGGAAGATCAGAAATTTAAAGGGAGATAGTCTGGGGAACAACAATACCTAATATACAAATAGAAACTGTTTTGATCTGTGGAAAAACAAAGATGTTTTGCAGCTAAAGCAACTGGCTATGAAATCTCTTGCAAACATTATAATGGTACAGACATGATGTAGAGTGTGTCTAAATGGTCTGTAAGGCACAGTGTTACAGTATTCAAGCAGCCTGCTTAGTCCCAAAATTCAATGCAATGAAGCATTTGTAGGATAGCCTTAAGCAGGGATTTTTTTTTTTTTTTTTTTTTTTTTTGAGGGAACTGAAAGCAAACAGATTCTGGATCATATATTCATCTTCTTCATCACTGGCAAAATTGCAAACAAAATTAAATGCCTTACCTAATGCAAAGTAGCAGGACTTACAGCAATTGGTGGTGGTACAGTTCACTGATAGCACATACATATTTTTAAATTATTTAGAAAAAAAAACTTTTTATTGGAAAGGATTAAAGTTTCTTGGTGGACTGTTGTATTGTTGTAGTAAGTATTGTACTTATTGTTTATGCAGCCTGATGGCTGAATTCCACCCTCAATTATGGACGAATTCAAGAAAAATATGCTGTTTAGACAATTCTGATGTGAGAACAAGGTTCAATCATTACTCATAGTCCAAAAAGCATGAATAAAGTCTTCTACATACATTTATGGATACAATATTTATGTTCACCTCAGTCTTATTCCTAATATAATATGTTAATTAATTTGTGTTTGTCACATATTTAAGTTAAATGAAGTTACCAAAATCTTACATAAAGAAAATCAACAGAAAAGAGATTGAACAATTATGCAAGTTTCAACTTACAAGAAATCAGCATTTTTCTCATGATATGCATATTACTGCATTCCCAGCATGCAAAACACACAAATGCACATACATTCGTGTAAACTTCACCTTTACAAGCATGCATTGATAATTTTTGCTACATAGCTTTATAAAAAACATACAATTATATTCAGCCTCGTATTTATGCATGAGACATGGGCTGAGTCCAGGGCAGCAACTTTGAGGAAATAATTATATATATATATATATATATATATATATATATATATATATATATATGCTGAAAATAAATTTTCACATGCGCTAAAAAAGAGCTGCGATGGCATGGGAATTCTTATTAGTGAGAGGGAAATTGTAGGAGACGGATGGAGATCGTATGTGCATGGTGCAACTGGAAACACTGCCTTCCTGCATGCTGCCTGCACTGTTTTTGGGTGGTGTCACGCAGGTGAGGTGGGGTGGGGAGTCTGTTGGGCCCATGGGTGTACCATTACCTAAATACGGGGCTGATTATACTGATATTAATCACAATGATATTAAAGTGTTATAATGGAAAACTGTCTATTATTCATGTCATAGTATCAGTTATGTCGGTTAAAAGCATTTAAAAAGCTAATCATGCAAAAAGATATACAATATTTTACCATATACACTGTAGGAAACTTCCTTTTTGATTCCGAAACAATTTCATTCCAACAGTGTCCTTCAAGGCTTCCCATTCCTAGAAAAAATATCACAATGCACACTGGGGAAGCTACCAGTTGATCTAGAATAATCTTCTTTGAAATACTTTTGAAGTCCCTTCTTGGTAGAAGTTTGTCCAAGATTTTGTAGAAAATATGCTGAGGTGGACCTTGAGCTAATCCAACAACAAACATTCGACCTAAAAGCATAATACATTGCTGTTTGTTAAAATACAGAGCCTGTCATGGAAATCTGAAGATAGCTATTATACAGTGTTATGTTCATTTAGGGAATAGATATATTCTTTAATTACTTAAGCATGATAATTATTTGTAAATAATTAAATTTCCATAAAGAGCTAAGTAATAATACTAATTATCATCACGTTTGTAAGTATTACTTGTCCCACCACATCATACTCTAAACACATTATACTGAACTTTGGGATTTTATTTCCACTGGCAATGAAGAAAATCTGCTTCTCACATTTAATGTAGAAAGCAATGTTTATCACAATTAACGAGAAGAATGCAGAAAAGCTTCAGTATGTATAATTTGCATAACAGCTACGAGAAAGTAAATAGCCAAAGTAATGTAAAAAGGTAACTTTTTTTTTTTTTTTTTTTTTGGGTGACCCATCTGAAATGTGAAATTAACTGTTGGTTTAAGTTTTATATATATATACTTTATATATTACTCTACAAGTATAGTATTAAAAATTAGATGTCTATTGGCTGCAAATTTATACACAACAATGAAAGACCAAATTCTAAAGCAAAACTAAAAAAGGATATAAGAGTATGCTTGTGGTCAATGCTCAGAAATTTGTGGTGCAAATTATAAATTTCTCTTAAGTGTTATAAGCTTTGGCAGTTTCTTTACTGTATGACAAGTGTGTAAATTCAAAAATCGAAAAGAGAACAAGAAGCCTACAGGTAACATCAAAATATGCAAAATCTATTAAATAATTTATGCCATAAATGGTAAGGTTACAATTATAGAGAATAAAAGACTCTCATTTTCTAAAGATATTAATTTATAATGCAAGAGGAAACTGAAATGTTGGGCAACGGAGGAAAGATTGGAAGAAATTGAAGTCAAGAACATGACTGATGGACAGTTTTTAAATTTAAGTGGCGTGTGGGTTTTCTGTACACCCACTATTAAATAATGTAAACATACAGACTAAATATAAGAGGCTATCTAGATACTACTTATACTGCTAAATGTCTTTCTCTAGACACTAAGTAGCAGAATGAATTACAGCAGATACGGTACTCTGGATTTTACCCAAAGTATTTTACTTACATAGCTTAAAAAGACTGAAATTTGAGTAAAGGAAGAATGAAAGAGCATTTGAGAGGTATAAGCATTATATTTTATTTATTTCTGCAATGTGTTCTATGATTAGGTATTAGTACTAAGTCATGACTCTGCTCGAAATATAAGTTTGTATATATTACATGATTGTAATGAACTTAAGGATGGTTTTGATTGTAAAAGTGCTGGAGTTGGCTTTGCGTTAAGTAGTAGTACATCATTTTACAATGTAGGTAAATGAAGTTCTAGAAGGATACCATAAGATTAAATTTTAAAGGGTTATAATATATAATATATGCTTGCTATATAATATATGCTGTTGTATGCTTATTGTGTGTCCAAATAAATAAATTGGAAAAACTTACAAATTCTTAATTTCATTCATAAAATTAAATAATGGCAAAATGTTTAAAAATTTTTGCTAACCTGTCCTTTTCCAATCAAATTCTTTCTCCGCCTTTACTACTTTTTCAATTTGTTGTTGAATTACGTCTCCTCCAGCCATCAAAATGCCACATGATAAAGTATTAGTTACAAAAAGGTATTTTCCAAATATTATATTCATCGTATTTTTTATTCTAGTATTTATTGAAGTACAGCTTTTTAAGGAATTGTTTTGAAATAATCTTAAACAAATATGCATTCTTTCTGCCTAATATTATCGATTAAAGCTATAGAAATCTTCAGAACTACACTTCATTACTAGAATAGTACTATGGCCATATCATCATAATAGAAAAATGGGGCACATTTCCCCAAAGAAGTGACGAGAAGACAGCTTGCGAATAGCACAACTCACGGGTGCTAGCAGAAAGCAGATGCGCAATGCATGATACTGAATGTTTTTACCTTAGCGTATAAGAATGTTCACAAGTTTGCCGGTAAATAAAAGGCACTACACATTTCCTTAATTTGCTCTTTTGCGTATCTGCTAGGGATTATCTGTATGCTAGGGTTGCCGAGCATAGAATCTCCTGGCGCTATGTTCAAAAGACTGATGCTGTATATATTGATGTTAGTGTGCCAAATTAGAATTGTATATTAATATTCTTTAGGATCTTAAATTGGCAACAGTCATAAATTCGAAATCAAGTCCCTGTATGTAAGTGGCGATTAAAATTATTACACTCCTATGCTAAACATCGGCTGTCATCTGTTACAACTTACAAATCGTTTGGCAACACTGATAATGAGGAATGGAATGGCGGCGAACGAAGTATCAATGTCAAGACTCCTAAAATTAGCACACAAGTTCAACTGCTTTTATCTGTCAGGTAAATTTCAACCTAAAAAATTGAATTTCATAGTGATAAAGCTTCAAAACTATATAACTAAGTGTATAACAGTGAAACCTTGTCAACGTGTAAAGACCAAGTATTGATTTCTAGAACGCCTACTTTTTATACTAACCATTCCAATTATGTTACCCGTAATATTAGATCATAAACAGATAATAATCAAGTTTATATGTATATTGTGTCGTCCAAGCTGAACTGCTATTGCAACTTCATGATAAAAACTATGGGTAATCTGCTTAATGTTTATAATTTGAAACATGAAAATGCGCCTCAAACCGTTATATATTACAAATAACGCTGCTATTATTATGTTGGTCCGCTAAAACCCAAAATACGTTTTTTTTTATTCCTTCTGCTTTTAATAACTCAAGATCTCCCAAAATCTTATAGACAAGTTCAAAAATGGACAGAGCTGCCTGTACTAGAAAATTTGACATTTTTTTTTCCGCACTTTCTTTTCTCTACCTATTTTAGTTCGACTATAAATGAAGTAAGAGTTTTCAAAATATCTTTACGAAGTTGCATTTATATTTTAGTATACGAAATTAAATTATAAACTTATTTCTGAAGTTATACAATTGAAATATGACAGAGTAAGGTTGCTTTACAGATACAACTTACACAAAATGTTTATTGATATAACAAAACAATTTATTTCACATCTGTACATAATACATAAAATAGATACCACAAATATTATACACTATAAGAAACGGTTCTTCCTTACAGTAGCAGTACCAGAAACAGTCATTAAGTCCCCCCCCCATCCCTTTCAAGCAACTGTTAGCCAAAGTTTCTTGCATCTGTTGAAAGGTGCATAAATTGATCAAACTTAATCCGTTATAAAGATCCTGGTGACTGGATAATGGAATTCTTATGACTAATACATTTTTTTCTCTCAAAACAGGAAAGATTAAAAAAGAAGTTAATGCGCAATAAATAGAATTATTTCCAGACAGCAGCATTAATAAAGTCTTTGTTTATTATCTAAAAAGGATATCCTCCAATTTAGGTTAGGATGTACGCACTATCCTCATTTCCTCTACATAGTAAGCATTTTTCTGCCCTTACTATGTCATCGTAAACTTCTTCCGCCAGTGCAGTTAAAATATTTTCTTCCACGTTCATATCATTGGTATATTTTTCTGTTCTTTTGAAGATGATATAGACCATAGGTCTAAACCGTGAAGTGGATATTGGTTAAAAAAATTTAGTTTTAACTGCTCTTTAACTGCTGTGGTCCTTAACGTCCCATTTTATATTGGGTGTGAAAGTCCGATAATTTTGCTCAGAGGCCTCATTATCAGGCTTAAGGTTCTTTTATGTGGTGTAAATCTATGAAACTGGACCATTGGCTTTACTACGCTTCCGAAGGAAGCCATGCTAAGGATTTTTATGCCCAAAAAAAAATCCATTGCCCTCTGCTGGGTATGAACCTGTGACTCGGAAACTAAAGACTAGCATAGTAACCACTGTACCACAGAGGATGACGTGGATATTGGTGGTGATGACAATTACAGTAATGTTTTTCTAAATCCCCACTAGTCTCAAGAGTTTTTAATCTGTAAATCCGGTTGTTTCCTATTTATGTCTTCTTTCCTTTGTCTTACCTTCTTTCAGAAACCTTTGTGTGATGAATTTCCTTTCTTTTATCTCTCACCCATTCCAATTCTTGTAACCATACCTTTGTAATCCAGACTAGTTCTGATTTTCTCCTTAAAAGTCTAATGTCCTTTCAAAATCTCATCTAATTTCATAATCCTAAAACCAGAATCTTCTACTTCTTTCAACCATGATTTTGTTCTATAGAATGTAGTTTATTTCTGCTGCATGCATGAAACTGTTATAACATTTTTGTGGTTGTTTACTACCTTGGATTAAAAACTTAGAAAGTCTTTGAATATAATGTATTAATTTACAAGGTAACATGCATGCAATTCATCATTAATTTAGATCTAGGCTTCTGTTCATATTTCTAGGAATTTTTCTTTCAAAATTCTACTCAGCATATGCATCACTTTTCCATTTCAGTTTCTGGACTCTATACAACCTCAGGTATTACTAATAGCAGATCAATTATTACTATTGCAAACCATGAAATGCTAAATTTTGAATGTATACTATACCAATTGTTAAGTATACCAATTTTCACTGATAGATTTCCACTAGAACTTGCATTTCAGCTAGCTCAAGTGCAGATATTCAAAGTATCACTCTCAGAATTAAGAAAATATACTTATAAAAGAAAAGCTATAAATGATATGATATTAATTGTATACCCTATTTTTGTTTAAGGATATGCACCACTGAAAATTCTATTTTCTGAAATTTTCATTCAGTTTGGCTGAAAACTTGATATTACATTTCTCTTACATAAGCACTCAAATGTTTCCATATCTTCTTTATTTTTCAAGTTATTAGGTTTACAAAATTTCCCACCAAATGTTCAACAAAATGAAATTTTAAAAATAATTCATATTGTAAATACCCATATCATTTGTCTTATTGTAGCACACAAAACCGTCATCTTATACTAGTTTTAATTCTAAAGCTCATAATTTTTAAAACATAATGGTTATAATGGTTTAAATGGTTTTAAAATTTACTTTTTGCTTTAAAAATCAATATCTCAAAAATCTTTGCAATACAGATAATGCTTTTGTTAGTTTTAATTGTGTATTTTTTCAGAATGTATCTGAAAGTTTTCAGAGGGATGGTTGGAAACACCATCAAACAGAACATAAATGAACTTAAGCACAGACAAAAAATTTCAAAATTTAAAATGAATAAAAAGTTAATTCCAGATCTTTTAGATTATAACATTTTAACCTCGTAACATACATATTATTTACAAATTGATGTTTCTTTGTCACCTATTTTTATTGTGAAAATGAAACATTCAGTTAGGTATAATAATGATAGTAATAATGAAACTCACTTTTAGAAATTAACAATGGATCACATGCTTAAACTTTGCTTTTTTTCTGAACTTAAATAACGTATAAAAAAAGGAATACTAGGCAATCACTAAGAAATTAACAAGAAATGAACTGCAACACTAAATACTCACAGTGCCAAAAACCTCAACAGTTGTACGTTTTAAGCCCCATTACCATTACTAAATACTAAATTCAATACTGAACTCTTTGTCACATTTCACAAAGTGTGAGGAAGAAACACATGAAAAACTGTGAGTGCTGGTTGAAACAGAAACCTTTAGTGGCAATAAAACACATGGAAAGAAAATCTGACTGAAATCATGAACTGGCTATTATTGGCGCAACAGTTCTACTAGACATGTGAAAATCTTAATGACAGCTATGAAGCGAGTTACTCACCAGATCAGGAGGTGACCAGTTGTCTGCATGCTGGACAGTCAGTGTCAAATATCCGCACACCAGTTTGCACTGCACTGTACTGATAAACTTATAGTTATATACAGTATATTTAAATCCAGCACTGTAAAAAGCGCTTAATATAAAAACACTATCAATCAGCTGCCTCAAATTCCTCCACACCTGACAGCCCTCCCTCTTCTGTGGAAGCACTCACATCACTGCCGTCATCACTGCTGTCATTACTTTCTGCAACATTATCCTGGATGAGAATTCTTTCTATTTGATTTTCTATAATTCTATCTTTTTCGAGATAATGGTTCCCAATTTGTTCAACATATCAACATACATTCTCTCATTCTGGCCTTCCAATTTCTGCAAATCGCTGGCGACATTACTCCACATCTTTTAATTTAAAAGTGATATTTCTATGTGACACCCATTTTTTGACATCAGCCCAGATTAATCGGATTGGGTTTATATCTGGGTGATATGGTGGCAGTCTAGGTATATTATGGCCATGTTGCATAGATATCTGGTCAAGTATGTATGACTTCTGAAGCAGTTTGTTGGCTTTAATTAAGTTGCATAGCTTTATTTTACTCCTGCTTTCATCCAAAGCTATATTATGCCTAAGTAACCAAGCTTTTATTTCTTCTTTCAAGGAAATTGAGGTATGTGCTTTGTTAATTTGAGTGTTATGGTAAGAAGCATTGTCGATAACCAGAACGGACCCAGTAGACATATTAGGTATCAACATGATGTTGATCCACTTCATGTAATTTTCTGTATCATTTCTTGATGAAAATCTCCTGTATTTTCTTACGACTTGAAATTGAGAAAGGCATCTCGCACGAAGCCAATCTTAAGTCGATAAGTATTTGCCCTTTGGCAACAGGTGTCTGCAAACCTAATTCATTATTGTCACTCCAACTTTTAGATGTTGTATGACTGCTGTGCATGTATGACTCATCTTTATACACTATAGTTCGATCCTCTGATTTGTACCTCCAGAGAAGAGTATGGTACTCTTCCCTCTGAAATCGTACGTCATGCTTTTCTATTAGAACTCTCCTATTGGATTTCATTTTCTTCCATTTGAACCTTAAATCTTTTATAATTTTTCTGAGACTTGTAGCACCACCTCGAAAGTTTATGCTGTCTTTCAGCTTGATGAGCAATCTGCTTACTGTTGGCACAGTATTTTCTTCCACATAGAAGTGTGAATCATGCGCCGAATGATGCAATTGTCGACATCATCTATTTCTGTAACACGTTTAGGCATTTTATGTTTCTTCCCAGGTGTGTCAAATGGTACTCCTTCATCCATGTGTCTTTTTCTTATCTAGAGAACTCTGGAAATGCAACTCAATGAAATACCAGTTGCTTTGGCTACTCTTTCTTTCACTATCTCGAGGCTTTTGTGGAACTCGTTGAACATATATTTTCTTCTCTCATCTCAGCTTCTTGCGTCATGAAGTCGAGGACATTTGAAATTACTTCCCTGCTTTGACTGTGTAATACTTTACCACTGAACTTTGAGAACGTAGGAGCCATGGTTATAAATGTCACAAATATAAAATAAGCACCATTTAGGTACTGCTCTCTTTGAAATTACAACCAGATGCAGAGCACTTTTTATGCGGACTGTATGTGTTACATACTGTAAGTAAGCAAAGATATTATATTGTTTTCATTGATTAAGCTAAACATAAACCATTCCTAGGCTTGGCAGCTGGGGTGGCAATCAGGATCATGATTCCAGAAGTTTTGCACCAGCTATAACACACACGCGCATGCACATGTTGGCAAAAATACATATATAAAAATGAAATTATGAAAACATCTAGAGCAAATTTCAACTAGGTACCAAAAAATGAAATAGAATGGGCAAATTTGGCCTTTTAAATACATGCTGCTCAGAAATGATACAGCTGAACATACTCGGGATTTTATTTGGTCAAAATTAAAAGTCCAAATATATTTGGGTTTTATGTTAATAGGTTAAGGTAAGCATTCGCAATATCAAAAGTGAAAACTGTTGAGATGATAGACTTTGAATTTTTTGGAGGCCACAGGCCAAATGCCCATTTTCCCACGATGTTCACCAAATCTCTGTGGTGCATTCCCTTAAAGAATTGTCTTCTTTAAACACTTATGTGCTTTCCAATGTTTCTATACAGGCAATGTGTTGTACAGTGATGTGTTTAAAAATAACAGGAAAAATGTTGAACATTGAATAGCTCTGATTTACTTTTCTAAATTTGTTAAATGCAAGACAATTTTTTTTCTTTGTCTTTCTTTCTCAGATTAGATCTCAGGATATTCACGATTAGGTACACAGCACAATTCATACCAACAGGCTAATACCTCCCCTGCATGCTCTAAAATCTCAGGTATAACCTTTCCTAAAACTGTGAAAGACTTCTTCATGAATATCCATGGATTGTAGTAATATATACTTTGTTCTTCAAAAAATCTCAAAGGAATGAATAGGGTGGTGAGAAATTTGGAAACTACATAATCACCCCTCCTATACCAATTGTTGCAGAATGCATCATTCAAACAGTCATAGACGTTTTTGGCATTGCGAGATACTGTACCTCATGTAGGTACACAATATCTACGTTATTTTCTTGTTGCAAATGTGATGGTAAACTGTTAGGCTTTTATGTTTAGCAAACCACAATAAACATAGCTCATTGCTGAGCAATAAACAACATTTTACTTGGAAATAATTGTTCTTTCACACAAGCCGTGTGTTGGACAGGGTTGGAAAGGTAGAATCAGACGACTGAAAAATTCAATGCCATAGCTGGGATTTGAACCACGGATCTCCCGGTCTCCGTCTGGTTGCTCTAACCACTGAACTACCATGGCAACATGCCGGCACGCCATTAAATTCTCCAGCTGACTCGAATTTTTCCCGGTAAACCATAAGGAGATCTCAAATGTATTGAGATGTCATACCCCAATGGCGACTTACATTCTTTGTAAGTACTTAAGTCCCGGGCTTTTAGCTTCAACCACTATTAGGTCAATTAATGGAAATAATTGTTCTTTCACACAAGCCGTGTGTTGGACAGGGTTGGAAAGGTAGAATCAGACGACTGAAAAATTCAGTTGGAGAATTTAATGGCGTGCCGGCATGTTGCATGGTAGCTCAGTGGTTAGAGCAACCGGACGGAGACCAGGAGATCCATGGTTCAAATCCTGGCTATGGCATTGAATTTTTCAGTCGTCTGATTCTACTTTTCCAACATTTTACTTATTTTCAGTTACTAAACAACTCCATTTGTTCTTTATGCAGTATTAATGGCAATGCAAAACTTCCATCCTTCTAGAATATATTTACAAGTTATACAAAACTAGGAGTAATTACCATATTTCAGTGTTCGTTTTTCCAATTGGATCACCCAGTATTTTATCAAAGTCTTTGTGGTGTCTGCTAATTAGCATGCTCTTTAAGAGCTGATTTCTCCAACTGGTTCAGTTTCAAGCTTCTGACATTTTTCTTTTGTCTGATACTAATCTGTCAGCTTAGAGGAGAGCTTGTCACCCTTTATGGGGCTAAGAAATGACTTAACTTCTTACCAGAGCTTACCTGGTCTTGATGTTGTGTTTTCTCAGAACTGTTACAATTTTGTCAGTAACTCCTTTTTCTTAAGGAAGCCTGATAATTCTTGTTTCATGATTCACAAACTTCTCCATGCTAAGTGATAAGCACTTCTCAGCACATAAAGACTGGGAAACCACCAAGGTATTCACTGCCTTTACTTAAAGCATATAAGGGACACCATTTTTATGATATGCTTCCCCCCAAAAAATAAGTCTGACATAGGAGGTCAAAACATTGGTAACTGCACTCCTCAGCACTTAACCCAATGGCAGATCATAGGCTATATTCTGAAGAGGCAGGAACCTGATATTGGAAAATCACTACTCTTTTCAATGTAGGAATGTCATTTCCTTTTAATGACCACCACCACCACTAATGATGATGATGATAATGTCAGTGGCAGCGAGCTTGTAGATTAGGAGTTAGTTGTTACCTGTAAAACAGTTTCTTCTTCGCAAGTTGCTCTATGTCATACCACTCTTGGCTCTCAAGTGTTCTCAGTACCAGTTGCTCAATGTCAGGCACAAGCAGGAGCTGATAGTGATCCTGAGCATACTGTTCCTCAGTTTTTACTTGTTTAAGACAAGAAAAACTCATCTCAATGAAGCAGTGGTTGCAGGGATGGTAGCAATTAAGGCAAAATAGTTTAAATGCTTCTGGAAGAATTCGGTTGATTTTATTCTCAGTTATATTTTAATTAAGTCTCCTAAACTGACAAAGTAAAATGTTCCTTTATGCTGGGAAGGAAATACAGTCTACAGTTCTACACAATTGTAAGTGGTTGAAGGATGTATCATACGCGTCTAATAATGAATCCAGACCATCAATAGGGAAGTGTTGAGCATAAGTAGCGAACAGAGTAGTAAAACCTAATTTAAGAAATGGCAATTTACCACAATGTGAAAATTTGTTTCCAGGTGTATTATAATAGTATCCAATATTTCAAAATGCATTTGTTTGTATTTTGACATTAATGGATTGCCAACTTATCTTCACTTCTTAAGTTTTTCATGTAAGTTATGCATTTCTGAGACTCTGTTGCTGCAAAAGTATATCTTTTTGCTTTCTTCATTCTCACCCCCCCTTTTTTTCTGAAGAGTGTTGGAAGGCACTTCAGTCTTTAAGCAATACTATAAAAAACGGAAAAAAATCAAAGTCTAAGAGGCTATTTTTGAAACCACAGGCTTCTGTAGTGTTTGCTGCACCAGAGTCTGGACAGCCAATTATTGCATCCAGAACCTCAATTAAATCTGGATGGATTTCATGAATGGTAGCTATTATTCTGGCATCACAGTTCCATCTGGTTTCTCTGTTTGAAGAAATGCATTTACCAACAATACTGTCAAGAAACCGTACATTGGGAAGATCAGTGGAAGAAAGTAGGAATGCCCTTTCTTCAAATTTCAATTTCACATCTTCCCGAAAATGAAGCCTCCTGCAAGGAAGTAATGCCATCCTCACTCAAAAGCTTTATATGCTGTCGAGCTTCATCAATACATTATGCACACAGGACAGTTAAGAGAGGCAGCACCACAGTAACTGACCTCCCATAGCATAGAAGACCAGAACTGCATTACCTGTACCCGTGCTCTCTTCTAGCAGTGACAATGGTTACCATGGTAACTAGGCTCTTGCAACTGGGCCAACATGTATCTAACTTCATTGCTGCACTTGTACTTTGACTTCCTCTCTAGCGTTCTCTAGCATTCTACAATGCTGGCAGTGTATACAAAATAACACAAGCTTAGTCTTTTGCAGTGGATGATACAAGGTTTGTAAAACTAATGACTACTACCACTACTATAAGAAAGTGAGGCGACCCGGCCTCCCATGCTTTTTCTGATCAACTGGTGCTGACCTAACCTTCCCCAGAAGGCATAGAAAAAGATGATTTAATTTGTGAATATTTCCCAATGGTGAGTGTTGCATACAGTTCCCAAGCTCTTAGGTGAAAACAACAATTATAGGAGACTGAAGAAGTGATGCCAGATACCTAACTGTAGTTCTTGAAGAGTACACAGTTGCTCTTGTGTCAGTTTTTGGCAACTATTATTAATTACTATACTTTTAAAGGGCCCTCAAGCTGATGGTTTATGCAACTTTTATATCTACTTAAAAGGCTTTTGTAAATGTATTATTCTTTTCTTCATTTCTGCATTTATTCTACTTTGAAAACTGGCTTATCTCATTGTTCTGTTTTCTCAGCAGGTTCTTTTAAGAACCAGTTGTACACAATGTTTTATTTGCATTCTTGATTATGCTTTCATGACATTTATGTACTTAAATTTGACAATTATGATACCATTTTGAACATAGATGACATGTCAAGTACATAGCATAGAGGCAGTGTTGCAGGTAAAACTTATTCTTTGATTATAATTTCTTAATCAGATACATCTTAAAGGAAACAACATGCAAAACTTAGCCAGGCACTTGAATTTCCAATCATTAATATAGATCGGTCATATCAATGGCACATTGCAGCTCTCTTGCGGTGTCTGTAGTATAAAACATGACTTTGTGTCTATGCACATGCATGCTGCTTTCTCGCTGCAACATTATGTTTCTCACACAGTGATGCAATTTGCTATATCCCAATAACTCCCAGGGTGATGATTTGTGTGAAGTGTGTGTTACTGATTGAGCTCTGCAATTGCTGTAGAATCTAAGCCATTTTCAGTGCTTTGAAGTGTAGAAAATAAAATAATGGGAAATAAAAAGCCTAGAAAAAGCCAACTGGAATAGAAAACATACAGTTGAGTGCAAAAATTGAACTAATGATTTAATATGTACACTTTTAGATAAAAAGAGAGAGCAGACTCTCAAAATGCGTCCTACAGTTGACTTACATTGCATCTCTGTACGGGAGCGTTAAGCTCCACCATCAGTCATGTCAGGCTCAAAATGTCAAATGTGCACTGGTAATCAAGCAGTTATAAGCAGGTATCTGGCAGCAAGAACTCCAGAGGTTCAAATTTTATCCACATTCATGTCCTTTTTTCTTTAATTTTTTTCTCAAATAACAGTCTTTATTACAGACATGACAATTTTCAGTTCCAAAAGCTTATTGGATTTTAAGGCATTTGTCTCACATACAAAAACTGCAATACTTCTCAATTTTTTCAAAATAAATATGAAATTAACAAATATTTGTAAGTCTAAAAGAAAATTAAAACTACAAATTGACTGAATTAAGGTATCTAAATCCTTTTGCTTTTGTTACTGACCTCATTCCTCAAGGCATTTGTTTTGAAATCAATTTTGATTCATTTACATTTTTATGTTTCAGCAGGAATGCCTTATAATTCAAATCATACACCTCCGTTAAAATGTAGTATTGCTGCATATTAAGCATTAGTTTTGCTTCTTCAAAACATATACAAAAAGAGAGAATAGTTAAAAGGAGGAATTCAACCAAGGTAGTGCTAATTACTAGACACATACATTGACTACTCAACCATCTGAGCACATGACAGGAATGATATGCATTTTCCTGTTTTTCACCTCTCTTGAATATAGGATGGCATTAAAATTATACTATGAACACAGCTTTCAGTGAATGCTTCCAAAGTTTTCAGAATTGGACTCTTTGTGACTGTTGCGTTCTTTAACAACCATTTGCAGTTATGTGCAGGCTGATTTATTTAATAATGTAGCTTTTAAGCTGTTGACTGTATAAGATTACCTAGTAATAGGGCAGATCTCATGCAACTATTTGACTGCATGAGCACCACAGATGTAAAACAGAGATGATAAAATACATAAAGTGTAGAGAGTAACATCCTTCAGTTCACATCTGACCCACATATATGCAGCAGTATTTGCCACTTTAAAAACAAACTGCTGTATCTCTGTCCTTTTTTCTATAAAGCATCTTTTCATTTGCATTATCAGTTGGTAAAGCAAAAGGAAAGGTATTGAATTTAATGTACGTAAGTCATCAGGAAGAAGTGACGAGAAACGCAACTGTATTTTATAATTTATCAGGCCATAGTTTGCTAAATGGTCATTTTGAGAGTATTCTTGATATATAATAACTCGCATCCTAAACAGTGTCAGGTATGTATTACAAAACTTTCATGCATTATGTGTTAAGCTGCTTTTAGTGTTGTTACTTTCGTATATATTTGCTTTCTCTCCTGAATTTACTAATATTTTTCACTCTGTATAGATAATAGTATCTTAGTTTCTACCTGTTTGTTGTGTGTGCATTTATATTTGTGCATTAATTTGTTTTGAATAATCTACTTGAGCATTTCCATGAAGTCAGACCAAAGCACTAATAACCATCATATTTTTGCACAATAAGCAGTACCAATACCGCTACTAAATGAGGCATAGAATCTGATATAAGTTATTAATCCACTAAAACATGGACATATGTTGTAAAAATCTGATGTGATACATTCACATGTCTTTCTCTACTCTCTATCATTTATTAGTGGGTATACAAATTATTCTAAAGAAACTTTATTTTTCTTCATTTTAACATTTCGTTAAGATACAAACAGAACAGCAATATTCAAATGTGTAAGAACTGGACACTATATGCTGGCCTTAAAATTCCATACTGTTTCCGTACAATCACGAGAAACAACTGAAAATTGACAGAACTTAAAAAGCATGACAAAGTATTGAACAGATTAAATCATTAATAACAGGTGTCTCGGAAATGGCTGATGCTACAAAAAAAAAATGTTTGAAATAAATCATGTGTTTTAAACAGCTCTGCATTTTTTGTGTGGTACGTTTTTGTCTCTGTCGCTTAATGTTTACTAGTTATACAAGATTATATGAAATTCTTTCTGAATAAAGAGGACTTCACAGGCTATTCCCAGAAAATTCAAAATGTACATTTTGTCATGTAAATATATTTAATATGATATTTTAATCAAAATCGTTAAGCCACTTTTTAGAAAATAAAACATTTTGAAAAATGTACCATGTAAAGGGTAGTTTGGAGTGGGGGGATTTCCTGAAAATCTTCGTGTCTCATCCTTGGAAGGTACTGAACTTAAACACAAGTTTGGTATTTATCCGACATTTCGTTTTTGAGATATACTGTTCACGGACACACACACACTCGGGCCTTTTTCTAAAAATCTGATATGATACATTCACGTGACTTTCTCTACCCTCTACCACTTATTAGTGGTTACACAAATTATTCTTACTCAAGCTTATTTTTCTATTTACAGCATTTTAATTCAAATAATCCAAATAGCTACATAACACACTTCATTATAGATACAACGTAGACAGCAGCAATCAAATGTTTAAGAACTGGACCTATATGCTGGTTATAAAAGTCCATGCTGTTTCCATGCACTCACGAGAAACAACTGAATATTGAAAAGACTTTAAGGACTTTACCACAAAATGAACAATGCAAATCTTTAATAATGGATATCTCAGAAATGGTTTACACCACCACTGCCCCCCCCCAAAATATATATATATAAATTGTGTGTTTTAAAGATATCTACATCTTTCGTAGTATGTTTTCGTCCATCCATATTATACAAAATTCTCTCCAAATGAAGAGGACTTCATAGGCTATTCCCCGAAAATTCAAGCTATACGTTTCATTTGTCATGTAAAAATCTTTAATATATGGTGTTTTAATCAAAATTGTTAAAACAATTTTTTAGAAAATCTAAAATTTTTAAAAATATTCCATGTAAAGGAAGGGGTGGAAGGAGTTTGTTGAAAATCTTTGTGTCACACCTTTGGAAGATATTGAACCTAAATACCAAGTTTGATATTTATCCAACATTTTTAGTTATGCTGTTTACACACACTGAAATGCTTCCAAAAAATTCATTATTTGGATTCAGGGCGCCTCAAAACACGTATTTCTGGTGAAATCTTATCAAATTTTTGGGTGGAATGCAATACTTTGCCTCGTACTATACATAGTAGAGAAAGTAAAAAAATCTGATGTGTTACACTCACATGGCTTTCTTTACTCTTGTACAAACTATTTTTACAAACGCTTATTCTCCATATGCTTCATGTTAATCGAGATATTGAGATGTCAATCTTATTGCTAATTTTCTTGTAGATCAAGGGGAATATGGTAGGTTATAAGCGATAGTCAAATCTTTTAAGTGCTGGTTGCTATGTGACGCATTCCATTCTCTTTGCAAAAAGTCGTCCACAATGAAGAATACTTTTGGAGACATTCCCAGAAAATTCGAGATATACATTTCATTTGTCTTAAAAATATCTTAAACATATGATATTTCAATCAAAATCGTTAGAGCCATTTTTGAGAAAATAAAAATTTTCGAAAAATGTTGCATGTAAAGGGTAATCTGGGGTGGGGGAATTTTCTTGAAAACCTTTGTGTTGCATCTCTGGAAAATACTGAACCTAAATACCAAGTTTGGTGTTTATCCGACTGTTCGTTTCTGAGGTATGCTGTTCACAGACACACACACACATAGACACACACACGGAACATGTTTCTAAAAATGCTTTTTTTTGGATTCGGGGGGTCTCAAAACATGTATTTCCGGTGAAATCTTGGTATCGAATTTTTGGGTGGAATGCAATACTTCCCCTACTTACTATACGTAATAGAGAAAGTAATTATAAAATGTATCTATTTCTCTTTGTACAAAATTTATCAGACTTATTTGCAGAAATAAACAAAGGTATAAGCTCAGAAAATTAGTAAAAAATTAGTAATCAGCAATTAAGAAAACGTTTTCATGCAATGTTAACTTTGGTTATCTTGCCAGTAACTTGTTGTTATAAACTCTTAGTTAACTTATAGCCTTTAAGCTAATGGAGCATTATTTTCCATATTTTCAAATAAAACGGAAAAGCTGCAAAAATTAAAATTGTATTAACTTTCTGTGTTCATCATGTCTATTCAATGAAAATATCATTTATGAAATAAAAATGTATCTGTAAAAGCACAAAAATAATTGAAGCTGGAACTTGTAATGTAATAAATACTGTTACCAAAAACATTATTTGTGAGTCAGATATTGGAAATAAATTTTTAAGAATATGCATCATAAGAAAAGCCTTTGAAACAGTTAAAAATCAATTTCACTAAACAAATTAAACACATTAGGAGTCAATGAGAGTGCCCAAAGTTACTCAAATCTTATTTGAGTGAGAGAACTCAAACTATCATTGACTGTGAAATTTGTGGTGTTTGGCATTAATATTGGCATTCTGCAGGGAACAATAGTAACCCCATTTTAGTTCTGATTTAATTTAATGAATTATTTAAAACAGATTTAGAAATGCATAAAGAGCCCTCTGTTCTCTTAAGTGGATGACAAGCTTTATTAGTGGGGGGAACCCTTGTGCTAACACAAACAGCAGAATAATAAAAAGTGACTTGATTAAAATTTTCTGGTTAAACACAACAAAACCCTCTTCTCGTTATCAGTTGGACTCAAATGCCTTGATTTGCCATTTTTCATTGGAATATATACTCTGCCATAAAAAAAATTGCCCCAAACACTATAGGAATTATAATAACCATACTTACAATAAGATAAAACACACAACATACATGCAGCAGACTATCATGTAAACCACCATTTCGCATATCCTGATGTTTTGATCTGGTATATTTATCTTTGGTTAGGTTCGTTCTTCAATACTGTTTTATAGGATTGGGCAGCTTATTTATAACTACTATTATGCCTTTAATATATTTACAAACAAATCAATTAAAATATTTCTGCAAAAAAAGCTGTTGATTATCCAATAGAACTTCTGTTCTCTGAATGCACAAAAATTTAAATAACTTCACTGTATTGCCATAAATACAAAGCTAAATAATCTGAGTTTTTGTGTGCATGTCTGAACCTAATTGTTTCTCAACTGCTTAGCAGCAATCTTGTCATGAAGAAAAAATAAATCCAGATTTGTGACTTTACATTTTCTAATTAAAATAGCTAATGTGTTACATGTGCACGACTTTTTCTACCCATTCTTCCACAACTTATTCTTACAAATTCAATTTTTGTGTTAATCGGAATAAACGTTTGCAGAAATGACACATTTCATTTTAGGCACATGGCCTCTTTTATACACATTCTTACACAAACTATTCTTACAAAAGCATATTTTTCTGCTTGTTTTATGTTAATTGCGATAAACATTTGCAGAAATGGTTTCATTACAGATTTTCTCATAGGTACATACAAGGATGATACAGGAGGTTGAAACAATGGTTAAATATTTAAAAAGTGAATGACTATAAAGCTGACTTTGAAATTCCACTCTTTTCATGACCACAAAAAATAACCAATGGCGACTTAACGCTTGGAAATTTAAACCAATAACAATGAGGATCTTGGAAATGATTAATCCCTTTTAAAAAAATTCTGATATGTTACACTCACATGACTTTCTCTACTCTTGTACAAACTATTTTTACAAACGCTTATTCTCCATTACTTCATGTTAATCGAGATAAACATTTGCAGACTGTATCTTATTGCTTATTTTCTTATAGATGTAAGGGGAATATATATTTACAAGGGCAATATCAAAATACAGTAGCCTTTAAGCATAGACATTACTCTTCATAGCTGGTTGCTATGTGCAGCACCATTCTCTTTGCATATCCAAGACAAAAAAAATGAATAACGAATTCCCATTTGAGAAAATAAGTATTGAAAAATTTAAGGGAATAACAAGCAATATCTCGAAAATGGTTCACTCAACAACAAAAATGTATATGGCATAAATTGTGTATTTTAACGCGATCTACATTTTTTGTGAAGTAAAATTTTGTCTACCTCTTATGGTTTACCAGTTATGCAAAACTCGTTCACAATGAAGAATACTTTTGGAGACATTCCCAGAAAATTCAAGATATACATTTTATTTGTCATGAAAATATCTTAAACATATATTATTTTAATCAAAATCATTAGAGCCATTTTTGAGAAAATTAAAATTTTGGAAAAATGTTCCATGTAAAGAGTAATCTGGGGTGCAGGGATTTTCTTGAAAACCTTCGTGCTGCATCTCTGGAAGATACTGAACCTAAATACCAAGTTTTGTTTATCCGACTGTTCGTTTCTGAGTTATGCTGTTCACAGACACACACACGGACATGTTTCCAAAAATGCTTTTTTTGGATTCAGAGGGTCTCAAAACATATATTTCTGGTGAAATCTCGGTATCGAATTTTTGGGTGGAATACAATACTTCTCCTACTTACTATATGTAGTAGAGAAAGTAAAAAGTTTACATAAATTGTGTGGTTTAACCAAATCTACTTTCATTGTCTTAAGGTTTTGATTTACTGCTTATGTTTTACAAAATTACAGAAAATTCATTCAAAATGAAGAGGATTTCAAAGGCTATTTACAGAAAAATTAAGGACAAACATACATTTTGTCCAAATACATTCAGTATTTTACTGAAAATTGTTAGCCTTTTTGAGACAGTAAAAGATAACAAATCATTTTCCATGTAAAGGATAGTTTGGGGTAGAGGGATTTTATTGAAAATCTCTTGTCACATTCTTGGCAGATACTCATATTGAGCTTAAAATACCAAGATTGGTATTTTTTCTCTGCAAAGATCAATCCTCAATGGTGATTTAAGAAAGATTTTTATCCCATTTGTAACAAGCCTATTCACATTGAGATATAAAAGTCTGATGCATTCACATAATCTATGAAGAGCATGAACTACACGTGACATGAGTCACTCCTGGAAAATTCACAGAAAGGAGTTGACTTGCTTTTATCATGTATAGTGTACCATCGGTGAGAAAGAGTAATATGTTATTGTATTTTATACCATTTGAACATATTTTATGCATAGTTTCATTGAGTAACCTCACATCTGTTATATTATTTGATGTGGATAGTTCTTTACACACCACTAAATATGACTGCTTACTATTTTGTCATTCTTCAATACACTGACAACAACATTTCTTATTTTTCTGAAATTTGAATCTTGGGTTTCATCAATACTCACCCAAAGTTTTGCATTTTCACATGCTGTCCTAATTTTTTGCCAAGTTTCATTATAGCACTTAGGAAGGTGCTAATATTTCTTAATATGGATTCTTCAGGAGGCTCAATGTCAAAAAGTTCCTAAGTTTAACATTGACTTTTTTGAGTAGGATATCAGCTGCTACAAATGCTCTGCATAAATCTGAATACTGCAAACACTTTAATTGTCCTACTCTTGGATAAGCCAGTTCACCTATCAATTATTGTCGTGAATTCACAAGAGTTGCAGCGGCAATGTGTTTATTTCCAGATAAATGTTCAGTGACCTGTGAATGCTAATCTGCACTTACTAGTTTTCCACATGGTTGGCAAAACAAAACTTTATTGTCCTTGGTAAATATGTTTTTAAATTTATCTATGTATTGCTGAAAATGTTATTTAACACTTGATTTCACTTTCAGCATGTTTTCAAGATCCACAATTAATGAAAACACTTGTTCATAAGAACTGAAGAATGAATGCAGTCTGTATGCATCATTCACACACTTTATCGCAAGTGCTCAGTCTAGCAGTATAAACATATTATGAAATATACAGATAGCAAATCGGAAATAATCAGAGTATTAACAAGATTGATAATGGCCTTATCCGTTTTATTTACCTTAGTCAACATATGGTGAAACATTCTCTGATACCTGTAATGCAATACAACTAATCAGGGATTAAGGGTCGAATTCATAGTTGCTTATTTCAAGGAAGTCCTTAAGCAGGGATTTTCAATACATAGAAGCCACTCTTTCAGGCGAATAAGGAAATGCTTATTCATATAAGGAAGCTCCGACCTCCGCTTATATGCAAAAGGAGAGCCAACCCGTCTTGCATTAATTGCCTATAACCGAGGTTAACGATAATAGCGATTTCGTGGCGTGTATGGAATTTCATAATGAAATTATACTGCGCATTAATAAACGAATTTGTGTGATTTGCAGAATTCACTTAAAACGCATAGGGATATTGAATTTAAGAAGCGATATCGGTTTACCAAAGCCGCTGTTATAATAATCTAATGCCTCTGCTAAACCTTAACAAACAGAGGTTATGAAGTCGCAACGCGAGTTACTTGAAAAGATAATGTATAGAATCTATATACTACATTACTATAACACTACTCATATGTTTTCTGTTCATACGTTTTTCCATTTATGTTGTCCAAAAACCTTAGGTTCCTAGAAAACGAGATTCCGCTGCACTTACTCAGAATCATTTAATAAAATCCTAAAAATACAATGCGAAAATACTTCTGCAATAAATAAAGTACATCTCTGCAGTGCTTTTCTCGATCAAATTGCCTATTTTGCATAATTACCACCACTGGGAATGGATCACTTAACAAGTCACACGTCTTTATCACTAATTCGCAAAAATACGTTAGTTTTTCAAAATCTTGAACAGTGGTTTATCGATTTCACGTGTAAAACCGCTGTTAAAAGCCAAACATTGTAAGTTATTGAGTACCTTTGCTTTTCTGATTACTGCTAGGTGGTGTAGTAATTGCATTTGTGATTTGCTTCCACGCATGTATATACACTGTGCGCATATTGTAAATATTTCTAGCTACTAAAACTTTACGCTAGAAAGTCAGGTTTTCAGTTTTACAACAGTCCACGAGTAAATATCACTTAAAACCAGTACATCACAGTATCCGATTGCCAGCATTGTATCTAGCACTAACTCTTTTAGTTAAGTTTCTTTCCTCCTCGCTGAAATGTTTTCCTTTTGGCATGTTTTCGACCTAACTGTAAACCCTTAACTACATTTACAATCTACTTGATTTTAAACGAAAGTTAACTCATTAATTGTAGACTCGCTATGACTAAGACTTATTACGTTAAGGGTGTAGAATTCTATAATAAGCTAGATATTACGAAAGTTAACTAATTAATTGTAGACTCGCTATGACGAAGGAGACTTATTACGTTAAGGGTGTAGAATTCTATAATAAGTTAGATATTAAATTTAGATCATTGAGCATGAGCGTTTTTAATAGGCTAGTAGAAAGACCATTTTATTTGATTAGTGATTTTAATCATTATTCTGTAATTGAATATTAAGTTATGTATGATTATGTTCTTTGACAATGTCCTTTTCTTATATAACTATGATCTTGGACAAATAAACAGATTGATTGATTGAATAAATATACATTTAAAACTCGCAAACTTCTACCACGTGTTCAACAGCTGTTCGTGAACAAAACAACGAAAATGAAAATGGCGGCCGGCTATGTGGTCACCTGCATGTTCGTTTATACATTCCTTCGCGCATCCGAGTGGCTGTGAAACAGCTGAACCATGTTGCCACATAGGCTTCGGAAATAAGTAAGCGTTTAGTGCTGAGCATATCGTGTATCTACACGAAATGGTAATAAGCGTTTCCTTATCAGAAGGAAATACTTTTTGATTAAGCATCTCCTTTTCACATAAGCGACGATTCTGAATTCGAATTGCAAATTTTGAGTATGATTTTTAAAAAAATTATTGCTTTATCGACTGTAAATATATTGTATATATTTGTAACAGAATAAATTAAAAATTATGCAGGATAAATAATAGCAAAAGTCAAAGACTAATTCAGATTTATGTATTTATAGAAAATTATATTAAAATATGTATTTACATTTTTTCTCCAAAAATGTGTTTTTATGTGAAATAAAATTTCATATTTATGCTCATGATCTTTTATTCAGAGTTTTGCCCTTTTTGTAGACATTTATGTGTTTGCAGAAAAAATACTTATTTACATAAGAATCCGTTCCCTACTAATGTCTTTGCCAGCATTTGTAAACATCACTTACCATGGAATTCAACACTAAGCGTTCACTAAGCAGACTTGTTTAATTTTTTATTAATGTATATCACATTTATAAATGTTAATGTACATACAGGCTATCAATGAAATCATGGCATAACTCTCCAGAATTGCATCCTATGGACATATTGGACGCACATTGTTAAAGAAATTATTTCTTATGTGTAATAGTTCTCATAGTACAGTCATAAAAAGCTAATAAATCAGAAAGGCAAATGCATTTGCACTGTCATGTCAGACTCTTAGTAGTCTGGTGCCTGTAACTGCTAACCAGCTGAAAGTCACCCTAGCATTGTTCATATGTATGGTTGTGATGCATTTGTAGTTTTATAAAATCAAAATTATACAAATTTTTCTGCTTATATGTACATTTTAAGTTAAAAAAGAAATGTAGCTCAAGGCTCAGACTAGCAAATTAATTTCATATTAAGGGTATACATTTAACTATAAATCTTAACTGGCCTTTTGTTGGTTTTGTCCGATTTGATGGTGCTTTTTTCCTGTGTGACATTTACAGATAGTAAAAGTTTTTTCTTCCTAATTCCAAAATATTCAAAGAGTAACACCAGTTTTAAGAACTTTTACAGCTTTCAACTTCAGAAAAAATATAGGATTGATGTTTAAACTTCCCTAATAATTTTATGAATAACATTCTCTTTCTCTCCATTTGTGTAGCTGCCTGTAACTATTCCCATCACATTGAAAGTTTTACCTTTAAACAATTCGTTGGTGGAGTTCACTTGCAGATTTTTAAATGGTTTTATAGGTTTGGGATTTTACTCAATAGTCTTACTCTCACACACTTCCATGTGAGTTGTTTAGGGAATGTTTCTAATTAAAGAAAATTCCTATGCTCCAGTCAGAAATTGGGTCTGGGACTTCTGGAATGATAAACACAGGGATGATCTCATTTTATCTTGATTTAATACTGAACTAAAGATTTAATAAATAATTCTGGGCATAAAGCTAAATAATATGTGAAGCTAAGTGAAACTGGGGTTTGCAGTGCAAAGAGACAGTGCAGATAGTTAAAACTGGACTTGTCATTTACAGCTAGGTTACTAAGAGTGCAACATTCCAGTGCATGTCACCTAAATTAAATGAGCTGGAATTAAATATGGCATTGGGGAGCCCAAAAATATCTATACAATGTTGTTTTTACATATGCATCATTTAGTTAAGATGTTCTGTGACATTTAATTTCCTCACTGTCCTATCACATACCTAACATACATTTTGTAGCAACAATGTTGCTAAATTTTCTTTAAGGAGTAGATTACTCCATAACCAACTTTTAGATTTTGTAAGTGTGGAAATGAACAATAAACTTCTTAAATATCTTAGGATTTCACTTTGTTTATCGTAAGTTTTCTTTTACATTTTGAGAATTATGTAGAATGTTTATTATATTTAAGGATCTTTACATTCCTTTCATGTATAAAATTCACTGTGTGCTCAAATAAAAGTTGATGCTTTGACTCACATTTTCATGGAAATGCTCTTTTAGTACCAAAATGTTTGCTTCTTAGATATTAGATTTTATTTTACAAAGCAGAGGTAAAGGTGGTATTATGGAATCTTTGTTAATTTTTGCACAATACACCATTAACAGTCTCTTCCTTCTGTCATTAGTGGTTTTATAGAAACATGATCAAAGCATATTTGTTATCAGTAAATGTATTTGAAATGTAAAAGTGTACCCAACTCCTGTCTCATATGAAATATGTGATGTGATAAGTTTAGGAGCAAGTAAACACAAGCTGATAATGGAATGACTTACATCACTTCCTGAGCACATGCAATTAAAGGGTGGACAACTTTAAGCAGTATGGTATGCATGCATGAAGTGAAGAGAGAGATATCTGGTTATAAACTGAGGTGCTATTAAAATGTCACTAAAAGATATAATGCTACATAAACTTATGCTTCTTCCTTATTTTCTTTACATCTACACTGTTTCCCATGATAACCAGAAAATGAAATATCCAGAATGATGTATCCAGCTGGTTTTGTACATGAATAATAGTAATAAACTTAGTAATTTCTTAAAATATATATCCAATCAGCAATTCAATAAACAAAATGTTACTATTTTTTTTACTTCACGCCCTACTAAAAGGTAGTTCAATTTACATGTTAACATCACTTTGTTTATTCAAAATTGAACATTTGCAAATTTTTATTAAAGTTTGTTATAGGTATAGATTTAAATGGAATGAAATCTTCACCATTAGTATATTTTGAACTTATCACACTAATAAGTTTAATAACAGCTTTAGGTTCCTATAGTAGATGAAAATAAGTACATTCATATATGTTAGATAAACATGGTAATAAGCAATTATTGGAAAGAATAAAGTTAATATTTAAGCGTCATGTGTTGTCCTCCTTGGCCTAGGTATACCATGCTTGCCTCTAGTTCCCGTGATCGCGGGTTCAAACCCAGTAGAGGACGATGGATTTTTTTGGGCGTAAAAATCTTTAGCATGGCTTCCTTCGGAAGAGGAATAAAGCCGGTGGTCCCGTGTCATAGATTTATGGCAAGTAAAAGAACCTCAAGCCTGATAAAGAGGCCTCTGAGCAAAATTACCGGTCTTTCACGCCCAGAATAGAATGGGACGCTAAGGACCATAGTAGTTAAAAGAGCGTCCATAAATAAAACTTAATTTAATTTCCTCTTTAACTCATTGCCCTCAAGTTTGCATTCAGTACTGCTCGGTTCTGTCCAGGGTTTTGTTTTTGAGGCAGTATTAAATATGCATTAACAGTGCTGTGCAGCTGTGTGGATAAATTTATTTATGAATTGGACGATATGCACCTCGTGTATGGGTTCACTGAATGCAATGGAAGAGCGGCACAATGATGCTATGCCTTGAACACAAGCCAATCAACTGTTTTGAGAGTCTTACATGAACAACAGTTGCACGTATCATGCACAGAAAGTGCAGTCATTGTAGCCAGCCAACTTCCCATTTCGAGTTTGCAAATTGGTTACTACAGCAATGTGCGGAAAAATCACAATTTTCCTGATTTGGTGGTGTTTGCAGACGAATCCAAGTTTACGAGAGAGGGCTTGTTCAACAGTAGGAATAACCATGCATGGGATTACGAAAATTCTCACTCATTGGTGTGTCGATCCTATCAACAGCAATTTGCTGTGAATGTATGGACTGATTTTATGATTGGTCCTTACATACTTCCGACACACTGAACGGAGTCATGTACAGAACGTTCCTTCAGCATGTCTTCCCACATTCCTAGAAGATATGCCACTGAGAATTTGTCAGCTTATGTGATTTCACCATGACGGGGCGCCGGCACACTTTACACTTGATGCTAGGAACCACATTTATGTACAGTTTGGATGACAATGGATTGGTCGTGGTAGTCCTATCCATGGCTAGCTCGGACAGCAGACATGATACCAATGGACTTCTTCTGGGGACATGTGTAGAACCTAGTTTACGAAACTCCAGTGGATAGTCGCATGGCTTGGTTGCTAGGATTATCAAAGCCGTGGAAGTAGTACACCAAACTCCTGGAATGCTTGAGTGTGTAAGACAGTTGATGGTGCGTTATTGTTCACTCTGCTGTGATCATGGTAGTTGACAATATGAACAATACCTGTAAGGTAGTTCTGTAGTCAGTTCTGCATTGTTACGTACTGTACTGTACACTGACAGATCAGATTGAACACACTGTGATAAAAGAGTACGTGTTTTGTCTGCGGGATATTGCATTATTCTGTGTTGTGTGTTGCACGTTTTGGTTATTGCATATTATACAGGCTTCATTGCTTTGAAGGTATTTTCAAGGAAGCAAGGATGATTGGGGTAACAAACCTAATAAATCATGATTACATTATTACTATGTAATGAGTCTCCAGAGACCATGGGTCCCTTATATCAAAATACTCAAAAGGTATTCCTGAACAACCTCTGAAAGTTTGTCGGTGGAGTTCTGGTTCATCCTGTATATTGAATTAAAGGTTCCCTGACGGCATTCATAGACATTTTCTCTTGCAGCCCAGGTAAATTGGTGACATTCCTATTGCCATTATCATTGCAATTAATGGATGCACACATAAACAGGGCCATCGTCCTCCATGGTCTAGGGGTATTATGCTAGCCTCTAGTTCCCGAGGTCGCAGGTTCAAATCCGGTGGAGGGTGATGGATTTTTTTTTGGGCGTAAAAATCTTAGCATGCTTGCTTTGGAAGGGAAATAACGCTGATGGTCCCGTGTCGTGGATTTACGGTATGTAAAAGAACCTCAGTACAGATAAGGAGGCTCTAGCAGAATTTCCAGTCTTCGCGCCCACTGAGAATGTGATGCTAAGAACCATAGCAGTTAGAAGATCGTCCATAAATAAAACTAAATTTCAATAAACAGGGCCAAAATATTCATGTCAGGTAGCTTACTATAGCACCACTTTTGTACCATTGTGATCAATGCAGTAAACAAAATACTTTAAAAGATGTTCCCACCTACTCATATGAAATTTTTAGCAACATTAAGTGCTGCTATAAAAGAAAGTAGGTTATAAAGATGATTCCAGAAAAGCCTATAATGTAGAATTAAACTTCTCATCTTTATCAATGCTGAATGGGTGCTTGCAAAAATGGCTAACCATCAATTTTTTTTAAAATAATAAGTTACATGCTTCGATCTACTGCAGAAACTCCAATACATCCTCTCAGTTCAGCTAAGCTTAAGGAAATCTGTGCGTTATTGGTGAGATACAAAGCTTTTAATTTTATGACAGCTTTTTGAAAGCATGCCATTGTGTTATAGCCAGATTAGGCCCATTTGGCACTTAAGTTAGGAAGAAGATGGCTGTATTGCTATTTTATTTCTCTTTTGACCATGGCGTGAAGTGTCTGGGGACCACCGGTGAGCTCATACCTGCTCATGAACATCCGGCTATGTGCAGCTACTGACCGAGCCCTCGGAACAATAGCCGCACACAAGCCCATTATGTGCCACTTCCCTGCAGTTTGAGTAATTACTGCTCCAGAAGATTCTTTCAGCAGTTTCAAGTAGTTACCCCAGGTTCTAGAATCTTCCACTTTTGTATGCGGAGCCTATATAAGGATTGCTCTGCACAGTTTTCAAATCAATAGTTAAAGAAATTATGAATTTGGAAGTGGACAGTGCTGAGTACAAAGTACAACCCTAAAATAATCTCTGAAATCCTTTTAGCTTCTTAGTAAATCTGTAAACTTACCAATATGAAATGGATTGTGCACAAAACTGATTGCTATGCTGTGACCTTGATGGTAATCTGTAGATTTCCCACATCCATCTCATTCCCCTCAATCCAAACACGTCAGGTTTGAAACCTGTTCTTCTTGCTTCTATATACCATAATTATATTGTGAATTCAAGATGACCTGCGATTTTCAATGTGAATATTTTGAGAAAAAAAACATTGTCTTGTGTTAAAAAATGCTGTAATTTCTAACATCTATAAAGTATGATTTAGATTGAGTCACACTTTTTTTACACTCACCTTCACTAATTAAAGTTACATAAAACAGGAAACGTTTTCGAGAGCATTCGTCCTCATCGTCAGCGACTGGGTGACTAAGGGTCGCTTTCTTCCGTGTCCTCTTCTTCCTCATCCTGCGAATTCTGACCCTGTTGCCATCTGGTGTTGGGGGCACAAAGTTTTAACACATTGCTTACAGGCGGGATTTCAAAATTAATGACGTTGCTGTTTTTGACGATGTGTATTTTTTCCCAGATGTTCAATTCTATTGGTGTGGTGAGGGGTTTTAACAACTTTATACTTTGGCCAATGTTGTGGTTTTCAGTCCTAAAATGGTGTGATACAGCGGATTTCTCTATTTGTTTTAGTTTTATGTTTCTTTGGTATTCCTTAAGCCTGGTTTCCAAGTTTCTTTTAGTTTTTCCTATGTAGTATTTCTCACATTCCTCACAAATGATCTGGTAAATTCCGGATTTTAGTGTGTTTGGGATGGTATTTTTGAGAGGTGTGTTTAGTAAGTTCTTCAAGCTGAATTTGTTCTGTGGAGCTAGTCTAATGTTAAATTTGTTGAAGATTCGTTCAAATTTTCTAAAGGCCCAAGGGTGGTAATGTGAATTTCTTGTATTTCCAATTTGTATTTGAGAGAGGCGTTAGAGTGGTGGAATGTTAAATTGCCTTGAGTTTTTTCTTCTTGTATATCATGTTGCTTATGAGATCTGAGTTGAATCCATTAGTTATTGCTATTTTTTCTATATGTTGCTGTTCTTTTAAAAATTCTTCTTTACTCAAGGGGACGCTATGCAACCGGTGGATTAAACTTCTAAAGACGGCTAGTTGGTGCGAAGTTGAGTTGCAATCATTTTTCTTTATGTAGTTGTCCAAGTGTGTGGGTTTTCTATGTATACCGAATTTAAAGCTATTTTGATCTCTGGTTATAATAAGGTCCAGGAAGGGTAAGGTGTTGTTCTCTTCAATTTCGATTGTGAATTTAATGCTGTTGTCCTGAAGGTTCAACAGTTTCAAAGCATCTTCTGTTAGCTTCTGTGGTATGATGGAAAAAATATCATCAACATATCTCCGCCAAAATTTATATATGTGGGGGAAAGCTTTCACTATGTGGACTTCAAGGTGGCTCATATATAGTTCTGCCAGAATGGGGGACAGTGGGCTTCCCATTGCTAGTCCTTTTGATTGTTTGTAGAATTTATGATTAAATGTGAAGAAGTTATGTCTAGTGCATAATTCTGTAAGGTTAATGATGTCATCTATTTCTGTGGAGTCTATTGTAGTCTGATCTAACCATTTTCTAAGTAGTGTAGGGATTTTTTCTATGGGAATACTGGTGAAAAGTGCTTTCACATCAAACGATACCATTATGTGGTTTTTTGGGATGTTGTAGGTCTGCAGGTGGTTTATTAACTCTGAGGAGTTTTCAATTCCCAGGTTTTCAAACTTTTTGTAGGTTTTCAGTTTGTTTACTAACCACTTAGCAATGTGGTAAGTAGGTGAGTTAATGCCATTGATAATGGGTCTCATACTATTGTCATCTTTGTGTACTTTTGGTAAGCAGTATAATCTTGGTAAAGTGGGGTTAGCAGACTTAAGAAAGTATTTTTCAGATGTTGTAAGGGTGTTGTTAACAGAGAGAGCCGTATTTACAACATTCATGCATCTAGTTAAAGGGTTCTTGGAGATTTCTTCATAGTCCGGGCTATTTAGCATCTGGTTTACTCTATGGTTATAGTCATCCAGTTCCAGGATTACAAGAGAGTTGCCTTTATCTGCTTTCAGGTAAATGACTGGTTTTTTTGTTTAGACTCCTAATTATTTTATTGTAGTTATTGTTTTGTATTGTCCGAAGTTGTTTTATTATGTCTAGGCATTCATTCTTAACTTTGATTTTGTCTTCCGTTTTGAGGTTGTGTGGCTATTTCTAAGTCGGCGATAAAGTCATCTTTGTTCTGGGAGTAACTAATGCAAGTTTTGAATCCTTTCTGGAGTAGCTTCATTTCTTCCGTTGAGAATTTCTGTTTTGATAAGTTGTGCCCCCAACACCAGATGGCAACAGGGTCAGAATTTGCAGGATGAGGACGGGAGAAAGCGACCCTTAGTCACCCAGTCTCTGACGATGAGGACGAATGCCCTCGAAAACGTTTCCTGTTTTATGTAACTTTAATTAGTGAAGGTGAGTGTAAAAAGTGTGACTCAATCTAAATCATGATAATACTTCACTGTTAATAACGCTTCTGTTTTTAATCTTTAACCTATAAAGTAAATTGCATGTATGTTCCCAATACAACATTAATACCATTTTAAGTACAAAATGCATAGATAATTTACACACCTTTCAGATTTCAGATTCTAAAGCATCGAGGAATAGAAAACTGTTCACTGTCTGCTCATGATTTAGTTGCTAATTTCTGTGCTTGCTGTTAGAATGGAGATAAATCTTCAGTAGATACTAATAGGAGACCCCACATTAGACAGGTTCCATAATACCATCTTTACCTTAGAGATTGTTTGATTTTAATGTAGTACTTTGCTGTTCCTACATTGCTTTTTCTGGTAGCAGTTGTAAAACAAGTGTGATTGAATACATAAAAGAAGTGATAACAGACCGGCAGCAGTTCTTGAGAGTAAGTACACTGATAATTAAGAAAACAAATGGTGTTTCAGCACAGATGAAACCAGTATTCCTGGCACCTAATGCTACTTGGCTTTCATCATCTCAGGATTCACACAAAACGACACCAAAGTCTCATTCAGGTAATATGGCTCTATGAAAATCCCACTGATTAAGGCAGCATGCCTTCTGTACAACTTTGTCTACAATTTTTGTAGCTATCTTTCTTATTATTGTACAGTGCAAAAAATAGAACTTATCAATTTATGCATGTGTTAAAGGTTGTAGACTGTCATTCATGTTCTCTAGAAACTAATAAAGTATACTAAAGTAAGTTTTATGTTTTAACTTAGCAAGGTTTTACAGGGATCCTAGGTAAGCATTGGGGTAGGAAAACTATGATCCCTTTTGCCAAATTTCAAAGTTATAATGCATTTTGAAAATTGGGCATCTCAAGATAACATAGATGTTTAATACAGTGCAGGCATTTTAAAGTAGGGCCACAGACCGGCTATATGCTTGGCACACTGTATTGCAATCTGTGGCCTTACTTTAAAATATCTGCACTGTACTATTTGCTTTCCAAAGATTTAAGTTCAACACAAAAAGTTGTAAAAATGCAATATTAATTATAAGGGTCATTCAAATGAAACCCAGTCACTTATGTAAAGTAACGGTAACGATTTTGTTAACTCAAAAATAGTCATCAAAACTGTTGGCACATTTATCCCATTGTGACACTAGATGGTAGATTCCATCTTTGAAGAAGCTAGTAGGCTCTTGTTAGAGCCAGGCCTGGACCCATTCACACTTCGTCGTCCATTGTGAATCGATGTCCGCAAATAGCTAGTTTTAGAGGTCCATAAACATGAAAGTCATACGGTGAAAGGTCTGGACTGTACAGCAGATGTTCCAGCGTTTCCCATCGAAACTGCTGCAATGTTGTCTTCACCACATTGGCAGAGTGTGGGCGAGCATTATCATGCAAGAGAATAATGGCATTGGGCTGGACGTTTTGACTTGATGGCTCGTCTAAGGTTCTGTAAAGTGGCTTGATAACGCTGGGCATTGATGGTGGTTCCCCATTCCATGAACTCGACAAGCAGTGGGGCCTTGTGGTCAAAAAAGGACATCATGACCTTACCAGAACTGTTGTGCACGGCCTTTGATTTCTTTGGAGGTGGAGAAGTCGCATGTTTCCACTGCTTGCTCTGAGGCTTGCTTTCCGGTTCAAAATGGTGACACCATGTTTCGTCACCAGTGACAATATGCGACAGAAAGCCGTATTCGTCCTCATGGTAATATTGCAGATGACTCAAAGACAGCGCCATTCGAGTATTGCGCTGTTCGGCGTCAGTTGGTGGGGAACCCACTGCACACAAACTTTTAGAAATTTCAAGTATTGATGCATTATGGTGTGAATGGTGCCCATGCTAATACCCAGTAACCAATGGATCTCGTCCATGGTGATTCTGTGGTTGCCCAAGAGTAAAGCATTCACTTCTGCAATCATTTCTGGTGTGATGACACAATGAGTCTGTCCAGGACGAGCATCGTCTTCCAGTAACTCGCGCCCCTCTAGGAATCTTTTGCGCCATTCCACCACACTTGAATGACACAGACTGTACTCACCGTATACAGCCTTCATCCGTCGACACAACTCCTCAAACTCCCTCCGCCGCTAACAATTGAATCACTCCCCATTGTTCCTGCTTACTCGCCTTCATGTTCGGTAGTGGACGATAACTTGTGTGACCACCTTCTCTTCGGCGTGAAACCACAATGTTGCTATGCAACGCAGTCGCTCTATGAATAGATGGTGCCACCATACACGCAGTTACATGGTGCCACCTTACGTGTAATGCAAAGTTAGAGGCACTGACCAGGTTTCATTTGAAGGCCCCTCATACATAGCATACAGGAAATTAAAAGTGATTACCTCTGCTGTTTTGATAAAACTGTTGATTCTATGAGGGTATGCATGATTTCAGATCATGTTAAGAGGCTAGAGCAATATATTGTACTTGTATCTCAGTCAACAGAGTACCACTTAATGAATACTGTATGTATTACCAGTTTCATACCCCTCTAAGTTTTTCCTCCTCCCAGTGAGTTATAACAACTTATGAGCACATGTTTAATTCAGGATTCTGAAATAGTTAATCATTCCAGGAAAACTGATGTTAACCATGATAGATAGAAAGAAATGTGTGTAGGTTCCAGCAGTAAAACATTTAGTACTTAGATTTCTTCAAACAAAAGAATTGTTTTTCCTGGAAGCTTAACCACCTTCCTTAAACATTGAAATCAAATGTTAATTCCACAAATAATGGAAATAATAATAATATTAATAAATAACTTGACTCCCGTAAGGGAAACCAAGAGAAAAAACTCACTTCATATAGGTACATTCCAAATATGTATTGTATGTGGCAAAGTCGTGTTTGAATCCACATGAATATAAGGCATAACTGACAACATTTACTTTACCCTTCAGCTTACGTCACAAGTCAATGTGTTACATCCTTAATGTATGTGATGTGTGAATGTATAGACTCAAGTTGTAAATGAGTGGTGTTCACTGCTCTGGTTACCGAGTAAACACACAGAAGATGAGCTCTGCTTGTTTTTTGTGGGGGGGTTTAGGGAATTAGAGTTGTCTTTAGTCAGTGTATTATAAGAAGACAGTAACTGTAAATAACTTGCTTTTAGTTAATTTACAGTTGTTATAGTTATTTAAAGAGGAAATAGAGAAAGAAGTGATATAAGATCATGTGGTAATATGTTGATTTACACTTGGCAACAAGCCATTGCACTTTTACGGTTAATAATGTTATTTGTGTGAAATATATGCTAGGAATATGTCACTCACATGCACCAGCCTTCCAGCTGGCTGACCATGCTTAATAATTGTGGATATATTGAGTTTTTTGTATCAGGTAGCCGTTATTTATTGCAGCTAAATAATTATCAGTTTAATAATTAAGCATTAGTACTTATGGCATTTTATTTTTTGGGTAGTTATTCCCTTCGTAAAAAAAAAAGAAGGAAAATGAGGTGTTTATGTTCTGGCATTCCTTAGATTGATCACCTATTAGGAAAGGAGATAAAGTAAAGGAAGTTAAAAAAAAGACTTGAATAAGGATTGGCGGAAAGGATCTATGACTGAGATAGGAACAGTGACTAAAATAGAAGAGGTAAGTGAAGAAGTTAAAATGGACAAGAACTTTAGGAAGTTATTGAGTTAAATACCATAATAGGGAAGAAGGAGGTTAAAAGAGACAATAAGAAAAAAAAAAAACTATACATTACTAGCAAAACTACAAAGCATGCATGAGCAAGTAATAATTAAAGCAGAACGATCTAAAGAAGAACTAAAAGTGGTAAAAGAATTATGTAGAAAAAACTAAGAGACATCAATAAGAACTTTTGCTCCAGTAGTGGCAACTTCTGTTCCTTCAGAGCAGATGATGAAATTACAGAAAACTGCAGAGAATAAGAAAAGTGATTTTTATATCATCAATCAAAAATATGGATACAAAGGACTCAAAACATTGTGACTCAAATTTTAAACCAGCAGAAGAGAAAATTAAGGTAAGAGGCCTAAGAACCGCCGGGGAAAATATCATTATGGAAACTGAGATAGAGGAAGATATATTTAAGATTATGAATAGTCAAATTTAAAGAACAAAGATCTTAAAATTGAACGTCCCCATAAAAGTAAACCATTAATTATTATGTACAGTGCTTTGGCCGGAGCCAGAGAAGAGGAAATTAGGGAACAAATTTACAAGCAGAAATTTAATATTCAAAGGAGAATTTGAGAATTAATTTAAGTTTGTACTCAAAACAGATCCTAGAAATCAAGCTACAGTTCACCATGTCATGGAAGCTTCAGCAAGATTAAGGAAAAGTGTAGTTCAAAAAGGAAGTTTATACATTGAATTTCATTCCATAACAACCAAAGATTGTTTTGGTGGCAAAATGCCTGAAATATTGCAACTGTGGTTACATTTCAAAATGTTGTCATAAAGACAAAATAACATGTGGGCATTGTGGGAAAGAGGATTATGAGTGAAAAGAATGCTTAAAAAAAACAGTTGACTATCCTGCTCAAGCTGCAAAATAAGCTGTGGGGGAAATAAAACTGTCCAATAACTGTATAAATTGAATAAGAGAAATACCCTAATAGAATAAGTTGGAATTTGATGAGAATCATTGCACATAAATTAAAAATAAGTAAGATAAAAAACTACAAAGATATAAGTATATACACAGAGGATGAAAATACATGCACACATTTGGAGAAAATTACATAAAATAACAGCTGAAAGTAAGGATATTAAATGCTAGGAGATTTATTAAAACAGAAAATAATCCAAATTACCACCCAAAATTAGTATAAATTACAAGAAAAAAATAGGAATTATGCAAAGAAAGGAAACCAAAGTAAACTACAATCAAATTATTGAAGACAGTAGTACAGAAGAAGAAGAAGAAGAAGATAAAATTAAAGTTAATGACAGATATGCATTGTAGCAGATTTTTAAAATGTTTATGGAATAGGAGAAAGCATATTAATATGAAAGATGAAGAAAGAGAGTTAAAGAAGAAAGAAAAGAAAGAAAAAAAATTCTTGTGTGTTACACTCACATGACTTTCTCTACTCTTTTACAAACTATTTTTACAAATGCCTATTCTCTATATGCTTCATGTTAATCGAGATATTGAGATGTTAATCTTATTGCTAATTTTCTTGTAGATGCAAGGGGAATTGGTAGGCTTTAAGCGATAGTCAAATATTTTAAGAGCTGGTTGCTATGTGGAGTATTCCATTCTCTTTGCTTTACCAGGACAAAAAAAAAATGAATAGCGAATTTGAGAAAAAGTATAAGTATTGGAAAATTTAAGAGAATAACGAGCAATATCTCGAAAATGACTCACTCAACAAAAAAAAATGTACATGACATAAATTGTGTATTTTAATGCGATCTACATTTTTTGTGTAGTAAAATTTTGTCTCTCTCTTATGGTTTACCAGTTATGCAAAAGTCGTTCACAATGAAGAATGCTTTTGGAGACATTTCAGAAAATTCAAGATATACATTTTATTTGTCATGAAAGTATGTTAAATATATGATATTTTAATCAAAATCGTTAGCCATTTTTGAGAAAATTTAAATTTTGGAAAAATGTTCAATGTAAAGGGTAATCTGGGGAGGGGGGATTTTCTTGAAACCTTCATGTCGCATCTCTGGAAGATACTGAACCTAAATACCAAGTTTGGTGTTATCCGACTGCTCATTTCTGAGTTGCACTGTTCACAAACAGACAGACACACACACACACACACAGACATGTTTCCAAAAATACTTTTCTTTTTTATTCAGGATGCCTCAAAACATGTATTTCCGGTGAAATCTCGGTATCGAATTTTTGGGTGGAATGCAACATTTCCCCTACTTACTATATGTAGTAGAGAAAGTAAAAATGCATTTTGTGGTGAAGAAGCAAAATTGAAGAGAGAAGAAAAAGAAAGAGAATAAAAAGTATGGAGAAAAACACCAACTGTAATAAATTGACATAAACTCGAATGTAACTTTAGATATCTTCAAATACTGGAAGTTGATGGTAGTGTTTTTGAAATCAATTAAGAGTAAAGAACTGAATTGATTAATGACACAAAGTAACTTCGACTTTTTAAATTTACTGGGTCATGTTTCAGAGGCTAGTTTCCTCCATTATCTGGATGTCAAGTTGATAATGGAGGAAACTAGCCTCCGACACATGTTCTGAGAAATTTAAAATGCAAGTGTTGGTTTGTGTTGTTATTAATCAACTCAGGCTTTTACTCTTAAGTAACTTTAGGTACACATAGAGCAGAGCCCGGCATACAAAGTATCAAGGAGAGCTGGCCAATAACCCAACATCCAGTAAATTTATGCTAAATTCAAGACAACATTACAATTAACTAGGTTAGAAAACAAAAAAACACATGTAAGTCGCTGGTTTGAGACATGCTATCTGGAAATTACACCAAAATAGAGAATCAATTATACTTCCAATCCCGGGCATCATAGACAAGATGGAGCTGAAATCCTGTAATATTATAAGAGACCCAAAGGAATTGCTACAATTAATAGGAATAGGATGAGTAGGGAAAATTAATAGGGAGAAATGCTACTTTTGATTTAGATGAGGTATATAAATATTTTTTTTTTGTTATGGGTGAATAGTATTTGATAACAATCAAAGTTGGCCACATTGCTGCACTCAAATTAGGCATGATGGTGTAAATTATCCCAAATTGTCCACATTTAAAGTACCTATATTTCCAAATATGAGCCATCATCCCTTAACACTGTAACCCCAGCAATTGCTAGCTACTGTTGTTTACGGTAGCAGTCTTTTTGACCGCTCACTTATTCTTTTCCTTTTACAGCTTAAATGTTACTGCTAATAATGAGTTTCGGTTGGAGGGCACTGTTATTAGGTATGTAGGCCTTATACATATATATATATATATATATATATATATATATATATATATATATAATACGCGCACACTCTCCCTCTCTCCCTCTCCCTCTCCCCCTCCCTCTCTCTCTCAAAATTTTATGAATATTATTCGTTAATAACATTAACTCAAATTTTCCGATTTACAGGATCCAGTGAAATAATGCAACTAAGCATAGTATGTAATGAAAATTTTCCTGCATCTAACAAAACAACTGAATACACAAGAAACTCATTTTTTGACAGTAATAAAGCCTATAATAGTGATATAAATGTAAGTAAACACAGAAAAGGTTTCTTTGTTTTTGTAATGTAACTTTCACTCATGTTTTGCATTTGAGGCACGCAAGAAGTTTCTTCAGTTCTGCTGTACATTTTCTACATACCAGTTTCTCGCAGATATGACAGGCATTGATTGTTTTGTTCTGGCTGCAGTTACAACTACTTATTTGTAACTGGTCTTCATCGATTGGGACTAAAATGCTCTTCGGTAGGAGTAAACTGTGTGTGACATTGTTTAGATTGCAAGTAGGCTTCTCTTTAGTTCAAGCAAGTTGAATGAATCTATGGTGGGAAATTTTCTTACCAGTTATCTGTCGAAGTACTATCTAAACATTGATTGCAACTAGATCCAAAACATTGTAAAAAAAGACATGCATTGGCCATCTGCGAGTACCAGCATGTACAAAATAGAGTCGTGTCATCTGATCAATTACATCCACATCAAATTTAGCCTTGTTGTAGAACTCGACTGTTTCGGGGAGTTTCTTTGAACCATCAGCTATTGTGCAGGAATTGTGAAGTGTGCTCATTATAACAACATTCTTCTGTGGCTTTCCTTGGTAGCTGGTTATCAAAGTACTATCCTTCGTTTTCTTGAAAATGGCATCATAAAGTGAAGCACTGGAATTTCTTATGTGATTAGGAATCTCATCTCGATCTGTTCACAGTTCCTATGATACTTGTACCTGACTCCTAGTGACAGTTAAGTAAAGTAGTTGTCGGTGACGTTTCATCCTTTTTTCAGGAAAGGATTTAGTAGACATCAGAAGATGCTCTGGTACAGATTCATTCTGAGGTTGCTGATTATCCTTCCCCACATACAGGATGGCATTGCAGAAATACTTTGAGTCCACATCTTCAAGCATCCAATATTTTATACCAGACTTATCAGGCTTATTGGCCATGTATTAAATAAATGGACAGCAACTTTTGGTTGGATAAAGCTCCTCATCCACTGTAAGGAATCCACCTGGTATGTAGCAAGCCTTACAGTTTTCAATAAATTTGTTCCACACAGTTGAAACCAGTGAAAACCTGCCAGTCTTCAGCCTTTCAGAATGACATGATCTCATCAAAGTGTAAGAATCTCATGACCTCCACAAATCTATCTCTTGCCATAGTATCAGAAAATACAGGTGGCCCCACTTCTTTGACCAGAGTTCAGCTAGCTCAAGGCTCCTGCAGTCCAACTCACTCCACTAATAAATTATACTTATGAAAGCATCCGCTCTTCCAAGCAAATGGTCCATTTACCATCATTCTTCTTCTCTCTTGCTTCAATCTCTGTATACGTTTTGATACATCGAAGAATCAATATATCAATTAGTAACTTTCAGGCAGATGCAGGGCTATCATCTCTCACATGCCTCTTAGCATAAGCACCAGGACCTCCCTTTTCTTTCATGACTTTTGTTGCCCCATTCTACCAGCATGTCCTGGATCAATACTCTGCCACTCACTATTATTATCCCTACTAAGAATCTTTGTACCTGCAGGAAGTTTATCTTCTTCATGGCGTCTTTTTCTTCCTCTTCTTAGCACTGGATGTGTTGAAGCGATTGCGTTGCATAAAGCTGCAGAAATACTTGCAGACATTCCATTTTTACTTACTCCTTCTGAAGCAGTCAAGTTGGATGAAATGTCACAGTGCTGCAAGTCATGTTCAATGGGTCATTGGTTCGAGCTATGTCTTTGCTTTACCTTTCTCAATGTGCAATGAGAACTGCATATAACAGCTGTTTCCTGAATTTGGTGACCTATATATAAATAAGTAAAAATATATATATATACACACATACGAAAGTAAGTAAATAAATAAATACATAATAAGTAAGTAAATATTGTTTTTAAGGCTGCACTTTCATTTTATCTAATATGAAATGCAAGCGTAAATCAAACTTACAATTCAAAGCTTTGTCTTCACTAAACGATGCAGCTTCCGACAGTTCTGAATTCTCTGCTGGAGATTTGATAATCATCATCACTTTCACTTGATTCAAAAAGATCACCTTCCGATACATCATCTGGTATGTCATGGAAATTACTAGCATTTCTTCCAGTTTCAAACCACAAGACATCGTGCTAGTAAAAGTTTATGTGCACTACTGTAATGAACAGCTGGAACGAAGGCCTTTAACAATGTTTGACAAACTCAAACTTGCAACAATACTGGCATAAAGAACTTCAAGAATGATTGTCAAATTCATTCTTATAACAATGAGAAATTGCATAAAAATGTGAACACTATATTTAAAATATAAAAAAATAGCATAACAGTCAAAATGAACCATATCTGGGGTTCATGGTGAAATTTGCAACGTCTACAAAACTAACAATACACCAAAAAATATTACATTATATAAGGCAGGGTTAATTTAGGAACACATAAAGCACCAGGTTTCCTTTTAAGAAATCGATAGAATTAAAGCTAGTTAAATTCCTAGAATGGTCAAAATGACCGTTAACGGGGTTCTAGTGTTAAATATTCCCTTCAAAAATTACCATATTGTTTTAAAATAAAATACCCACAATGTTACCAAGAACTACAGCAATAAAGACATTATTGGAAGACACAGTTAAACCTAAACCCAAACCAACAAAGGCTAATAATAATACCAACACTAATGCACAAATTATTCGAGTTGTAAGTTATCCAAGGAATTATTGAGCAAGAATTAAGAACCAGAACAAAACACCATTAATTTGCAAATGTAGGACATGTATTATTTTTAGACATAATGGACAGTGAAGATTGTGATAAAATAATTAAAATAGCAGAGATTAATGCTCAAAGGAGCAAATTGATAATGTCCAAATTGAAGATAATTTTATAAGATTTTAATCTGTTTATGTTATGTATTCAAGAGCCATATTCAATGAAAGGAAAAATAGCTTGTGTACCATTAATGGCCAGCTAAATGGACTACAACACAAGCATGCTTCCCAACAGCATCTTGCCAAATGCAAAGGCCTTAAAAGTGATACAGACTTTATATTGGGAAGCCAGAGGGAAAATGATACAGATCCATTGGTGAACAACAACAACCATTAATGGCTAGGGTGATTAGCAATGGGAGCAACCAGTGTCAGCAATAATAATTATAAACAATCCTATCCTACTTATGGTAAACATAACACAGTTAAATAATCAACACACTAATTGCATTGAAGTTACCTACAAATGTGATAAATTTATTTTGGCCAATCATTACTTCCAATTTAGCCTTCCCATAGAACACCATATAAGCACAATTAACCTAATTTAAAGAATGTTTAAAGATTTGGAAAGTATATATACATACGATTTTAATGCCAAATTGGATTGGTGGTTTATTAACACCAAAGATGAAGGAGGGGAGAAACAGAAGAAGTGATAGTGGAATTGAGTTTAATTTTTAAAAATCAACCAAATAATCCAGCAAGTTTTGAAAACAAGCAGGGGTAAAATTACCTTGTGTAATTTCAAATGAGACAAAAAGCTTACCTTGTGTAATTTAAAATGAGACAAAAAGGTTTTAAACTGGAAGGTGAGCCAAGATTCAACTACCAGTGAGATCATAGATTAATTTACTTTGAATATAATGTTGCCAATATTCAGAAGGAGGAGATATTAAGTGGAGAAGTAATTTATAATTACAAACTAACAAATTGGACAGATATGAAGCAAGAATTGAACTAGAATATTTAGGGAATTCAGTAGATCAAGATTCATATAACATCACAAAAGTAGTACAGTTATCTTTAAGATAGTGCCTATGTACAGACTGAAAAAATATTCTGACAGAATATGGACAGATAATCTTCAAATGTCAAGAAGACAAAGGAGGAAATTGAAGAAAATATATAAAAAAGCCACTATTGTGGAACAAAAGGAAGGAAACTTAAATAATTATAGAGTAGCAAAAAACAGTTATAAAAACCTATTACATGAACAATACATAAAAGAAATTTGTTGACGAAAAACTAGAAGAAAATGTTTGGGGAATGCCCTACAAAATCATTTTGAAGAAAGTTAAGAAACCAGAAGTTTTAACTACCCTAAATAAAGGAAATGGAGACATGACAACAACAAATGGAAGAGATTCAGTAAATGTCTTATTAGACACACTACTTCTGGAGGATGAGTACATAACCAATGATGAATCACATACCAAAAAACAGATTTATATGAATATTGCATTCAACAACTTAAGAGCAATTCATCCCTTTGACTAGGGATGTGACCTCAATACCTTGATACTCTCGAAACTGAGTGGTGTCGAACTATATCTAATACTTTGAGACAAACGTTCGATACTTTTACATTTTTAAGTTTTGCATTATTGAAGGTCATTGCTTGTAACGTTATACTAGATAAGGAATGAAAGGAGATGAGACTTCACATTATTGCCTCGCACGTGTCCCCAAAGAGTTTCTGAACTATAGTTCTTGATAGACCTTGACTGCGTTTCCTGTGGGTGAATCTATGTAACCTTCCATAGACTCTTGAGTGTAAATGAAAACATGTAAAATGATGAGGGAAGGAGTAGAGGTACTCATGTAACATACAGTGTTAACTGAGTTGTGAATGAAGTTGATTTAGCTGGGGCACTAAATCACATTTCTGCAATAGCCTGGCTTGGTGACTCGCTCTGAACCATTGCATTTACCTACTCAGGTGACAAAATCTGTGAATCCAGCAGAAACAAATAACTTAATACAAAAGATAATACAGCATATTGTTCTTTCCTTCCATCTGTTAGTTTATGTTTACGCAGTCAAACTCGGGTCACAAGCATAGCTTACAGGTATACCGTATGACTAATTTCCATAATGTTGATAGAAAATCGTTTTCAGCTCAAAATATAGTTACATAAAAAGGGAAACGAAAACAGTTATAATTATATAAGTTATATAAATAATTATTATTATTGTTGTTGCCTTTGACTAAAAGTAGGATATGTATAATCTGATAAAATTGCTGCTAATTGGAGAATGTCAAACAGGAACAATTTCAGAATCCGCATACAGTACAAAATTGGTTACATGCATTTATACATAGAAAACTACTAATATGAACATAATTCAGTGAAAAGGCTATTTCTTTACAGTTTTTTATAAGGCAAGTACCGAATATAGAGTATCAAGGAATATTGGTGTTGTCCCATCACTACTTTTGACATTTCAGAGATTAAACTAACAATATAGGAATTAAAATTTAAGACAGTGCTGGTTTTGACGGAATAATCAATGAACTATTTGTGAACCTTAAAGACAAAATAACATGTCTTGTTCAATCTATTTAATGGCTGCAATTGGGCAATGCTGATTTTCACTTTGTTGGAAGGAGATCAAGGTCAAGAAGAGCATTGACAAAGATCCTAAGGAATCAAAATTGTATAGGCCTGTATGCCTTTTAAACACAGTGGGGAAAGTTCTTGAGAAATGAATCTATAAAAGAATATACATAGATTAATTTTGGGCCTAAATGATAAATAATATGAATTTATGGAAAGGCTTTTCAACCAAAGACACCAATAATCAATTACTGAAAACCATTCAGATATCACAAACAAAATATTTAATTGACATTTTAATAAATATTCCAGGGGCTTTTGACAATTTGAGGTGGCCTCACTTTTTGAAAGACTTATAAATAAGACTTATTCACAACAAAATTTATATAAGTTATTAAAGTATTATGTAAATAGAAAGGTTTATATAAAAGGAAAAAAATATAACAGTATCCATGAAAATAACAAAGGGATGTGCATACTTTCGTTTTTAGGACTGTTACCCTGGTACATTGTTTTGGAAACTCTTTTGGAAGATTTAAGCAATGGTATAGAAATCAAAAACCATTAGCTTATGTAGACAATGTTTTGTTCATCATGGAAGGAACAAATGGATATGAATTGGAATTATGAGCAAATAATTTAACTTCCAAATTATACAATTAGCCTAAAATGACGAAATTGCAAATAGCTCCTGCTAAATCTTGCTGTATGCTTCTGAAGAGAAATCCATGCATTAAATTTAACAATCAAACAATTAGAGACTAAGAAGAAGTCAAATATTTAGGTATATTTTTGCAAAAGAAATTGCATTTTAGAAAACATACAGATTATATAAATAAATCAGCGGTAATAATGATGAAATGGCAAGACTAGTACAAACCATTTTCAAAATTCCACTATATTCAATAATCATACATATCACAAAGTATTTTTTCAGCATTATAACCTACGGGGTAGGAGTATGGACACACAGAATTAATAATGTGCAAATTAAAACATTACTTAGAAGAACACAAAGAAAAAGTTTAATAAGATACACAGGAGTAGTGTATGCAACACCAACTATGGCCTTATTAGTTGCTACAGGCATTTGGCCCATTGACCTAATAATAAAATTAAGGGGAGCAAATTTTTGGATGAAAAAAGGATATCTTGAAAAAGTAACAGAAATTATTGGATTAAGATGCGATACCATTAAAATCATCATATCAAATGGAATGGGAAAGTATTGATGTGAGAAGAAGAACATTTCATATATTTAGCAACATTTCTGAGAAATTGCAAGCCCATTAAGCCCACTCTTAGGCTTACTGCATTATCTTCCAGGCTATGGTCCCTACAACACTTGCTGGAAGATTAATAACACCGCAAGTGATGTTTGTAAATATTGTAATTGGAACACCTGAACACACCCTTATTTGAATGCATCTACTATCACAATGTTACCTTTCAAGATAGAAGTATATTAAGTGGTTATCAAATATTGTATCTATTATGACCATTTAAATTTATTAAGAAACAAGATAAGTAAAATAACTTGGAAACAGGTTATAGTGCAGGAAGAACCACAAATACAATCACCAACCAATCAGAGGAAGTTAGGTCAGAAAGATTACAACATCAACACACATTATACACTATATTAAATACAACACAGCAAGAAGAACAGGGAGAGAAAGAGGAAATATTGGATAATTTTAGGGAAGAAAAGATTGGGGAGAGACATGGAGAATAAGGTCAAAGTAGGTGAAGTATGATTATATGTGGATTATAAATGAAGAATCGAGGAAGAGGATGATGGAGCTAAGAGATGAAAGAGGTTAGTGGGCGAGGAGCTGGATGATAAGAGGGTGAATTGGGAGGGAAAGAAGCTGGAGTATGGGAATGGAGAAGCCAGGGGATTTTAATAGAGTGGTGAGTAAGGAATGGATGATGAAGGAATTGGAGGAGTTGATTAAAAAGAAGAGATGGCAATAGAAGAATGGTGCCAATATGGTGGGATAGTGAGTTGGGGTTTAGTATGATAGAAATAAAGCAGGTAAGCAAGTAGGAAATTAATTAAATTCATTGAAAATGTTTAAATTGAGTGAGTGAAGTGGCTTATAGTAGAGGTTAAAAATGTGGAAGTATGATGAATATGATAAAGAATTATAAATGACATGATGTTTGATAGTGAAGTGAGAAATCTTTAATATAAATATAAAATATGATACATAGATTGGTTTGAGAACTTAGGGAAGTGAAGTATACTTCTAATATATAAATGAATTATTAAGTCATTCAATACAATAATAATAATAATAATAATAATAATAATAATAATAATAATAATAATTATGAACAGATATATTTTACACATAGCTTAACGAAAATTAACAGTACACAGACTTTATAAAAGAATATAATATATACATGCTGGAATATATTCGTAAGTTGGGTACCAATGCTTTTGCTACTGAATACTATTAAAACTATTCAATAAAGTAACATTTTAGTAATTTAGTAAATAGGTAATAACTGAATTCCAATTATTGTGGATACTGACTTTGAATATTAATAGTAATTTAATGATATTTTGTTGAATTATAGTTACATTGTAATTTGTTTTGTTTTGTTTTATTTTGTTTTAATTTACTTCAATTTGTTATTGTAGTTAGCAACATCCATACAGCAATATTGTATAAACTAATAAGAATAAGGGAAATAAATGTAAAATTTGGAATGCACACCCTGGTGTAGGCAACTAGATACCAGGATGGAGTGTTAAAATTTTGCTTTATTTGTTGCAAATGGGTACAAGGACTCTGCTCTTACCTTTTTTCATAGCTACATTGTTATTTACAGGTTTCCGTTTTAAATACAATCCATTTGTGTATTAAACATGTGTAATTTGCTAAAGTAAATAAAGAATTCTGAACAACAAAATGTTTAAAATGTTAACTTAAAAAAATAAATTATAGTTCAGGAGGTTTGAACATCCGACTATCTCATAACCATTAAAGTTTAATCAGTGGTGAACTAATTCTTTAAAGAATATTTTGTTATTGCATGGAATTTGGAATACAAAGACCATAATTTCCTTATCTCAGAATGCTTATCACCATGATCCCTGAAATTTATCCAATTGAGTTCTGGGACATGTTGTGTATATAGGTTATGATGGCAGAGTGTTGTTTATTGCAGGTCAGAGAGACTGTAGGCCATTTATAGTGGAGGGATATCAAGTTGGACTGGTGAGGCCGGATGTTATGATGCAGCTACTTAGATATCCAGATGTATTTCATATACAGCCTGATTCTGTGGAGCTTAACCCTGCATTTAGAGATTATAATGAACGCAGTGCTAAAGTAGAAGCTGTTTTAAGGGAATGTTGCACCAATAATGTTTTTATTACATTAAAAGGTTGGCGAGAGGAGGTGAGTACAAATACATTTCTTATATATCAGTATGAGCATGTTACAAAATAAGCCAAAAGAATTCTGATGTGTTACATTCTCGTTACTTTCTCTACCCTTTATCATTTATTAGTGGTATACAAACTATTATCATGAAAGTTTATTTTTCTATTTATTTCATTTCAATTGAAATAATCCTTTGCAGAAATATCTGCATTACACATTTTGTTAAGATACAAAGAGAATAGCAATAATCAAATTTTTAAGAACTGGACATTATATGCTGGCCTTAAAATTGCATACTCTTTCTATGCAATTGCAAGAAACAACTGAATATCAATAGGACTAAAGTATGAATAATTCAAACCATTAATAATGTAGGCATATCTTGGAAATAAAAAAAAAATTGAGCTTTATTTATGGATGCTCTTTAACGGCTGTGGTCCTTAGCATCCCATTCTATATTGGGCATGAAATGCTGGTAATTTTGCTCAGAAGCCTGTTTATCAGGCTTGAGGTTCTTTTACGTGCCGTAAATCTAGAACATGGGACCACCGCCTTTACTTCCCTTCCGAAGGAAACCATGCTAAGGATTTTTACGCCCGAAAAGAATCCATCGCCCTCTTTTGGGTTTGAACCCGTGACCTTGGAAACTAGAGGCTAACATGGAAACCACTACTTCATGGAGGACGACATATCTTGGAAATGGCCTGTGCCACAAAAAGGTTATTTTAAATAAATTTTATGTTTTAAGGAGATCTGCATTTTTTGTGTAGCACATGTTTGTCTATCACTTCACTTAACGTTTACCAGTTATACAAAATTCTTTCCTAATGAAGAGGACTTCACAGGCTATTCCCAGAGAATTCAAGACAAACGTTTATTTGTCATGTAAATATCTTTAATATATCTGCAGAATGCGTGAAAAACCAGATAAGTCACCAAAAGTAAATTTTACAGGATAGAGGAAACAAAGTTTGTAACAGCCTCCAAAATCAAAAACTAATTTTCAAAAAATGGTTTCTGGCGATATAGCTTTTTGAACAAAATCTTTCAAATAGAATTGTTTACAAATCACTACACTCTTTATTCTTTGACTAATACCAAACTTACCCGGTTATTCTGTCTTTGTATAGCAGCTTTGGCAACTTACATACTTCATATTCATATTAAAGAACTTACCTTGGGTGAAATGTTAACCATTTACTTTCATTCTTTTTGGAAAATTTCCAAATTTGTAAGCAACAGAGTATTGTAGTATAATTATTTACACACATTTTATTATAGCCAACTCTTTTTTAATCATACACTTAAGAATATACACTAAATTCTATTGAAAAATAATTGAAAAGTTGCATGTAAAACAGTATTATAAATGTGTAATTCCACATGTTTCATAACATTCATCTGTTTTTAACTCAAAGATTAAACACTATTATCTTAATTTAATCGCGAAATTACTTTAAGGGTTTATACAAGTTGCAAACACTAGTCAAATTTAAAAGCACAAATACAGTATATTGAGGATTTAGATAAAGAAATTAAGATAAATGAAGTAAAAACACAAATATTAAAGTTAAAAAAAAAACAAGGCCTGTGGAATCGATAGGCTATCAGGTGAGTTCTGGAAAGCATGGTGCAAAAATGATGACAGGCTGAGGTTAATAGTGCAATTGTTCAACTCATTGTGTGAAAGGGGTGGAGTCCCAGAGAACTGGAAAAAGGGAATTGTAGTACCACTGTATAAACGCAAAGCAGATATAGAGGATCCTACAAACTACAGAAGTATTACCCTCCTAGCAGTGATAGGTAAGGTATATACAGGGATACTAGCTGACAGAATGCAGAGATGGGTGAAAAAAGAGGGGAAGCTATCAAAATTCCCAGCAGGATTTAGAAAAAGGAAGGAGAACAACAGATGACATTAATTATAAAGACAGTAGTGGATAAATACTTAAGCATAAAAAAGGGCAGGGTATATATATTTTTTATTGATTTAGAAAAAGCTTTTGACACTATCAACAGGGATGGACTATAGCTAAAACTAATTAAGAAAGAATATAAAGCATTTATATGCAAATAATGAGTGCTGTGTGAAAATAGCCAAGGGAAGAATTACTGAAGAAAATGCGAAGAATTCAGGGCTTAAGCAAGGGTACAAACTTAGTCCAGTGCTATTTAACCTATTTATAGTTGATATTATAGAAGAGATAAAAAATTTAATAAGCATTCACCAGTTATTAATAAGGAAATACCAAGAACTCCACATATGTCACACAGTTAAAAATGTGTTTTGAGAAGCATGCTCATCAGTTTGTCAACTGAGCTTGCAGCGGAAAATTCTCGGTCAAGTCATTGTGTCTGTGCTGCCCTCTGTGTCCTATGGCTACTCGAACGATATCGTCAACTGGCAGGGTATCAAAATTCATAATACGAGGCTTGTTCTTGGTGATTACAATTCTTTCCCATGTATCAAGTGCTAAGGGTGTCTTATGTATTTGCGCAATGTGATTTCCTGTTTTATTTCATAGTTGAAGTTCTAAAAATTGGTTGAAACTGCAGACTTGTCCACTTGTTAAATGTTATGTTCCTTAAATGCTTCTTCATTCTAATTTCCAGGCTCTATTTTGTTTTTCCAATGTACATTTTATCACACTAAACATTCCATTTTATATATTCCAGCTATCTTATTTTTAGGTAAACTGTATTTTAAAGGATGATTCAATAGATTTCTTAAATTATATCTATATTGAATTCTTTAAATATATTTTCAAATTTGTAAAACCATTTAGGATGAAGGTAAATTTACTATATATGAGTCATTTAAGTACATGTTACAAGTTCGTTTGCATACATTTTTAAGAAATGGTATAGATATATGGATGATATCTTTGCTGTTGTTCCTGCAAAGTTTATCAATGGTGCTCTCAAACTATTGAATCTTCAGGATCCTTCTATAACATTTACTTTGGAGGTAGAAAAACATGGGTGGTTGCCTTTTCTAGATCTGAAGATTATCAGAAGTAATAATGGGCTGTCCTTTGGAATATATAGAAAACTCACACATGTTGCCAATTATATAAAATTTAATCGACACAATCCAAAACCTCATCAATACACCATTATTCATAGGCTCACCCATATATCTCTAAAAAAGGTATAACTCCACTGTTAATAATGACTTCATTTGAATTTCATGACCAGGATTGTTTGCAAATGATCTAGTGGCAGGTTCCATTTCAGTTGTGGGACTAAGTAAAACTTATTGAAATAACTGGCAAATACTCTAAAGATAGTGGTCTGAGAATAAATAAAAAGAAATAAAAAATCATGATCACTAAGAAAGACCGAAAATTGGTATTGGGAGGGAACAAAGTTGGAAGTTGTGAGGAAAATTGACTATCTAGGAGTCAGGCTCAATAGTGCAGGGGATTGGGGATAACAGAAGAAAAAAAGTACTAGCAAAGGCGAAACAACCAATACAGGTAATCAGAGCATATGTGAACAAAATACCAGAAATGCAAATTACGTGGCTAGAAAGGATATATAACACAGATGTTATACGCAACAGAGATATGGGGGCCGAAAAATGATGGAAAATGTAGATGGTATACATAGGAATTTTTGCAAAATAAATCTGGGATTACCAAGAAGTTCACCAAATGGAGTAGCACAAGCAGAACTAGGGAGGGTGGGAGCTAAAGGCAAAATGGCAGAAATGGATATCAAATACTGGTTCAGAATAAAGCTTCTATAGGAAAATGGGATGCTAAAGCAATGTTGGTTATGCAGGAGAAAATGGGGAAAAAAAGAAACTTGGATGCACAAGATACAGACAACATTGGAAAAAATAGGATTGGGGGAAACAAGGGCAAAAGAAACAACAAAAGTAAGGGTTTTTGGAAATACATTAGAACAAGAGTGGAGGATATTGAAAAGCAAGAAATTATAAGTAACAAGGGAAAAAGGTCATTAATAGATCATAGATATTTTAAAACGGAATAGGGAAAAGAAAGATACAGTGAAGTGTGTAACAGAGAGGCCAGAATGGGGTATGCATGGGCGAGGACAGGTGTAATGAATTTAAGTGGTGTAACAGGGAGAAGAAGGGGGAGAGTTGTACTAAATGTAATGGATTACATGACAATTGGCATTATATTCTGGAATGCAAAGATACAGATAAATGGAAGAGAGAATTTAATAAAAGAGAAATGGAAAAATTTACCAGTAGAGCTAAAATATTTTTAATACAAGATCAAACGAATACATATATGGAGAAAGCAGAAAAATATTCAGGAAAAATAAGATTAAAATGGTTAAAAGAAATGCGAAGCAAATTGGAGAAAATGCAGAAAAGGGTAACAAGGCTAAAAAGTAAATAGTGGATGCATTATACTTCCCTATTTTATATATATATATATATATATATATATATATATATATATATATATATATATATATATATAACAATGTTAAATATAAGGGGAAGAGAAATAATAAACAACTCCATTCCATATATTGTTTAAATTGTATGTAAAGTTCAAAGCAGACAATAAATCATTCATTCATTCATTCAGTAAATTGTTTTAATGAAAGCTGAATGCCAATACCAAATTAATGTAAGAAAAGCAATGGTGTAACATTGGATCTCTCCATTAACAGCTAATATTGCATTATAACATTGGCTTCTTAGAGTAACTCATTTTAGCTTTGAATCTCTGCTAGTGAGTTGGTGATAAAACAAATGCAGATCTCTGATCACATTTCACCTTAAAATATTAGCACATGCACCATTGATCTTCAAAAACTGTATGTCAATTTTGGTATGGAGGATGTAAAAAGAGGGCTGTCAGAATAAACCATATGACTAAGCAATTTGGGCTGTGTGAAAACAACCACCATATGATCCCCAAGTGAAGTAATGGCCATGTCCTATAGTATCTCCAAACCTTGTAGGAGCAGTTAGATGATGTCTTTCTAGTGTTTCCCTTGAAGGTCAGGAATGAAGTGCCTTAATTCTTGGATGTGGGAATCTTCCTATACTTTAGTGCCAATTAAATCCAACATATAATTTTTAAAGACATTTACACAATGCAAGAAATTAAGAGAAATTCAATGAATTTCATCATCAGGTTTAAGGAAAATTTGATAGTGCCTTACAAAGCAGAATAGCACTGCAGAAGAAGTTAACACTTGCAAATGGTATTCCTAGCATCAAGATACTCTGTGTGTTGCACACAAAATGTGTGGCTGACAGACTCCCAACATCTCGTACCAACTTATGAGGTGGCGTATGGTATGGCTGACAATCAGAAGTTGCGTGCTGGTTATTTTAATTTAAGCCAACTTGTTTGTTTATAATGGCACATAATATTTGATTTTCCCAATAACCAATCTTAATATTTCATATGAATATCGCATGCTTTCTGCTTCCTCGGCCTTTTACATATGGTAGAGGTAGAATTATATTCCGCTCAAAATTTCTGTATTGAGGCTTCATTGTAAAAGCACATTTTGAGGACTTCTGAACTTTAAGATTTAGTAAATGAATGTCTTATGTGCTGAAGAGCAAGTAAGTATTGCTGTACACCTATTTTTAATGTGTACATCATTCTGATGGAATATGTTTGAAAGTTTGTAGATCTCTTTTTCTTTTCCTTTACATATGTTTAATACTGCAACTTATGAACATTTGAATATTCTTTCCACATATTGTATGTAACCAAGTCCATGTTACTTAATTTGATCTCTGGGAAAACATTTATCCTAAGTAAGGTGGTGTAGTTTAAAGAATTACTTTTTATATGAATAATATATATACAGCAAGGAATTTGTAATGCATAGACAAATATATTTCGTTAAGTATATGACAATAAAAGAAAAATTAAGAATTAATACAAATAAAACCCCCCCACTAAATGAAATTACAAAGGCAGAAATTTACCTTCAGTATGTGTCAAAAGTTGTTAGTTTCCCATTTTCTTCTTCCATGGAATCTAAATGTGATTGAAGTCCCCAAATGTTCTTGGAGGTGCACCATGTACAACGCTTAATTAGTAATTAACCATCATATTCACATCCCAATGTCATGATAGTGTGACTACTTGATTTAAATTCTAGTGAAACTCACCTTATTCTCCACTGAGGGCTTGTAAAAATCACAGGAAAATAATATACATACATGGCCATTAAGCTGTAGACTGAAGTTACAACCAAGCACTTCTTAACTTGTCCAGCTTTTGCTTACAGGTTCTTTGTGCAGTGTAATCATGTCACAAAGTTTCTTCCCAAATTGTTTGAATGTGTTTCATGCAGTTCCTTATGTTTCACTCATTGTACTAGTGAAATTGCCATTCATCATAAGTTTGCAAGTTTGTGGAACATCAAAATACATTCCCTCCCTAATGCTGGCTTGTTACAAGGAATAAAACTACTGCATAACAACAAATTTATACCTAGTGCCTTGACAAATTACTTCCTAAATCCAAGTTTTTTACACAATGGAGGTAACATAATTTTCTCATGGGAAAGAAAAGTTACATTGTTTATAATTTTGTCTCCTAGCACTAATCAACTTTCTTTCAAACCAGCATGCAACATTCCAACATGTGTCCCTACCCATTTGCACAGTAAGCATGAAAATTCTGTTTAGCTATTCAGTTGTTCCTGTGTAGTGCACTGGAATTCTTCAGGTGTCCCAATAACCAATCTTAATATTTCATGCTTTCTCTGCCTTTTACATATGGTAGAGGTAGAATTATATTCCACCCAAACATTCTGTATTGAGGTTTCATTGTAAATGCACATTTTGAGGACCTCTGAACATTAAGATTTAGTAAACTAATGTCTTATGTGCTGAAGAGCATGTAAGTATTGCTGCACACCTATTTTAATGAACATTTCTGTGCATTCATTTAAAGTAACCAATGTCTAAAGACAATTTTCACTCCTCATGAAGTCAGACATATGGTATACCAGTTTTATAGAAATAATGCTGAAGCTGTGTCACAAAACATGTAGATATGTGGAATTGAATTTGTTTCCAAAATGTCTTAAATGCACAATAAAGGAATATCAAGAATTTTTTTTTATTTTCAAATAAAAATTTAAATTAGAGTTATAATGGTGAATCGTTATTGTTGATATTTGCATTACTTACCAAATCCTTCACTATTAGAAGTAGTCACATGAGCTGTTAAATAATTTATGAATTGTTATTACTAGATAAACACAACCATTGGAATAGGGGATATAAATGTCAGGAACATGATAGACAAACTTATAAATTATGTTTTGCTATAAAAATCAACAGTTTTGGATTTAAGGCACTTTGGAAATAAGCTCTTCAATTGTGCCTAACAAAAATGTTGGCCATTTTCAATACCTATTGTGATATGAATGAAAAGAATGCATAGAAAATACCAAGTATTGTCCCAGCAAATATATTCAGACACTATAACCCAATTCAACTAAAGTTTACATTTTATTTTTTCTTCCTTAGAATTATTTGCTATAAATATAATTGTATCAGTTATTATGAAAAGGTCATAAATCCGTAAAACAAGATTTTAAGAAATTCGAAAAAAAACTGTTTTATACATAAATTACAAAATATATGAAGTCCTAGGAGTCTTCATCCACCGATGTGCCTTAAAACCATTAAATCTAAATCTTTAAATCATCCAGTTTTATTTTCATATTCTTCCAATTTATTTTATTTTATCTTGGACTAATGACCTTTATTGACCACATTATAATAAATAACAGAACGATAAACCTTGAGATAATGTATTAATAAATACAAATTACAAAACATAATTACAGCATAATCATTGTTACAACACACATCTGTAGGTCTCTCATTATATTTTTAGCTTCTTCAACTGTTGAAAACAAGTGAATAAAATCAACATAAAAAGTTTTTGTGCTCCTCTGGGATGCACTAATCAAGTGTTTTTTATATTAACTTAAGCTTGTTAATAGGACATTTTTCTCCATGTGCTGAGGTTGTTGGGAGTCTGAGGATTGTTAGGGGCTTTAAAAACTTGAAAGAGTTTTCAGTCAATCCATTAATGTATGGTCTGGTTATTACTACCACCCCTGGATTGTGGCTATCATACTCAAACATATTGTACTGTGATACATTAAAGTTGATTTTCTATGATCTTTTGATATCTTTTCCCCTTCTTTCTATACTCTGGGCGTTGCATTTAAAAAGATCTGGCCACCAGTCTTTGAAGTTCTTAATAATGTTATTATCTTCAATATAGTTGACGGCTTCCTTCGGGAGGGAAGTAAAGCTGTTGGTCCCATGTAGATTTATGATATGTAAAAGAACCTCAAGCCTCATAAAGAGGCCTCTGAGCTAAATTATCAGTCTTTCACGCCGAATATAGAATGGTATGCTAAGGACCACAGCAGTTAAAGAGTGTCCATAAATAAAACTCAATTTAATTTAATGAATGTGTTCTTTTTATTGGAAGAGTGAAGAATAAGTTCAATGCATTCTTTGATGGTGTAAACTCTATCAATTTGTCAATTTTCTTTTTAGTCCCCCAAACACCCTATTGCATGGTAGGAAAGAGAGCCCCCGGACAGGAAAATATTGAAATATTTTTTCAAACATACCAAGCCCTGCTAAAGCCATTAGGAATCGTACCACTGTATTGTTACGATTTTGTCCTGGATAGCCATCAGAGGTAATGTGCATCTCTTTAAAGGTTTTACCAAAATAGTGTTCTTTTAAGAAAGCATGCAAGAAACTGCCAATATCATTTGCTCCCTTTTTGGCCATTCCTTCATGGTATACAAAGAAATAAGATTTGCCAGTCGTAAGTTCATAAATACAGAAAGTAAACCCCTAGAGTTCTCGTAAGTAAAACACTTCATGTACTGGAATGCAGGGAAGTGGTACATTCTGTATAAAATCAATGCATAAGCCTGCCACATCATCGTTTTGCTTGCACTTTTCCTGTACAGCCTTGGTCCTGCAAATATGAACCATTGCTCAGCAACAATAACTCTTTTAACAAAGAGAAGTGGTTTTTAGTTTTGTTTTGAGCTTCTCATAGAGACCACAAACATATCTTTGAGGTCGACCAAACCTGCAGTTATAATTTTCATGGAAAAACTTAAAATAAAATCTATATTTTACATTCAGAACAGATACCTCTCCAAAAATAGTGAATGTATGATCTTTACATTCAAACCTGCCTTCAAATACTTAATATCTCTATTTGCAATGTGAGTAACTTTTACCTGAAACAATTCAATGTGTTCCTTTATTTTATCAATAACATCACCTTTTCTAGCGCTGATTCTGCTTCTCATGCTCTTACCCCTTTTATCTATTGGAGCTTTTCCTAAAACCAGCAGGTCTCCTAATCTTCAAATCCTCCTGTCACTCTTCAGCCCATGAATACTAATAAATGCTTTTTTATATACCAAAATTCTCTTTCCCTAAACCTGAACATGATATTTGAAGTTCTTCTCCCTGCTTTTTGAAATTTCCTTACTTGTACATCTGCAGGTAATGCCCGTAACTTCCACAAGTTTGTGTAGATGTCCATCCTATGTAACCTTGGTCCTGAATTCCTTAAGCATTACCAGGATCTGGGCTCTGTCAACCTCACCAGTGGTATCAAAACAGCAAAGTTTACAGCTACAATAAAAGAAAGCAGTATTTAAATAAACATAAGCTTAATGTATTATATGTATTTTATGAAACATGTATTCAACATTTAGTTTTAAATTCATACTTACTTGCAGTTTTCCCCTGTTGCAGCTGCAGGAATGGATTGTCCTTTGTGGTTAATGTAAGCTTCTCCTTCTAACCTAGCCTACTTTATTATGTTGGGTTTGTATTTATCATCATGCTGTATGCCTTTCCTCCTGTTCTGGTTGTTAACATTCTTCATAATTTGAGTCCATGCTCTCTTTTCTGATTAAATTGCCACTACTATTCAAAGATTAGACAACGACCACACAAGATTATTCTTACAATGTGGTGCCAACAATAGGTCATGAATTCTGCACTGGTAAAATCTTATTGTTATTAATGAAGAGAAATAAACCATAAGCTACTTATGGTGTTTTAAAATTGTTTATAAAACTATTGAGAAAGTTTAAAATAGAGAGAGTTGGAGGTTGTTACACTACATCACTAAAATGTTCTTACTTGCACGCGTTTTGGGAGAACATATTAGTGATGTAGTGTAACAACCTCCAACTCTCTCTATTTTAAATTATGACACATCTCTGTTACTAGCTTCTCAATTTTCAAAATTAATTAATATTGAGAAGATGTTTTATGAAAACATCACGAGTACCGGACTCATGACATTCTTGTACCAACTAAACGACTTTCTCATGATGTCTTCATAACAAATACATGTGTCTACAGATGGAGAACTTGAAAATATTGAGGTGGACTCATTACCTTTTCATAATAACTGATTCAATTACTTATTAACTTAAGTTTAATACAGTATAAGCAAAAAATTAACAAAATTTCATTGACTTTTCAATTACCCTTATATCATTTGCAATGTACTTTCACACTGTCATAAAATAACCTGCATAGGAAAAGAGTGAAGCACATCTGTCTCTGTTCCCAACATATTTCTAACCAAAAAATTTCCATGATTCTAAATATGATATAACTAGCTATTCTTGTAAAGTCCACCAAAGGTGAATAAATTAACACAATGAATTCATGAATAAGGTGGAACACAGGTTATCTGGCATCCTACATTTCAGTATAAGTGAAAGACTCAGGAAAAAGCTAACCCAAGTATCTGATTGTGTAAATCATGCTGACCATAACACCACAAAAATGGTCAACAAAAAGCTTAAGTGCAGTCTTGGTCATCATATTAAATATGTTAGTTTCTATGTTGAAGTTAACAGCTTTGCTATGTTGCAAAATGTATTACTTGCAAGAAGAAAAAGGAGTTTCATAAGAATTTGTTTTAGACAGCATGCCTAAAAGTAACACAGTGCACACAAGCTAAAAGCTTTAAGATTATCTCACGTGCAATAATCTGCAGTGTAGCCAACTTTGGTTTCAAGTCCAAACACATGGCAACTACCCTTTGTATTTACACATGTTTAATAATTTGACTTGGTTTGATTAGGTTTTACTTTCCATTATGTATTTTTACATTATTAATTTCTCATAGCACATGTATTATCTGTTCGCAATACAAATTGTCATCTTAAATTTATCTCAATTCGTTGTAGAGTTAACCTCTACGTTATGTTGGCAGCCTTCAGCTTTCTTTAATCTAAACATTATTCTTTTATTTAGTACAACTTGCAGGAAGATTAACTAGCGGAAATTATGAATTCGAAGAAACTGAAATGGAAGAGCCAGGCAAAATTACAGAAGCAGCAGAAAGAATAACACTAGAAGTACTTGCCTAAAAAATCCAGAAAGCAATATGATACAGCATTTAATGCTTCATTGGCTGGTATAAGGCAAAACATGTTGAAAATAATTTTACTGAAAATGACTGCTAGTGAATCAACAAAATATGAAAACATCTGACCTCTCGCTTTTTAATGCCATTTCTATTGTTTCAAGAATCTCATTCTAAACATGATTTCTCTTAGTTTCTGGAATCAATATAATATTATTGACATCAAGTGCTGTCCAAAACTAGTATATGCCACACGTGTTAAAAGTGGTTTTATTTTGCTCACAGGATTGTGAAACTAGACCTATGGCCTTCATTTCACAGACACTCCTACTTGCAAAGTAAAACCCTTATATCATAATCTATATTAAGTCATGTTTTTAACAGTCACTTATGAGTCTTAAAAATCTGGTAGTCTCATTTATAAAAGCAGTTGATTAAAAATTCATTGAAAGAAATATATTTTATTGATCAATTAATGTAATGATCTTTATTGTATTTATTCTTTCCCCAAATTAGTGTTACGAGGTTCGAGCTGTTTTCTCCAATGCCTCATTGCTCAAGATGGATCGATCAGCAACCTGTGAGTAGTGATACTCTACAGTCTTATTTGATGTAATGTTTTGACTTATTATATTAGTACATGTATTTTTGTATGCTGCTTACCATGGTTTTCTGCTATTGGTGTTTAAATTGAATATGATACCTTTCTATTTTGTTCTCAAATGAGTAATAGTAATAAATTTTCCAGTACTGACCACTTTCCTACAAAAGCTGGTTTCAAGATCTCCACCTCTCCCTTCCTTCTCCAATGCAGTTAATTAGAATGGCTCAAGGCAGTCCATTTTTTATGAAAAATTTCCTTAATTCACCTTCTTGTTGTGAATCTTTCAAATGTAGTTCTGAAGCTTGAAAAAACTAATGAGACTGACTATGCAATGCAGCATTTAATGTACTAACCTCTAAATTTGGAGGTCACAGGTTTGATTTTTGGCTGGAGGTGGGGATTTTTTGTTAAGTTAGATTATTCCATGTCCTCCTTAAAGTCTGGAAGCATAAATAAGAATGTGAGTTTGTGCAGAATTAAAAATTTAAAAGCCAGAATAAATCACAAATATAAAACTAGTGAACTTCATTGCTGACAAATAATTTCTCAAAAATCAAAGCTACTGGTAGTTGTAGTCTTGCATTAGAAAGACATATAAATAGAGCAGGAAAAAAAGGCTGATGATCTGGTCATTCAGAAGCAAACTTAATCATTATGGGTAGATTGCAGAAACGATATTTACACAATGATTAAAGTTAAACATTGCTGAAATATGACTGCTACTTTGCAAAGACAATGTTTAGAGTTAAGCATTGTCTAAAGTTAATGTTTAAGAGCCAATAAACACTGTTTAACCTCACAGTTCATACTGCAATGTGATGTTAGTGCCTGCATGCAATGGATCATGTTAACCATATCATATGCAGAGGCAGTGTAGAAGAGATGTATTGGAAGTTAGAAGACATTGTCTTCGTAGTAACCTTCTGTCTGGTTGCAGCAAATCTTTCCAATTAAATGGAGAAGAAATTCAAAATATGCTTTTGCTTCTTGAAGGAAGTGTAAGCAAAATATTATGCAGGTTCACGCATGTACTACAGCATGATACATGTACAAGGGCTTGTCCATTTCCCACAACATTGTAGCTTCTTCTGGCATTACGGTTTGTGGCAACTGGTGCATTTATGCTGTAAATGGTGAAATCATTAATGTTGATGCATTGACCATATGCAAAACTTTAGACCTGTGCTTCCTGCAATCAACTGTTTCAGAGGAAAAATTATAAACTTCCTAAAAATATTGGAGGTGCCTTTCATTATACATGATTTCACGTTTCTTTCCAGTGGAGCATTAATTCTTAAGTAGGTTATATAACCTCTGTATTGTACAGTACTTTACACATTCATTATGCTTTGAAAATGAGTGAGCCAGTTTTATTTTATTTATTTACATTCATTTCAGGGGTAATTTTCCCATATTAATGGGTGTCATTGATTGCACTCACATCAGAATAATCTCTCCTCTTTGCATTAGGACCAGAAGGAATACTTTTAACTAATTTTCCTCAGAACCTACGATTGTAAGCTTTACTCTTAATTATCACTAAACTTTATGATTTTGGAAAGCCAAATCTTTTCTTTAACAAAAAAACTTATGACTTGTTTGGCCATGAATGATTTATTATAAAACAAAACACGAAAGTAACTCTTAAAACAAATGCGTGATGCAGATTGCAAAAAAATTTAATTACAGTTGGTGGAAATCATCAAAGATTGTATGATTAGATGGCAGATTTACACCTAAAAGTTTGAAGAGTTGATTTTCAATAATAATATTGATACACAGTATAAAAACACATGGTTGGCCTTAGAAAAATGCCACCTTTTTGTTTTTATTACCATATAAAACTACCTAGGTATCATCAAGGTTCATAGGCTTTAACAGCCTGTGTTAATACTAGTTAAACAAATTCCCAGGTTTGTATGCCATGGCCTACTGGGCTCCTACCCAAATGTTTTGTTTACTCCTGCGGCAGACATCTTCAGTGGCAGTGACTTGATCAAATGTTCTCACAGAAGTCCCAACAGTGACTGTGGCTGGAACTTGCTGTATTTATACTAGCGGCAGGCAGGATAAATTGTGGTGATTGGTTCGGCCGGACGGTGGGTTGGACTTGAGTTGGAGTCCTGCTTTGTGCTGACATCTGATTGGCTTGTGCTGAATGCTTCACTTTGGCTTTAGTCAGTGCTGTTTGTTGTACTCTGTTTAGTTTTGCACCTTCTTCCTTGCTGTTGATGTTATTTGGGTGTTTATGAATTTCAATGGCTTGCGGTATAAATGCATATGATAGTGGAAAGTTGAGGACAGGACATCTGTGTTCTTATAACAGATAACATTGAGAATGGCATGTTCTGCAATTGCAGATTTGTCAGTTTGTCCCAAGTGACAATTTCTTTTGTGTTCATTGATGCACGTATTCACACTTCTTGGGTGATTCCAATGTACACTTTACCGCATGAGCACAGTATCCCGTATATTCCTGCCATGGACAGGATCTCTGGAATCTTTTGCATAAAGGAGCAGAAGTAGAAGAAGCAGTAGCCCAGTAGATCATGGCCTATAAGCCCAGGAATTTGTTTAACCTAATACTATATAGGTAGATGGGCATATTTTTGCATAACATTTGAAGAGCTAGTTTCCAGCAGTAATAATACTACTAATAAAAATATTATTAATAAATACAGATGCATTCCTAATAAGTTCCCCCTTTTCTACATCTGGATTGTCATCATCACCATTAGCAAAATGTAAATTCCGGAATAATAAACTGAAATTTATCCCTGGCAAACACGTCGCCAAATAAAGGCATTTTGTCAGTCCATGCTCTGGAAAAAAACACACCTTTGTGTCTGATTGGAGGCGAGGGGGACCATATTAAATACTACCCCTAAAAATGCTCTGATATCACAGAAAAAGGATGAATTCCAAATGGCAAATCAGAACTTAATTGTTGACGATATAGCCTGTTCTTTTCTTCTATGCCTGTGTTTGTTGTACAATCAAATCGATAGTTCATTGAAAAATAAGCTGAAAAATTCTGTTGGTTGAGTATCACTGTTGAAATGAGATGGCAAAACTGTTCAATGTTTGCAATAAGAATATTATATGAACATACTGTGAAATATGGCTCACCACAGGGCTCAGTATTGGGGCCCCTACTATTCATAATATATATGAACAATATACTGTTGACACAAAATGGGAAAATTATTGCATATGCAGACAGCACTTCTGTAGTAAACACGAGCAAAAGCTTACAGAAACTAGATACTTATACAAAGCAAAATATAAAACAAATTTTGGAGTTTAAGTTAAACAACCTGCACATTAATGAAAGAAAATGGGATTCATGAACTTTCAGATAATTCAAAACAGAAATGAAATAAAACTAAATTTTAATATAAATAATAAATAAATGAAGTAAATAATTGTAGCTTTTTAGGAATAATACTGGATAAACATTTCATATGGATCGAATAAATAGATAAAGTCTGTAACAAAGTAAGTTTCAAGTATATCCTTATTAAAAAGAATGACAAAAATCATTGATGTAAACATATTAATAAATATCTATTATGGATTAATATACCCCCATTTATCATATGGAATTATAGTTTAGGGACAGTGCTACTTAGTACACCAAAAGACTTTTTATACTACAGAAACGAGCAATTAGGGTAATGATAAATAAATAAACAGGTGTACATCCACAAGAATCGTGCAGAAATTACTTCAGAAAATCAAATATTCTTTGTACTCTGTGTATATTTTTGAGGTAATAATATATCTAAAACATAATGAAAATCATACAAACATTAACGCCAAATTCATGACCATTTCACTAAGATAACACACTTTTCTATATAATTTCACATAGATTATAACTGCTTAAGATGATGAAACCCACTGTAGCTGCTTGTATGTTTAATAAATTGCCAATAAATACATACATAGGAAATAAAAAATTTAAAACAATTTAAAAGGAAATTGAAAAAATTTTGTGTTCAAGGATGTAATTTCAGTAGATGAATTTCTAAATGGATAAGTTTTAGTATTTGAATAGACAGCATCATCCCATCGGTATGTTGTCATAGTAGCTCAATGATTAGAGTAACCGTATGGAGAGCAGGAGAACTGTTCAAATCCTGGCTGTGGCATTGAATTTTTCATTTGACTCTATATTAAAAAACCATGCCAAGACCAGGGGCTAAGGTCTCTAAAAAGTATAATTAATTTCTATTAATTATACAGGGTGTTTCAGAAATACTTTTACAAACTTTGGGTATGGGTTCCTCACCCAAAAGATGGAAAAAAGTTGATATGAACATATGTCCCATAATCCTTGGTTTTCGCGTTATTCCGTTCAAATGAAAGTGTGAGTTCAACAGCCTTCGGCGTCCAACCTCAAAACTTCATTTCTTTATGCATTCATGGAAGGCGTTGACCCATTGTACTACATACGGTAGATGGCAAAGTGTTGCCATGGAAACTTCTTTACGTTTGTCATTTGTCTGTCTTCGACGTTTCAATTGTGTACATGTAGTGAGTTAACTGCACATGTTTCATTACACCATGACTGGATATTCATTTCGTGAACAGGCAGACATGATTTTTATGTATGGTCGCGCGAATGGTAATGGACGCGAGGCTGCAAGGCTCTATCAGATAGAGTTTCCAGACCGAAGACAACCGAGTTATCCAACCTTTGTCGCTATTTATCGTCGCCTTGCTGAGACACAAACTGTTGCACCACAGACTATTGATCGAAGAAGACCAAAAGTTGTTTGTATGCCGGAACGCGAAAAACAGATGTTAAAGTGTGTCGAAGACGATCCAGGTATCAGTACAAGACAATTGGCTGTGGCATCTGGTACATCACACGTGAAAGCATGGAGGGTACTTCACGAGCAGCTCCTGTATCCATATCATATTCAACGTGTGCAGGGCCTTTCGCCTGCCAATTATCCACCACAGGATAACTTTTGCCGATGGTTTGTAGCACAAACAGCCAATCCATTGTGTGTCTCGTCAGTTTTGTTTACAGACGAGGCAACGTTTGGGAGATGGAGTTACTAATTTCCACAATGTGCACGTATGGCAGATCGTAATCCTCGTGCTGTACTTCAGGCTAGACATTAGCAACAGTTTAGTCTGAATGTGTGGGCTGGCATTGTAGGTAACTGTCTGGTAGGTCCATACATTTTACCATCATGTCTTACTGGTGCTATCTACAGGAGCTTTATCCAGCACACTCTTCCCGACTTACTTCACGAAGATGTACTGCTGCAAATAAGAAAAAAACATGTGGTTTATGCATGATGGGGATCCGGCACATTTTAGTCGTATTGTTCGAGATGCACTGACTGGTATCTACCATGACCGATGGAAAGGCAGAGGAGGACCAGTTCCATGGCCTGCATGTTCTCCCGACCTCAATCCTTTGGCATTTTACCTCTGGGGGCACCTTAAATCATTGGTTTATGGAGCGGTCATCCCGGATGCAGAAACGCTTCATCGACGTGTCGTGGAAGTCTGCGAAACCATTTGACACCATCCCAGAGTTTTTGACAGGGTGCGACATTCCATGATTTGATGAGTACGGGCATGCATAGAAGCAAGAGGACATTTCGAGCATTTATTATGAGTTTTGTGTGTTATAAGTGTACCACTGTGTTGAACACCTCCTTACGAGAAAACAAAATCACTTGTGCCATTTTTGCTTGAAGATGTGTCCATGTTAGAATTTTTGTCTTTATACCCAGAGAAATGAGAATTACTCATTTGTTTGTTTCCTGCAATACCTGCATCATCTCTTCTTCAGTTCAGTGACCTTTATCTTGCCATTATGGGGAAAGTCACCACAAAACTTCAAAAACTGCATTGAATAAAACTGATCACACATACTACTGTATAAAATACAACGAAACTAAAGCTAAAGCTCATGACAGTGGTGAATCCCCAGCCAAAAGCTAGAAAGAGAATGAATTAGTGTTACCATGACATATGTGGTCAGATCTGAAGCATTAGATACAAACTGCATCATCTGGTTTGAGATCTGAATATATTCAGTTCTGCCCACGAAGAGTTAAGCATGTAGTGGCCTTCCTGTACCACCTGCTTTAGTGAAAGGTAGATAAATGGCCGTAGTTGCATAGTCCCCTTCATGTCCCATATATGTTATTTCTATTTCTTTATTCTATGGGAGGAACTTTGAGCATTTTGAAAATCTAATCCAGTATTCACCTGACAACTGCAAAAAAACCACAAAATATCTCAGTCAGATTGGTCATTGCATCACATTTAGATCTGGAATTTTATTCTCAGTTGTGTGAAAACAAATGCAAAAATACTAAAGTAGCCAAACTTAATAGCATCATCATCAATAATAATAATAATAATAATAATAATAATAATAATAATAATAATAATAATAATAATGCTTCCGATTTCTCATTGTTTCAAATGTCTTAAAAGCCTTGCATCTCTTTACTTACAATACGCATTAAATAAGACAGTAAGTACCCCATCAACAAAATAATTGGATGGTGAAGGTGAAAAAGAGAAACAAATTCCCCCACAATGACAAAAGTCTACTGAGAACTTGATATACTGCATTCACATGCAATGTTGGATGATAGCTGTTGCGTTACCAAACTCAATATTAGAGTGACACCTTGCAAAGTAATAATAAAGGCATGTTGCAATAGGTTCTTGCACAATAGCCAAATTTACTGGAAAGATATTGAAACCAAATGAAGTCTCACACACAACTAACAGAGGGTTAATAGTTCTTAGCATTGATCTCCACCTCTTGTTTGTTTTCCAGATGTTTAATATTCATTCTGATGTGTTTAAAATGTTTGACAACATTTTGTTAGAATTGAAATCTTGGTTTCAATTCAGGATTTGTACAACATTGAATTATGTTGTATAAGCAAAGATTGTAATTTAGAAATAAAATGCAGTTAAGCACTGGAATACCAATCTAACCAGTTACAATGCTGCCCATTAAATGGTTTAAAATATAATATTTGTATCTTCTATCAGACATGCAGAACTAGTTTTAAATACGCACAACTCTACAAACTACTCACACTTTTCAGCTTGAGCCTTAGAACATGGCATGTTATATGCTTACTTTATCAGTTCTTTGAAAAGAGAGAACAAATAATAATAATAATAATAATAATAATAATAATAATAATAATAATAATAATAATAATAATGTGGTCTTAAAGCTTTAAACAACTAATTTCTATTTAATTTGTTTGTATTTATTCTTTCTCTTAGGTTTATTTGGTATCAGAAATTATGGAGTTGACATAAATGGTTATGTAATGCATCCTGAGAAAGGGCTGTGTATATGGCTTCAGCAACGCTCATCAACAAAACAAACATGGCCTGGGAAATGGGACAACATGGTGTGTATTCCAGATCTCATGTTCTTAGTATCTATTTCACATAATTGTAGAATAAGCATATTAGATTTTGTATATCTACACAACTGCAAAGGTAAATAAATGTCTTACAATAAGAACAGCAAGTTCTGTAACAATCATAGCGTTGTAGTAGGTTCCTTGTACTGCAGAATTATTACTGTTGATTTTATCATGAGGTATTAACGCAGCATGCTATAAGTATTGACTGAAACCCACTCAAATCTTTACGAGATCCAAAGGCTTATATGGGCATAGCACTTAAAAAGTTAAAAGAGGTAAGAGTGCATTATTTTGAGTGTTGAAAATGCTTGTCAACGCAGGAAAGAATATTCAATGAGCATGGGTCCTAAAAATACCTTCTAAAATTTCAGCACTAAACCATAGCCACAAAGTCTTGATTCCGCTTTGCTGAGTAAGTTACAGGAGTCCAGGAGAAAAATAAGAAAACAGGTACAAAAGCATATTCAGCCATTCACTTATGTTTGATAATGCTGCATCTGAAATGCAGCAAACAAAGGAATAACAAGATATTGTTGGCCTACAAGCAAATCACAGTGTCAGATTTTATCGAAATCTGAATTTTACATGTTTAAATAAAATGTTGTGCTGTATCTTCTGGTGAACTCTGTTATGTTATATCTTAAATAGATTTCAAGATGTTTTATATTTTTTGTTTCCATTAAGTCAGAAACTTTCTATTATATACTAGTGAAACACATTAAGTATCATAGTGTGTTTCATCTCTCAAGCTTTTGCAATGACACATATTTCAATCAGTTAGATGTATGCATTGTCAATTTAATGGATTTTACTTCTCTACAATATGCTCTTTTTGTGCTAGTCAGCCTGCTTTCCATTATTCTTGTAATGAATGATACAACACCATTATCAAAAGGCCGTTATTTAATATTATTTAAGCTGTAGTATGCCTCAAGTACAGATGCAAAATGACTTCAAGAGGGAAGAGGATTTAATGATGGCTCAAGGTAAGCAAATTATTGATAATTTTCCATGTAGAATTGTGTGGTTTCATACAATAATCGTAAAATTGTAACATTTCCATCTTTTTTAATAGATATGTACAGGAGCACAGAGGAATATTCATCTTCTTCCAAACTAGATAATGATGCAGGTTTTCAGGCATTAAGTAAGTATTAAATATTATCTTTTGTGGTTTTCATTACCACTGAGGGATTCAGGAGATGGCCCATATTGTTTTAAGTTCTCTTTTTATCCAGCAGCTTTGAGAAAAATCTCCGTGGTTATAGAGAATAAAGAGATACATTTTATGGAGTTGAGTATGAATCATAGCATGCCAAACCACAGAGTTAAGGTCATTTTCAACCTCATCCTCTCGATTTCTGTGAAATATAGGTACCTATGTGTATATATTTTATACATAGTATGTCATTGTATTTAGTTATTAAAATCTATGAAAAGAGTCAACTTTTGAAAAAAGTCAAACTGCACAACCCTTTTAATTAATTAGCATAACTTTTCAGGTAATCTTGCCATTGAATTCAGCACATCTCATTCAGAAGTTAATATAAGGACTTTCAAAATGACTACTAGGTATAACGCTACAGCGTTAAATTATTTAGCATTCATGGTTAATAAGTTTGAGTCTTATCTAGAATAATTCAAATTGTCCTATCTCAAATAAAAATTTTGGAAAAATATAAATTTAAAATATTGTCTAGCAATTCTCACAGTATCAAGGAATATTATGAAATATCATAAATAATTTCACATTCACTGGCTGAATGCTGAGAACTTCTCGTCTGTGTAAGCATTCTCCAGTAATGACATAAGCTGTTACTCACTGTGAAAGAAGAATATTTTGTTTCTATCAGCGAAAGCGGAACCAGGGTGTATACAAGTCATATAAGGATAAAATCCAAGAGGAAAAATAGGACTATCCAAGATTTTTTAATTTTGATCCAGTAGCTAGTTTATCTGTTCAACATAATTATATCAAGAAATAGCTACAGTGTAAGAAATCCTTATCTTTTTTAACTATTTGCAGTCACATACAACAGATACATGACTAAAACTGTGCAACTATGCTGTAACAAGGTCTACAGATGTGACAAATTTAATTAATACACTGGTTATAAATTTATAAATTGAGTGATATGACGTAGAATGACTGAACTACTAGTTTATTTCAATGTGAATGCAAGCAAAGCAGGTAACATGCAAACTGGAGAACACATGTTGATTTTGTGCCAGTCATTATTTATCACATTTATTAATTATGTTTTTGCATCTTTCAGTTTTTTAAAATTTGTTTTCTCAGAGAGTTCTTGCTGAAGAAGTGAAAGCATCCTTAATAAATGACGGAGTTTGCAAAATCATAGTATACCACAAATTACAACCTTCTGGAGAAACAGTTAACTATACAAAGTGTGATACGGAAAGCAAAGGTTAGCATTAGTAATTTATTCCTTTGTGTCATTAGCAGAGATAAAAGGTGAAAAATTACATTATGTAAAGTTAATTATTGTTATGTTAATACCGGTAGATTTACATTGCATCTAATGAAACTCAATTAAGTTACATTATGAAGTGGTTCTTTGGTACTAGTTGTACATAGTAAATGGCCCAAATTTTTAAAATCTGATATTCTTTTCCAGCTTTTGTCCCAAGCATTGCTGGATACAATAGCTATTTTAGCATTAAAATTAAACCCTATATAGCGAATTAAACGTACAGAGCCAAGTCATTCATTTGAAGTTCCTGCTTAGGATATTACAGAGGTTTCTGGAATACATAGATTTAAATGAAAGAGATTTGCTATTTCATTTATGGAGGCAAACATTCAGCTGGTAAAATTGACATTAAAAGCCAAAGGATTGTGGCTTCAATCCAGACTGTTGCTCGAGTTTATCGAGTCTATTTCGTTCTTTTTAAATTACATTATATATATATATGAGGTGTGATCAAAAAGTTTCCGGAATGACGTCATAAATATTACACAACAGTTTGTTTTGTGTAATCTGCACTGTCACCCTCGAAGTAGTCTCCTTGGGAGTTGATACACTTGTCCCAGTGCTTCTGCCACTGCTGGAAGCACCTCTGGAAGTCCTCTTCTTTCAATATGTTCAGAGCCTTCTGCGATTTGCGATGGATGACATCAATGTCCTCAAAACAGTATCCTCGGAGCCGCATTTTAAATCACGGTAAAAGAAAAAAGTCCGCTGGTGCCAAATCTGGAGAATAGGCAAGATGGGGAACAGTATTCATCCTATTTTCATCCAAAAATTGGCGAACAGAAAGGGCTTTGTGCACGGGCGCATTGTCATGATGCAGGAACCAGTCACCACTCCTCCATTTCGCCAGCCGTTTGCGTCGCACATTCTCCCTTAATCTTTGCAGCACTTGTTTGTAGAACACTTGATTCACTGTTTGACCCTGTGGCACAAATTCCTTATGTACAATGCCTTTAATGTCAAAAAACACAATCATCATTGACTTCACTTTGGATCGAAATTGTTTGGCCTTTTTCGGGCGTGGAGATGAAGGACTCTTCCATTGTGAAGATTGTTGCTTCGTTTCTGGATCGTACCCATAAATCCATGTTTCATCACCAGTAATAATTTTCTCCATAAACTGTGGATCATTTTGTAGCTGTTCTTTAAGATCTGTGCAGGCAATCACACAGCTTTCCTTTTGGTCATTTGAAAGCAGGCGGGGCATGAACTTGGCGGCAATTCTTCTCATGTCCAAATTGTCTTTCAAAATGCTTTCAACACTTCCAAAGGAAAGTCCTAATGAGTCAGAAAGTTCTCTTATTGTAATGTGTCTATCATTTAAGACCATTTCCCTCACCTGATTGATATTTTCATCAGTTTTGCTGGAACAGGGTCACCCCAAATGATCTACATCTTTAACTGATGTCACACCACTTTTAAATTTCGAAAACCACTCAAATGCTTGAGTTTTGCCCATAACTTCCTCCCCATAAGCTGTTCTTAACATATCATAGGCTTCTGTTGCAGTTTTACTGAGGTTAAAGCAAAATTTGATGTTCGTTCTTTGTTCTTCGTAATCTCACATTTTTGCTACACGTAAAAATCGCAGCACATGCAAAACACTTCAGAGCGTCTACCTCGTCACTGTATGGTCACAGGAAGTCACATGACCTCTCATTCTTATCGGGAAGGAACGCTGCATGTACAGTCTGGGTAAGAATTAAAGAAATCGCAGCGTCAGCATTGTTGTGAAGTCATTCCGGAGACTTTTTGATCACACCTTGTGTATATATATTACATGGTAATTACATTGTTATCTCACCTGACATGAGCATAAATCAAGTTTTATGTTAAACAACAGAGTCAGATAAGACAACATCAGTTACTATCAGACATCTATATGGCAATGAGCTGAGTGAGTTAGATGATGATAAATCAGCCTGTAAGGGTTCCAGATGGAATAAATCAAATCCAATCCTCTTGGGCAAGAAAGGCAGAGAGGAAAAAGAGAGGTGAGGGATAAGCTTTTAAGTGTAATAGAGGAAAAATACAAATGCAAAATCCCATAAGCTTGTTGACTGCACAAAATATGAGGGTGGTTTGATAAGTTCTCGGAACAGAATAGAAAAAAGTACTTGCATCACTGAAACTTTTTTTTATTTTTCAATGTAATCTCCTTGTAGATTAATGCACTTGATCCAACAATGTTCCAGTGCCTTGATCCCATCCCAAAAATGAGATTCCTCCAGGCCTGTAAAATGGTTGTCAACTCCGGCTATCAATTCTTCATTTGAAGTGAGTCTTCGTCCACCAAGAAAAATTTTCAGTTGTGGGAAGAGATGGAAGTCTGACGGAGCCATATCAGGTGAATAAGGCGGATGTGGCAACAATTCATACCTTAGTTCGTGTAATTTTGCCATGGTGACGGCACATGTGTGCAGGAGCGCATTGTCTTGATGGAAGATGGCTTTCTTCCTTGCTAACCCTGGCCTTTTTTCGCATATCTTTTGTTGCAATTTGTCCAGGAGGTTAGCATAGTATTCTCCAGTAATTGTTTGTCCAGTGGGGAGATAATCTACAAACGGAATCCCCTTCACATCCCAGAATACTGATGCCATGACCTTTTCAGCTGAATGAATTGTCTTTGCTTTCTTTGGTGGTGGAGAATCAGCATGTTTCCACTGCTTTGACTGTTGTTTTTTCTCTGGAGTATAGTAATACACCCAAGTTTCATCTGTGCTCACAAACCGGCGCAAAAAATCTTGTTCGTTTCTCCAAAAGCGGGCCAAACATTGTTCCGATATTTCCATTCTCATGCGTTTTTGATTCAGCGTCAAGAGTCGTGCCACCCATCTCGCAGATAATTTTTTCATCTTTAATTCTTCAGTTAAAATGTGATATACCCTTTCAGATGACATCTGGCAAGCATGAGCAATTTCATGCACTTTCAATCAGCGATCCTCCATGACCGTTTTGTGCACTTTTGCAATGATTTCTGGAGTAGTGACACATATTGGCCAACCACTGTGCGGATCATCATCTAAGCTCTCCCAACCAAATTTAAATTCATTTGTTCACTTGGCAACAGTTGAATATGAAGGAGCAGAGTCCTCCAGTGTATTCTGGAAGTCGGCATGAATGTCCTTTGCTTTCATACCTTTTTTTACGAAGTATTTAATCACTGCTCGAATATCAATTTTTTCCATCTTCGCAAATCACTACGCGGGAACAACAACAAAGCCACGTCACCACCACAGCTTTTTTCCAAGAACATTGACGTGGCACGTGTTTACAGGCAACAGTCCAATGAATATCACATGAACAACTCGTTGGGCTAGTGCTGACCCATCGTGGTGATTCTGAGAACTTATCAAACCACTCTCGTACATTTACTCGTATGACTGTAGCAAACAAAATTGATAATGACAGAAATCAACTGAGTAGGCCAGTATTGTAAACTGTCATATGACAGGCAGAAAGAGTTTATTCTAAATAATGTATCTGCAAACACATCTGAACGGCACTAAGCACGCAAAGGCAGTGTTAGACCTAGAAAGAATTCGGGAAAGTATGTCTTCCTCGTGAATGGAGAAAGAATTCGGGTTTTTGAAAAATTTTATTGCAAAACTTTATGAATTTCAAACTTCCCCATAATAACTGCTTTCGGGAGGGGAGAGAATGGAAATTTTGCTGTGATAGAAGAGAAAAAAATATGTCACCTAATAAAAGTAGAAAGAGAGCATGGAAGGCATCATTAAACATATTAATCGTTTTCCAGTGGTTCCAAGCTATTACATAAGCAAATTATCTCAAAGAAAACATTTAGACCCAAATCTAAATAGTAGTGTATCAGCTATACAAGGAAGAATACCTAAAACCTGGCTTGGTACCTGCCAGTCTAATAACATATCACAGAATTTTCTGCAGCAGTTAATTTGTCCTTTTTTAAGCTGAAAAAAGATCAGTGTGTGACTTGTACTGCATATGAAAAGACATTTACAGAGGAAAAAGTGAAGTTTACAAACTCACTATGATCTGTGTATTGGAAGAAAAAATAATTCTACAGTTGCAAAATCAAAAGATAAAGACAGAGCCATACAAGATCCTTCCTTCATGTCAGCAACTGCAGTGGTTTTGCAGATCTGCACTACAAGTGTTAACCTTCTATATTACTTGCGAAAACTAAACCTTTATAATTTGATGGGCTACAATGCAGCTCCACCGAATGCTGAATACTGCTATTTCTGGACAGAAATAAATGGGAAGAGAGGAAGTTGCAAAATTGGGTCAGTATTTACTATCTCCAAATTTGCCTGACCATGTCACTGAAGGGTTCATTTTCTGATACTGTGGAGGTCAGAACAGAAATGTTCAGATATCTGCACTTATATTAATTACATCTGATTCAGAAACTTCCTATTCGGTGTATTAAACATAAATTCCTAGAAAGTGGACACACTTTCATGGAATAGATTCCACACAGAATGCAAAAGAGAGAAAGAAACGAAATGTTGATATTTTTCCATTCATGAATGGGTTAATGTTTTCCTGCAAGCCAGAAAAAATAAGAAGGGTGCCTATTCTAATAAAAAACAGTTTATATTCAAGAGTTTCTTGATTTTAAATACTTAAGTAATCAGACTACAAGAACAGAAATATTGATGAAAATGGAGAGATGGTCAGTTGGTTGAAGATTAAATATCTCATGTACAAGAAAGAATATCTGGGGTTTATAGAATATAAATAGGATTATGACTATGAATATAATAAAATCTTTGTAGGTCAGTCAAAAGAAAGGAAAGCTGAGCAATCAAATACAGAACATTTTTCAGAGTTGCCATAGTTGTACTCAAAGCCTCTTTGTATCTCCACAACAAAGGGCAGAGAGAGGTGATTTGCTTTCTCTTTATCAGAAAGGAATTATAACATCAGTTACATTTCTGGTATAAAAGTCTCCCTTTAGGAAACATTTCCAACACAACTGTAGAACCATCCATTTCAGATTCCAAATCTGAAAAAGAAAGCTGAATATTGAGAAATGTTTTGTTTTACTAAAAGCGTGAAAATAATATTATAATGATGGGAAAAAATAGAATGTTTTATGGTTCTTGAATAAATTTGTAGTTAGTTGTTTCATTTATGAAAACTGTGTATGTAATATTATAATTAAAACTTATAAAACTTGGAATATTGTCCAGTATTTATGTGTCATTGTAAATAAATGTGAAAAAAACTGTATTATTAATTATTTTATTAGCTTCCGCAAATAATTTCCTTCCAAGTCACTATGATAGCTTAGTATATCTACAATTTGAATTGAATTTATTGTACAATTTGTTCTACAATTTGGTTTACAATATATACAAAGTGTATTAATATATCACTATACCCTCTAATTTGTCTGATGCTTGTTTTCTTATTGAGCCACTCAGATTACTTGGCTTCCAGGCCTTATCGCTCACTGAGCGGCCCTTGCCTCTCTTACTTTTCTAGACCATTTTTCTTTTACCTTCCTTAAAAATTCTCCATGCCCTTGATTTTCTTTTCTTCTTTCCCTGTCAACATCTTTATAGCTACTATTTTTCTATTCATATTTTCCCATTTCTTCTATCACACTTTTTCCCTCCAGCTCCTTATTTCCTTACATTCTGTATATAGTGTTCTGTACTTTCTCTTCCTCACACAACTTGCATATCCCTCTTCCACTGCCTCTAATCCCTCTTAAATATATTGATCCCATTCTCATTCTTGCTAAACCTTCTCTTTCTTGTCTATTACAGCAATCAATGTACCTCTCTCTTCTCCACTCCTTTATCAATTTATAAAAGCTTAATGATTTTTTTTCTTCAAGGCTTCCCATCTCTTGTCGTTCTATATCTTCCACTCTGTTTCTTATTTCTTTCCTCCAATCCCCATATATCCCCCATTCCGATTGACTCCATTATTTTTTCGATTTCTTTCCACCAGCTGTTCTTGTTTCTTAGAACCTTTTGTGAGTCAGACATATCTTTAAGATTTCACCTTCCTCCATTTTCATACATCTAAACCAACATTTTAAAATTCTTTCTACTATTATACCTTTTCTCCTCGTTATTCCTAGTTCTACTAATGCAACCTCGCCTGGTGCTGCTCTTGGCAGTCCAAATAATTCTTTACAAAACATTCTGTACATTTGGTCAATTTTCTTACTTCTCCTCTCCCTCATATTTCCACCACATAGAGCATTTTTTATTCTATCAATGCCTCGTACATTCTCTCCTACCATTTTGTCAACATCTCTAGTTTATATTTACATATTCTTATTCCTATTATAGCTGCCTTCCCTTTAGCTAACATCATCTTGCCATGTGCTCCCCATTCCCCACTATTACTCAACCTTACTCCTAAATAGTTATATTCTTTGACTATCTCCAATTCTTGACCATCTAGAAGCCATTTTTCTTCCTTCCTCAGTTTATTTCCTTTTTTAAACACTATCACTTTGGACTTATTTATATTTATCTTGTTTCCCTATTTTTTGCAAAATTCTTGAATTTCATTTATTGCTTTTTGTAATCCTATTATCGATATGGCACCTACCATAAGGTCGTCTGCATATAATAAACCTGGAATCTCCTTATCCCTTATTAATGGACAATGCCGATTTCTTATTTTTACTTCTTCTAATATATCATCTATGAATAGGTTAAATAATATTGGACTCAGCTTACATCCTTGTCTTAATCCTATTTTTTGTTGAATCATCTCTGTGATAATGCTTTTTTCACCACGTATACAGAACTTTACATCTTTATACATTTTCTTGATTTCTCTTATAAACTTGTTACTAACTCCCTTTTCCCTTAGTTTATATTCTAGAGCTTCTCTATTTATTTTATTAAAAGCTTTTTCAAAGTCAGCAAAAAACATATATACTCTTCCTCTTTTCCTATTCAAATATTTATCTATTATAGTCTTTATTATAAATACTTTATCTACAGTCTGTCTTCCTTTCCTAAAACCTGCCTGGAATTCTGATATCTTTTTTTCAGTTTCTATCTATTCCCTTAGTCTGTCAGCCAAAATTCCTGTATACACCTTCCCTGATATAGACAGTAGACTTATTCCTCTATAGTTCTCAGGCCTATTCACTCCTCCCTTCCCTTTATAAATAGGTACCATCATACTTAGTTTCCAGCTTTCCGGTATGTCATTTTTTAATTTTGTTTTGTTTAGTAATTCTGTCATTAATTATAATCATTTTTGAGTTCATCATATTTTCTCCAAAATTCTCCTGGTACTCCATCTATTCCTACCACTTTCCCTTTCTTTATATTTCTTAGTTGTAAACATACCTCCTGGGTTGATATTTCTCTCTTATTTTTTGTTTGTTATCTCTTGTCCAAAATTTCTGTGTTCTAACCTTGTCACTACCTCTTCCCCGATCAGGTTTTTAAAATATTCTACCCATTCAATTGGTGTGATTTCATTTTTTCCCCTCCTTTCATGCTCACCCTTCTTACTATTTCCTATATGTTTTTACTATCTTTCTTTTTGATTGCCCCCTTTAGTTTATTTTCCATATTTTCTTGCCTTTCTTTAACTCTAACAAGCATTTATGCCCCCATTTGTGAATCATCAAATTTTGCCTTATCTTCTTCTTTTTCTGACCCCCTCCATTTCATAAGCTCTTTGAAAACCTGCTTTTTTTTTTTTTTTTTTTTTTTTTTTTTTTTTTTTTGCATTTTTACACTCGCCATACCATCCCTTATTTGTCTGTACCTTTCCCTGTTTTATTTCCATATCTGTCCCTGCTCTTTTTACTATTAGTCCCATTAACTCTTAACACTTTCTGTTTTTCTTTAATATAGGTTCATCTTTATTCCACATTCTATAATTATCTCATTTCTAATTTTAAGTTTCATAATTTTCTGTAATTCCTCACTACATAGCATATAATCTATCACACTTTGCCCATTTGCATTTGCAAATCTAAATTCACCCTCTTTGTCCTCTCCCATTGTCCCTTTACATATTAAAAAAAATTTTATTTCACAGAATTCTAATAACTTTTTTCCTATGTATTTATTACACTATCTCTGTGTTTCCTTTCTCTTACTTTGTCTTTTTCTCCTTCCCCTATCATGGCACTTCCTAGTAATCTACAGTTCTCCCCCTATTCTTGCATTAAAATCTCCCATTATAAAACTGTAAGTCTGGTCATTTGTTTCTGATTTCATCCATGTCCTCACCTATAGTTTTATACAGGTTATTCTCATAAAAGTCTGATGATTCTGGGGAGTTATATACTACACAAATTCCAATATTTACATTTATCTTATTTATTTGTTTTATTAACATCCAAATGACCTTGTTAGCCCTGTTTTCTATCAGTTCTGTTTCAACACTTATGCTCATGTCTTTTTTAACAAATATACCAATTCCTCCTGAAACTCTCCCTTATTTGTGCTTTTTACTGGCACTTTTGCTTATATATTTGTAGCCCTTTAGCTCTATTTCTCCCCTTTCTCCCAACCATGTCTCCACCACTCTTACAATGTCCATATATCTCATTACATTTTGGATTTCCTCATTGTATATCTTACTCTTTATGCCTTCAATGTTCCAGGACATCAAATTTACCCCCTTTCTGTATTTGTTCTTTGTTTTATCCTGATATGTGTATTTCTCTATTGTTTTTCTAAGTCTAGTGATTCTGGGTACCGATCATTGCTTTCGCCCCCTCTGTGGCATTACCCTCCCTTCCCTCAATTCTATTATTTTGAGCACCCTCCTTCTTGTAATTTCTTCTTGGCTAACACTTTCCACTCTTAATACTTCCCCACTTATCACTTGCATCACTCCCTCCTCCACATATGCATTTCTTACTGCACTGGTTGTCTTCTGTTCTTTCGGCTCCTCCCCATTTCTCCCTCCTTGCATCTCTTCCCCACTCGCCGCTGCAACCAATATTAACTCCTCCTCCCCCTCCCGCACTGCTGTTTCTTCCTCCTTGTTTTCTTCTGCACTCCTTCCCTGATTGTTTCCCGCACCTCATATCTACAATTTAATAACCACGACAGTAAATAAGCAGGTACTGGTGGTATGTTTATTAATTTTAATAATATGTGTGATAGGAAGCTTTTTATTAAAATACTTCATCACTGCCAGGGATATGAATTCAAAAACTATTGCTGTCAGGATAAGGTATTTCTCACAAACAGTAGTCAGGTGAAATACATTTAAGTCTTGATTGGTGAAACATACTTAAGTCAGTTTCGTCTTCAAAAACAATCCCCAAAATGTATTATAATACCCCTATAGTTAGTTTCTTTCATTGCCATCACAGCAATAAACATACTCCAAGACTCCTTCCTGAATAAACAAGAATAACAACTGGAATATCAACACATAGTAAACACAGCTAAAAACAACGGGTTCAAAAAACTAACAATCGACAAGAAAATTGCAAAATTCAAACGACAGAAACACATTAGACACCACAAATTTCATCCAAGAAGAAAAACAGTGAAATTCAGGAATACTTTGCAATAGGTTAAAACATCCCATACCACAAAACAAAAGGGTTGGAATCTACGAAATCAACTTCTGATTGCAATAATAATAATCTGTATTGCCTTCAATAGAATCTTTACAAGAGCATCTGATATTGTCCAGAGTATTAAAGTCAAAAGTGAAGTTATTGTAATTAGATAGTAATTATTACAAATATATACAAAATATAATTACAGATATGTACAAACATTATAATTCTGCAATACACTATAGACATTTCTTAATTAGGTAGGGTTTTAAAACACTTTTGAATTTTATATTTACATTATTCTTTACTTGTACTGGTAGTTTGTTATAAAATGCGGCTCCAATTTTATAAGGGTCTTTATTAGTCTGATTTTTATTTGTGCTCAGCCTATGAAAATCATTTGCTCTCCTAGTATCATGGCAGTCTTTATTTAGCACATTAAATTCTTTCTTATTTTTGATGAATAAGATACTTTTATATACATATAGACAGATTATGGTACTGTCGATAGTGAAGTTTGCACATGTAGCTGATTCTTTTTTTTTATGTTTGTTTTGTTTTTTGTTTCTTTTGTTTTGAATTTTTAATATCCTGTCGGTATTGAATTTGCTTGTACCCCCCAAATTTCTATTCCATATGCTAAATGGGGTAAATAATTCCATAGTAAGCTGTATTTAGAATATAATTGTTCTTGTATTTTGCCAATTGTCTTAGTAGAAATTGTCCCTAGTTCATTTGTTTTGCAAACGGTGTCCACTTGTGTATCATATGTTAAATTTTCATCAATGTTTAAGCCTAAAAATTTAATCTGTTTACCTGCTCCAAAGTACAGTTGTTAATATTTATATTTAGTTTAGTAGAAAGTTTGTTAGACTTTTGGAATACCATAATTTTAGTTTTATCTACGTTTAATTTCTATCCACTATATAGAAGATTTTGTAAGATTTCCCCAATTGTGTTTCTTATTCTTTGTTCTAGTGCATCAATGCAATCACTCCAACATACTAAGGATGTATCATCAGCTAGGAGATTACTTTACTGTTTTGTGGTGTAGGCAAATTGTTTACATTGATCAAGAAAAATGTAGGTCCAAGAACTGATCCTTGGTGTACCCTCGACTTTACTGTATTATATTCTGATTTGACAGTATCTATAACATTCCCTTTTTTCAAACTTATTTTGGTACATTGCACACGATTTTTCAAGCATAATGCTAATTAATAATTTGTTAACATGTCCTCTGAAACCATAATATTCTAGTTTTGCAATTAGGTAATCATGAGAAACAGACTTTAGAGAGGTCTAAGTAAATTCCTGCGGTCTTTTTATTGTTATCTTTCAATTGTAATAGTTCATGCATATATTCTGCTGTAGCTGTTAGAATTGAGAGTTTATTCCTAAAGCCATGTTGAAAACTGTTTAGAGATTATTTGATTTTAGAAAATCATTTATTCTATTCGTAAGAACCTTCTCATATAACTTACTGAAAACAGATGTTAGTGTAATTGGTCGGAATTACTAACATTAATAATAAGGTATATATAGGCAAGACAAAAAGAAATCTGAAAACTAGGCTAAAGGAGTATATGAGATGCTTAAAATACAAATAAATGGATTAATCTGCAGTCTCACACCATTTCTGGACGACCAACCACAACATCAAATGGTGAAATAGCAACAGAATTAAGACACATGGGAGAAAATCTTCATTTCAACGCACATCCCATAACTAATGAATTTTGATTTGCCGCCACCAAGTCCCCTCTGGAAGTATATTTCGCCACCACAAGATACCACCATTATAGACAATCACCACAATGGAAACATCAACAATATGGACCAGTAGGACACCTTCTGACGATGGGAGCAAACCGTTTCCCAAAACATGGCAAGTGAGTAAACATAAGTGATGTTAGTGCAATTAATTCTGACTCACCTTAAGCAAATACTCCAAGATGCTTATAAAAATATTTCTCAAAATAAGCGGTGGTGTTGCAGAAAAATAAAATCATAAAGCAGGGAAATCTTTAAACTCTGTTTTCTCAAAAGTGACAATTTTGACTTAGTATGTTTTGCTTGTAGACTGAAATATGCAATTGCCAGGTTGAGCACGGGCTTCTTTCACGGTTACAGGTTCAATTCTGGACCAGGGCGATGACATTTAAAAGTTCTTAAATGAAATAGCCTGTTGTTAGTAATCATATTGCCATGCAAAAAGCCACTGCAGGGCAGTATACACCAGTATTACTGATACAAATACTGACAATTGCTAGCATTATTAAGTAAGCTAATGAAAAATCCCTGATTTGGCAAGTTTCCTAACTAAGGCTTCTTTCCCTAATTATGCGTTAGTCTTAAAAGATGACACTAGATATCTACAGGGTGTAACTGAAATAAAGTTTACTTCTTATACCGGTAAAACTAACACTATTCTGAACAATTTTCATACATCTTTAAATGTAATATTACACAAAATCACATATTTGGTTTGGATAGTAGGAATTATTAGTTTCCCGAGTCAGCTAGTATTGCTACTTCCTCACAAACTAAGATGTTATACTTTTTAGATCACATGCCTCACAAAATGGCACAAGTAGGTGCACTTTGAACCTATGGTGGCTGTTACATTTCCCTTCATAAACATGGAAAATGCATGTATTATTAATGTTCTTTGAAAGTACTTATGATAGAAGGAAATGTTGCATGATGATTTGGTTAGAATAGGGTGTCCCAGTTTTTCCGTATCCCCAGAAAAGGCTTGGGATGCACTTTCTCCCAGTTTCTGTAGACTTTGCAAACTTACGCTTTTTTTTTTTAATATTGGCAGCCCTGACCTATTAAAAGAAGAATTTGAGTACCCTTCTATCATAGAAGCAGAGATTTTTAATTACTATAAAGCAATACATCTGACACAGCAGTCTTCTAAGTTGAGGAAATAATTAGTGAACCAGGTATTAGTTAGCAAACTTTTTAATAAGTTCTTTCTCAATGTAGGTGTGAGATCTTTGACATGTACAGGTTCTTGTTACCTGGAAAGTCAGGGGAGTGTTTAAAAAAATAGGCATGTGTCAGGGAAATTCATTCAAAGTATTATATGTCTAATTCATACTGATGAAAAACAACATAAGGGGATTACAACATTTTTTGCCCCTTAAAATACCCTTCCAACCCTTAAAGTGATGAGTTTCAAATTAAATACAAAGGAACTGGTATGTATATAAATGCTTTCACACATGTTATAAGTAGAAATAAGGTTGTTTGCCTTTCTGTGACTGCAGTTTCAGATTTATTTAATCCATCATAAGACCTTGGCCGTGCCCACCCCTGCAACAACAACAAAAAAAAAAGAAACAACCAAAAAAAAAACTTTTAACTCTCAGTGACTTGATTCATCGCTTAATCCAGAGTTTATGGAATGGCTTGATGATGTACTGGCCAATCAAATCGAAGCCTATTGTAAAGTTTGCAGAAAGAAGTTTAAACTCAGTAATATGGGGCTCCAGGTATTACATTGGAGTAGAGGAGGCTATTAAAAATTGTGCAAGTACAAAATTGTGCTCAGGGAAATACAGTATTTTGGTCGGGAAAAAATAATCAGGGAAGCTAGTTCACATGTTTCCTGGGAACACTGAAGAAGAGACAATATAAACTATGATGTTGGCTCTGACACAAGATCCTCACTATTCTTAAGCCCAACATCGGAAAATGAGATCATATACATATCAGCCTTAAAAGGTAAACCATCACATGGGTGGGATGAAATAAACCCCATAATTTTAAAACACTGCAAACACATGATTGCAAAGACCATATCACACCTGATTAACGATTCCATAGAGAGGGGTGAATTTCTGTAGTGTCTTAAAACAACCATAATGCTGCCCATGTATAAAAAAGGAGATGAACACAATATAAATAACTATAAGCCCATTACATTAACTTCAGAAATTGCAAAAATATTTGAAAAGGTAATAAGCAGACTTTTATCATTCCTGAAGGAAAATAACATTCAAGTGTTTCACTATCGCTTTCAAAAAGGTCTGTCACAATTACTGCAATTGCAAAGTTTGCACACCAGCCTTCCATAAAGTCAGACAACAATGAAATGATTGCAGCCATATTTTTTTTATTTATCAAAAGTATTTGATTGTGTTGATCACAATATTCTTATCCAAAAATTGACATTGACAGCTAATAAAGACAGATAGATAAATAGGTTGGCGACAATTATTACCTTGATTATTTGTAACTTATTTCCATCCACTTCCACAATGGCAATGTAGAAAGAATATTTTTGTTAATGAAGTTACATGGACAGATGAAAGAAACAAGCTGAAAGTGGACACTGTCTACAATACTCCAAATTCTGTACAACAATTATACAATGGATTGTGTGGATTTCTACCATTACATAACAAAAAAATCTGATGTGTTACACTCACATGACTTTCTCTACTCTTGTACAAACTATTTTTACAAACGCTTATTCTCCATCTACTTCATGTTAATCGAGATAAACATTTGCAGACTCTATCTTATTGTTAATTTTCTTGTAGGTGTAAGGGGAATATAGTAGGCTTTAAGCGATAGTCAAATCTTTTAAGAGCTGGTTGCTATGTAGAGCATTGCATTCTCTTTGCATGTCCAGGACATAAAAAAAATAAAGCATTTTTGGAAACATGTCTGTGTGTATGTCTTGTGTGTCTGTGAACAGCATAACTCAAAAACAAAAAGTCGGATAAACACCAAACTTGGTATTTAGGTTCAATATGTTCCAGGGATGCGACATGAAAGTTTTCAAGAAAATTCCCCCACCCCAAACCACCCCTTACATGGAACATTTTTCGAAAATTTTTATTTTCTCAAAAACGGCTCTTAACGATTTTGATTAAAGTATCATATGTTTAAGACATTTTTATGGCACAATGAAGAATACTTTTGGAGACATTGCCAAAAAATTCAAGATATACATTTTATTTGCGATAAAAATGTCTTAAACATATGATACTTTAATCAAAATCGTTATAGCCGTTTTTGAAAAAATAAAAATTTTTGAAAAATGTTCCACATAAAGGGTAATCTGGTGTGGGGGAATTTTCTTGAAAACCTTTGTGTCGCATCTCTGGAAGATACAGAACCTAAATACCAAGTTTGGTGTTTATCCGACTGTTCGTTTCTGAGTTATGCTGTTCACACACACACACACGGACATGTTTCCAAAAATACTTTTTTGGATTCAGGAGGCCTCAAAACATGTATTTCTGGTGAAATCTCAGTATCAAATTTTTGGGTGGAATGCAATACTTCTACTTACTATACGTAGTAGAGAAAGTAAAAATAGAGGTGTTCAAGAAAATAACCATGAATCTCAACACCAACTTGTGTTTCTACTTCAGATTAAACTTGGGTAAATGTTAGCATTGTATATATGTATATCTGTCTTGGAAATAACATACATTGCCTAAAGGTGTTTGGAACAAGTCTGGAATACCACTGCATGAATTCTGTGCTTCCATCGTAAAAAAAAAAAAATCCACGCACGTACGTACGTTAGGGTTAAATCTAAAAGTACAAGAAATCTACAAGCACACCATGCCATAGTATTCTAGACTGCTGGACTGGAGTATTTTCTTTATTTAATTCAGGAACATTCCAATCCCACTTTAACCTTAACAGTCTTTGCAACTATGATTAAGGATAAAGAAAGTTTGCTTTATGTTTAATATTAATTTATCTATTGCAATAGTTGCACATTATCAACAAAAAAAAAATAATTTATCTTCATAAATTCAATTATCTTATAGTTTGGCTATCTTACATACTCCACAATGATGACTATACTCATCTGTTAAACTTTTATCACACAAATTGTGGATATCACTGATGGTGAGTATACAAAATGCATCCCTTGATTTTTATTTTAAATTCGGTCACCTTAGGTTACAATAATGTCATCTGTTAACAGTGAAAATGGGGAGCCCTATTTTAGCTATACTTTCTGCACACACTGAAAAGCTCTGAATTTAGTTATGCCATTCTTTCAAGAATTTCTTTCACTATCCCTGTAGTATGTGACATTTGATCAGACATTAAACTATTGAAAATGGAAGTGTACAAGAAAATTGTATTTTATGAGCATAAATGATATATAAAAGTAGATAAATTCAATCAAAATATTCAGTCGCTACTATTTAAAAATTACTTTTTTTAGACTATAATGATTTGCAATAATTTACCTTCTTAGAAACAGAAAATGTGTATAGTTTACAATTGAGGTATGAAAAACAAAACATATTTTTGTGATTGTTTCAAAACTAGAAAATGATCATAGGTCAAGCTACGCAGTTTCAAAATAAAGTAATTTTCAATAAGTGATTGTAGGTGCAGTTATACAGTTTGAAAACCACAGTGCCCATCCCCATCCCCAACTTAACAGCATCATAATATCAAATGCCTCACACAGTGTTGATATTGGCTTTTAAAGTTAAGGCACTGAAGGTTTCAATAACATAGTAATACCATGATTATCACCTTATATTATTATTATTATTATTATTATTATTATTATTATTATTATTATGTATCTCCAACGCTTCGTATGGACCTCAGGTGTTCTCCCATGGCCTGGCAGAATTGCAGCCACTTCTGCATTTGGACCAAACCATAAAGCTCTATAAGCATGATGGAGATAAGGATGAAGATGTACAATAGACTCTCAATTATTTGAGCCAATTAGGACCTAGACTACCTGGGATGTAGAAAAACTTTAATGATGCAGAGATAATGTGCTAATAGGTCATAAATTACCAAACAACGCTTAAAATTGTATAGTAATTCCTTATTACAACATAATTCATTAAAATGTAGATTGAATACTTTATGCGGATTAAATAAAAGATAAAAAGATTACAATATTAAATGAGAAGATTACTTTTTGAGAAAATAAGTTCATAGTTTTTCTTGTCTCTTTTTGGTACTGCAATGTAATGCCAATGCTGCTGCTGTACTGTAGGGACAGTAGATCAAGGGCCATAAACTCTTCTTGCTGTTTAGTGTAGACTATAATGGCTTCGATCGCCTCCAGTCCCTCAGAATATAATATTTTGGGGTGATATTGTCATGTTGCTCTTCAGGGTTGATGACCATATCAACAATAGCATTGTCAGTCGGCTCCATTTGATCTTAGTTATACCACTCAAGAATGTCTTTATTTTCAATTGGCATTTCCACCAGTAGTTCATTAGCTAGCTATGGTATTATTCAACTTCATTCACACACACTGCCTAGCACCGCACTGCCTACAGAAAATATGTATAAGTCAAGTTATTATGGACAACGGCCATGGAAGCCCACAATTTTATTTAAAAAATATGTATATTTATTCTACTCTCTTGGTTAACCCAGACTCTTTGATTAATTGGGACTTAGTTAATCATGAGTCTACTGTATATGAGAACGCTGCGCTAGAGGGCAATAAATCCAAAGGGAATTTAACTGCCTAGGCAGCCTTCTAATAGAAAACAAATTCCCATGGTGGATCCAGGAATAGCAGATAGATATGCTGACAACCAAGCCACTGGCCAGTGACTGTCATTAACATGTAGTATGCTGGAAGACACCAAGGAATGACAAACTGATTCAAATAAGCTCTATAACCAAGGAAGTTATTGCTGTTACATCCTATCCCATTAACAGTGAGTATTCAACATTGCATACTCATTTACATAGCATAAATGTAAATACTCTTAGTATATTTTTCAAATGTTCACTTTCATAGTATATGAAGTAACAACATGGGGAAATAGTAGTGGTGTGATTAAAATATTCAGAATGCAAAAAAGGGTAATTAGAACATTGATGAATCTGGGGAGAAAAAAAACTATCAACTATAAATAATGGTTTATAAAGCTTATAATACTGCCTCTGCCTTGTATATACGTTTATGAAATTATTATTCAAATGAGAACAAACGTAGAAAATTTTAATAAAAGTTCTGAAATTCATAATACCAGGAAAAGATCACACCTGCATGTTACCTTTCATAAAAAAAAGATAAAAAGAAGCTCAGCTTCAAGTACAATGGTATACAAATGTATAACAAACTTCCCTCAGAACTAAAACGTATCACATCATTTGGAAGGTTTAAAAGAAAACCCAAAACTCTGTTTGCTAAACAAATATTATTACTCCATCAAGGAGTACTTAGATGATAAAAAATGTGTAAATTATTACTACTACTACTACTACTACTACTACTACTATTATTATTATTATTATTATTATTATTATTATTATTATTAAAAATTTTCACTTTGTGTGGGGTGCCAGTAGATTGTATCTAGTAGAAAAATGTAAGAGGATTAATCTGAAATTAAGTTTATTATGTATAATTATATTGATGGGTTTAATATCATGTACATGATGTAACCAGACAAGAAATAAATTGATTGAATTGCATTCTCCATTTGAGACTTATTTTTGGAACCTACTAATTCAGCAAATCTGGAATGATGGAGCTGTTTCCCACCTCTTGTTTATAAGTACCTTTGTGCTTGATTAATATGAAGCTGGTTGACTGTTCTTGCTTTAAAACCTAATGTTGTTGACAGGTTGGCGGAGGCCTTTCTGTAGGGTATGGCATTAGGGAGACAGCCATTAAAGAGGCTGCAGAGGAAGCATCTATTCCAGCTGAACTAATGGCCAACCTCAGGCCAGCAGGATGTGTCTCGTAAGTGTAAGCCATAGTATTAATATTTAATGATTCAATTCACTTTATCAACTTCACTGAATATTTCACTCTTAATGCTTACAGTTGAATAAAGCTGACCAAAAACGTACTTCTGGCTTCAGAAAGACATCTTTTAGACAGATACAAGTTGAATATAAAAATAAGATATACGGTCAAGAGGAAATGAAGTTACAGTGAAATATTATAATATAATAACATATATGGTCTTTATTTCACTGCGTGAATCACATATTGGGTGTCATTTGCTGCTAGAATGTCGAGAAAAAAAATGTGGAAGTGCCATTATTTCAGTGTAATACATACTAGTCTAAAAACCCTGCAGACTAAAGACTGTATAAAGAAATCAGATAAAGCTGTCAAAATTAACAATGTTTTAGGTTTTGACACAAAATGCTACTAATTACTTATAGAAAAGGTTAACAGCTTGTTTCTGTAATGATTGAAACAGGTACTTAATATTGTTCAAATTGATATTATCATAAACATTGCTATCAGTGTAGTTGTCATATTGGTAATTTCTTGAAGGGTGTAAAGTAAAGTTTGAGGGATATTATCTCATAGGGTAAAAGCAGAAATGGTATTGGAAAAAACTGTTTTCCAACAGGATATTCAACTAACATTATCAGTAACATAAAACAATTCCATATTTTTATTCTGTCCAGTTATGTTTGAAATTTCATAAGTTGGAAAGGCTTTCTATATGCTGCAATTATCAGCTACATTTATTGTTCAGGTGCAACAATATAGAGACAATTCCAAATAACAGTTAAACAGGATGAATTATATAAGATTTCCGTAATAGATTATTATTGCTTATAGCTGAAGAAGTTCTTAATGTTTAGTCAGTTAAACCAGCATAAAATACTATATGGTTGGAAATTTTAAGGCAGGATATTTTTGGATAAGGTGTTCACAACATTCATGATCATGAGTCACTCTAAGTTTCAAGGTGATCATCTCTGAATGGTTAAACTGCTGAACTAATCCAAAAAGATGTATCTCATTATTTCATTATTTTTCACTATGGTTGGCTTTGTCAATCACTTGACTACACTTGGATGTAAATTAGTTTTAATTCACATTTACTTTCTTCAGTAAGGCATTTTTTATTTGATATATATCCTTTCCCCTTGAGGAAATGCACATTAAGCTTAGAGCTACACATTTACTGCAAAATCAGTACTTCAGAAAGAAAATTTACATACATCTGTTTGATTTAGGAGAGCAAGTTACTTGTTTATGTGTTATTTGTTTATCACATTTGAGAGGTTTATTGGTTATAGAACAAGCTCATTCAAAGATAACTAAGAATACTTGAATTAGCTGATGATGAAGCACAAATGGTAAAAAATGCCTGGGATAAAAGTTTTTGAAGATTATAAGGCTATCAAATTTCACCCATGACTGCTGAAAAATGATTGCACATGTTATGAGAACCTGAGTAATTTTCCAAAACATTTTTTCCCACAACACCTCCAAATGCTTTACACACAATGACAAGAAGTATCTCACTGAAATGGAACAATACTGAAAAGAACTTTGTATAACTGAATATAGAGATATTTATTCTGGTATTATTAATAAAGTCTGGAATCTTTTGAAGCTGGAAATTTACCTAAATCATATGTTTGTGTTCAGAGGAAATGAACATAGTATACACAAGCTTTGCAAATAACGCTATTTAGAAAATGCATTTCCTATACTCCAAAGTGGATCAGTGATTCTGGGGAAGAAAATTCTACATTGATTTAGAAGCAACAATGATTATTCTTAATTTCTTAGACCCATTGCAGAATATTGTGCTTACCCAGCTCTTGAGTACATAACAGTTTTGAAAATCTGAAATTAACTGTGATTTAAACCATTTGCGGGGCACTCTTGCTGGAAAATAAAAAGGGAGTGATGTATCAAGAAGCCTTGCTAAAGAATCTTATGGATAACTTAAACATTTGGAGCTAAAGTTGGGACATGCTTACTTCATTTAATTTACTCTTGTACTATACAGGATATGTTTCAGAAGCCTTTGCTTCCATCTTCATCTGTAGATCAACTGGCAGTGTTGGTGTCGTCTGTTCTGGTATCTGGTAGGCAACATGGTGAATCTGATGTAGATGTCTGGAGACAGGATTTCAAAGTTTATAACATGGTGTTATGTTTATGGATGAAAATTGTTTCCCATATAGTGAGTTCTAATGGACAGTTATGAACTTCAAAATCCTATCTCCAGACTTCTACACTAGATTCATTATGCTACTTACCAGATACTAGAACAAGGATGACACCAGTGCTGCCAATCAGTCTACAACTGAAGATAGAAGCGAAGGCTTCTGAAACATATCCTGTATAATACAAGAATAAGTGAAGCAAGTGTGTCCCAATTTAAATTCCAAGGCATGCTGCAGCAACCTCGAGTAAGCTCTACTTGTCAGATACTGCTAGAGTAAATTACCACAGAAGTAAATGTCAGAGAGCACCGTCATGTAGTATATTATTATGGAAGTAAACAGTACAAATATAGGTTAGAATTTACTCTCGCGACCTGGATGGAGTAACCCACCTGTCGAAATATAATATCATACCGTGTTTGTAGGAAGATATTTTGACATGTTCATGGATTACTTAGATTACATTGATGATCTCAATGAATAAAACAGCAGGAATGTGATAATGTGTGTAGTATGGGTAAGACTAGATCCATATAATACCAGACAGTTCAAGGAATGTTTCGGCATTAGAAAAAAAAAAATCTTTTACATTCCTTTAGAACCCATTTGGAGAGCATCTACAACAAAACTCAGGCAGGAATTCAGCTGTATGACCCAAATTGTAATTGTGTGTTCTGTGAGTGTTTAGTATTAGAACATTTCATATAGTTATAGATGTTATAAATGATCACCGTATGCCTGCTGGCCATATCTTTCATCATACAGTTAGAGTGCTTTTGCAGTTAAGAGCAAGGTATATAATTAAGTAACTATACATGAGTGTTCAGAAAATAAAAGGCAATTCTTCTGTACTTTTACAGGTTTCCCATACATTGTGGGTGCAATTGATTGCACGCGTGTTCCTATTTTGTACCCATCCAATGAAAATGGCGAACTCTTCTTAAACCAGAAAGATCTTCATCAACATGCAAGGGATCAATGATGCAAATATGAAGATTAGGAACATTGTTTCCAAAGAATTTTAAGCTGCTCTTCAGTATGTTTCCCATCACTCGAAGCAATAAACTCATCTGTCACAACTTTAGAGGCATTCTTCTTCCAGCATCTTTACATCATTTTGCACTTGATATTGTTTAAATGGATTTTCATTATCTCTACCAACAAACATTTCTCTCTTTCACTGACGTTTTCCCCTCCTTTTCTATCGCACATAACCTAATATGCGATTGCTTCAAGTAAACCACACAAACAAAACAATACTCCGGGAATAATGAGCTCTTACTTCTGCAGTCGTAACTAAAAGAATAAATGTAATTGAGCTCTCCAACATTACTTCCGGAGAACAGACTTCTTTAGTATAAGTTATTTCTGAAGTAATTTACTCCAACATGATGCAGGCCACCCCAAATGTTTTAAGTTATTAACCTCAGCTTCACTGTTGAAAAAGCTCCAAATAAATTAACCAAAACAATCTTATAAATATTTATAACACAATCATAGACATTTTACAACACAAAACTGATACAAATACAAAATAGTTTGCATTACATACCTACATGTTTACTCAAGTTTCTGGGACCTTTAGCCTTAACTGATTTTGTCTGAACCACTTGTCACAACATATCTGATCAGTCATGCCTATGCATGCTATGGCAATAGCACAAACTTTTCTAGAGCATTTCTGATTGCTGTAACTGAGCTTCAACAAACAGATAATAAATCCAAAAAGTATCGTAAGAATACAACTCTTAAATCAAAAAATATCACTAACATTGTTCTTTCTTTTTGTTGTCTTCATCTTTAAAAGTCATTAATGAATTTTCTAGCAAAGTAATTGAGTTTTCAAAAATAGTTTTAATGACAGAAAGCATGTTGCCATATCTCTGTGTGTGATAGCACAGCTCAACCACAGCACGGTGGTCCCGTGTCGTAGATTTACAGCATGTAAAAGAACCTCAAGCCTGATAGAGGCGCCTCTGAGCAAAATTATCGATCTTTCATGCCCAACATAGAATGGGATGCTAAGAGCGTCCATAAATACAAACTCGATTTCAGCTAAATTTTTGTTTGGTTGGTTTTTCTTAACCCTTCCCATGCTGAAATTATATAGGATAGATTTAACAAAGTTTAAAGCTTGCTTTAAGTTTGAAAACGTTATGCTTTACACTTATTCATGCACATTACAGCTAATATTGTGTAAATGTAAGTGATCATAGTTGAGTTTATGCTGATTTTGAAAAAATGCAATAAGATGCTGGGTGAAAAAAAGATCTATATGCTGGAAGCTATGTACATATAAACATTGATATTACATACTCACAGGTTCACTCTCATACAAATCCGCAAATCTAGGCACTCATCACTGTTATTACTCAAGTCATTTGAACCGTTGTTGCAACCAGATTTCTTATGAGGCAAATATCTCAGAATAAGAAAAATGGTATTGTGCTATAAGTAGCACTGTGTTTGAGGAGGAGGAAATGGATAGGAAGATGAAAACAAGTAGACCCTTGTTTAACCGAATTCCAAGGGACCGAAAAATAGCCATTTCGGTTTAATGAAGTTTGAATTAACGAGGTTTTGTAAAAATAATCCTGTGTTATCTGAAATGGTAAAATACGACTATGGAGTTCACTTTCTCTCTTGTTATGCCTACCAGCAAATGAGGGTGTTCCACTTCTAAGAAAAAGTATAAATAACTATTGTATACAGTATATGTGGCATTTGTTTAATTGATAAAATATACTATCAAATGCTTGTCGTAATTTATTTTTAAAACAGTACCATTTGGAACAATATGTACTCATTGCATTAGTGAGTTGTATAATACAACAATAGCCTTAAGAAACACTTTAAATATACCGTTCTTTTAACACTAAGTTTTAATCAGAACAAATGTTTTAGTTACAACTCTTATCCATTACACATTTTAGTTCTATAATTTGAAAAAATCATTAATTGCTGTTGGTGGACCGTTGATCGTAATATTATGGCACTCTCTGAAGATACCTCATCCAGGGCAGCCTGAAATGCCATGGAGACATCAGAAGTGGCAGCAAATCTCTTGAGAACAGAAATTGCAGCAGTAACTTCAACGCGAAGTCGCAGTGTCGTATCTTCGTGTTCCTCTTCAGAAGATGAAAGTACAGAATTATCATTCTTTTCTGCATCATCAGCAAGTGACTGGTTCTTCAGCAGCACAGATGTTGTCTACCTACGTCCATTCTTCCATAATGACGGTAGAAGAGGGCACCAACCTGGTGCAAGCGTGTAGAAGAGCATTATCAGAATTCCAATTGTATCCACATTATAAGTTCAGATGTGGATCATTGGTTTTCTGTTCAGTTTCGGCAGCGTTATCAGTTGCTGTCCAGGCCTTCTTAAAACAATTAGTTATGATGTCTGTTGTACCTTCATCCCAAGCAGCAGAATAACTTGCAGTACATTCCAATGTGGAACTGTTTCTTGTAGTTCTATTGCACTGATGGCAGCCTTAACCAATCGGCATCTGTAATTACGCTTCATTGAGACTATTGTTCCTTGATCCAATGGTTGCAGATGGTTCGTAGTATTAGCTAGTAAGAAGGCTACTTCTATGTTCAGAAGTTCCAGGTCATCAAACTGATGTGCCAAGCAGTGGTCCAAAGCTAGCAAAATGTTCCTTTTCTCGCAGCCATTTGTTGTTGAATCTTCAAGAGATTTGGTCATTCCAGCTTTATTGATATTCTCGTACTGACTTGGCAGATTGAATAGGTTGACCTTTTTAAAACAACATGGATTTTTGTATTTTCCAATCACTAATGGTTTGAGCTTCTCAGAACCATCTGAATTACAACACAGGACCACCGTCAGTCTCTCCTTGCTGCATTTTCCTCCACGGCATTTTCCGCCCTTGGCACATAGTGCTTTTTCAAGCATGAAGTTACAGAAAACGCTTGCTTCACTCATATTAAACACATTTCTTAGGTGATGATGAGAGAGCTTAGATTGAAACTCCCGTGCCCACTCTTGGCATCTTCCTCGTTTACTCTATGTGCCTCCCCACAGACACTGACAGCACTGATTTTATGCCTCTTCTGAAAATGTCATAGCCATCCCTCAGAAGACACAAACCCAGAAACTCCTCCTTTCTTGGGGATTTCCCAAACCTACTTTTGAAGCATGGGGCTGGACACTGAAAAAGAAAATTCAGAAAAATTATGTGAAATGCATAACGGAAAATATTGTAGTCCACACACAACATAAATATTCGGTTTAAACGAAGAATAACATATGGAATATGTAAAGAGGGGACCAAATTTTAGTTTGTAGTACGAATTATCCAAAATTCGGTTTAAGCGGTAGATTTTTCCATGTAATTCGGCAGGGACCGAGTAGCTACTATGGATTAACCGAGTTTTTGGTTTATCCGATTTCAAATTAGCAAGGGTCTACTGTATAAGGCAGTCATAGAACCCATACTTATATGGAAGCAAAAAGTGATATAAGCATGGTTAATTAACACAATGCAAATGAAGTACTTAAATAAGATAGTAAGGAAGAATCATAGAGATAGAATGAGAAACGAAGGATATGAGAAGAAATGCAACCTCCATCGATAAGTAAGAGGTAGAAGATAAGCAACTGCTTTGGTTTGGACATGTTAAGAGGATGGATGCGACCCGGAAGGTATGTCAGCTTAAGGAAGCGAGACCTAGGGGAAGGAAACCAATAGGAAGACCTAGGATCACATGGGAAGAGGGGATCTGGCAGATTGCAGCAAGCATAGGAAAGACATTGAACCATCTAAGAAGACAGGACAGAATTCAAAAGATGGATTCGAGGCAGTCCTTTAACACCACAATACTGGTATAATAGGGAAGATGAAGAAGAAGAATTGTCAACTCGAACATTACATTATTTCAGTTATGCCCTCATTCCGATTGCGATGGGCTAATAATGTCTAATGCCTGTCCTTTAATTCATATGGCACCACAGCTGAGACACTGATGATACATGAAATTAAATGATCAATTTGGGAAAGGAAATTTGGTAAGAAAACATTCCAGGCCTATCTTTAGGGTACCTGCCCAACATTTGTCAGTTATGAGGACTTAGGTAAACCTGGAAAAACCCCTAATCAGGGAGAATAGTCCTGGCAGGATTTGAACCATGGACCTTCTGTTTATGAGTATGTGCCTTAATAATCTCAGTCTCCCATTCGGTGCACAGCTCAAGATGGGCTAAAAGCTACTGCATTTCTTTACTTGCATTGTGCAGTGACTAGTTAGTAAATACTCTATTCTTTTGCACAGAAGTACTACACTTAATCTCATTATACTCTGTCCAGAATTACTAACCTATGGAATGTAAGTATAACATTAAATATCCATCTGTGCAAATGTCCTGTAATTGGTTGTTGAAATAAAATACCTCCTTTCTTCTGTAATCGAGGCCACCAAACCACCTGTTTAGCTTTCAAACATGTGTTCAAAACTCTACTCTTTATGCTCTGATAATCTTAAGGTACAATTATAAAATAAAACAGTTTTGCATATTGGGATATTTAAACACATTACATGCATATAACAAAAAATACATAATTTGATTTACCTACATTTAATCTGAAACACTGTCAAGTAATGATAGGCAGCAGGTTAACCTAACATTATCAATGATACTTGCAGTATTGAGTTTTGGCAAAACCCACCATCACCGCCTTTCCTTTACTGTCTCTTTATTTTACCGGTGGGTTTTCAAATCCAAATATAACTGGAAAGAAAGTTTTTTTTTTTTAAATCCAGCAGCAATATAGACCTAAGCTCTGGTGGTATAATGCCTCTCATTGACTCACGTTTCATATGAATAGAATAGCATTCTGCTTTCTTTCCTATATTGACAGAGCTCTTAAATGTTTGCACCTCCACAATGCTATGTTTTCCCTGTGTATTATCATGTTTACTTTCTTTTCATATTCACAAAATCTGCTGCCAGGGTAGCACAGTGGTTTCATTTCTGGCTCTCATGCTGAGGGTCTGGGTTTCAATTCATTTTAAGTCGGCCCTATCCATCCTTCACCTCTGAATTATTCATGTAAAGTATCCCGAAGGCTCACCATGGTTCGGAGTCCACTGTAATAGCTGTAAGTTCTCTTATTCCACCACTATCCTTATCTCACTCTATCATCGAAGGTAGCAGACTCCGCCCACTGGATGCTTTCACCTCAGAAATGGGTGCAGTCATTGCTTGGCAGAATGAGGTAACCCCCGAATGTCATAGGCCATATATAGGGAACATTAAAGACGACAGTAAAGTTAATGAAACCTATTTGTAAGAGCAGTTTGTGAAATGTGAACCTCTTTAATAAAAGTCTAGCAAAACTGGATCATTATTGACTGATTTGAAACCTTGTGTATTTGCTGGTGGTTCATTATCAAAAAATGATATGTCATACATATACATGACTTTCTCTACTCTCTATCATTTATTAGTGGGTATACAAACTATTCTTACTAAAACTCAATTTTCTTCTACTACATTTTAATCCAAATAAGCCTTTGCAGAAATAGCTACATTACACATTTTGTTATAGATACAAAGGGAACAGTGAAAGTCAAATGCTTAAGAACAGGACGCTATAAGCTGCCTTAAAATTCCATACTGTATCCATGAAATTGCGAGAAACAACTGAATGTTGATAGAACTAAAGAGAATGGCCAAGATATGAACAATTCAAGCCTTTAAAAACGGATATCTCAGAAATTACTTTTGCCACAAAAAAACTTATTTGAAATAAATTGCTTTAAAGAGATCTACATTCTTTATGTAGTATTTTTCATCTATCCCTTAAGGTTTACCAGTTATATAAGGTTAAACAAAATTTCTTCCAAATGAAGACTATTTCCAGAAAATTCAAGATAAGCATTTTGTTTGTAATGTAAATATCTTTAATATATGGTATTTTAATCAAAATCGTTAAGAACCATTTTTTATAAAATAAAAAATTTCAAGAAATCTTCCATGTAAAGGGTTGTCTGTGTTGGGGGGGGGGGGATTTTCTTGAAAATCTTATGTCACATCTTTGGAAGGTACTGAACATAAATATCAAGTTTGGTATTTATCTGACTTGACTTTTCATTTTTGAGTTATGCTGTTCACAGATACACACACTCGGACCTTTTTTTTAAAAAAAAAAATTATTCAAGGTGCCTCAAAACACTTATTTCCAGTGAAATTTTGGTATCAATTTGGTAGGGTAATTATAATGGATAGAGAATAGATGATAATGCAGTCTGGTCCTGTTATTTTATTGACTGCAGGTTATAACTTTAAGATGTTTCAAATAAATTGATCACTCATTCATAAGACAAAGCATTTGCTGAAGATTAACAACCTTAAAATAACAGATTTTAATAGCACTGCAGACCAAACAGTTGACATTACACAGAAGAGACCATTGCTACAAGCCTCATTGCCTTCAAATGAGGAGTGTGGCAGCATTTGCAAAATTGTTTCTTTCCCAGTCTGGCAGTTTATGATACATATAAATCCTGCATTAGTGTGATTCTCTATTCAGCTGAAACTGAACACAAATAGCAAATATTTATTTATCTTATATCTTGCATATTGCATTAACATGCAAAAAGAAGTAATTAAAAAAAAACAGAATAAGAAACTGGATCTTCTTTCTGAAATCAATTCACATACATTTTTGGTGCTGGATTTCAAGATGTTGCTTGTGGAATTAGTTTTTTCAATTGGTGCAGGTGTGTAACATCATTAACTATAATGTGCAAGAGCATTTAAAAATATGTGGATTTGGAATGTTCCCATATTAAATGATGCAATTGCAGAAGTGATTACCTTGTTAATAGCATAAGTCATAGAAAGTCTTTAATATTTTATTTTCCAGCTTTTTCTTTGAAAGCGAACGTGGGCTTTTTCCAAACACAGAGTTTGTTTATGACCTGGAATTACCAGTAGACTTTGTTCCTAACAACAGTGATGGAGAAGTGGAGGCATTTGAACTTCTTCCTGCAAGAGTAAGTAGCAGAAAACGAACTAAAAGGTTTATCTTATGCATTGTATAATGTTGAGAGCAATGCTCTCAGTAAGTTTAGTAACTGAACCAGGGTGACCTATGTAATACAGTGCTTATTCAAAATAGAAAATAAAAGAACTTGCTTAATATAGCATGTTTTAATTAGCTTTTGTTAGCTTCTGCTTTGAAACTCAGAGCCAAAAAGGAAAAAAAAAAGGATTAGTTATAGAAAAAGTTCTGTTTGTGCATGACAAAGAGAGAGAAACCTTCTCATTTATTGAAATATGAACAGCAGTTGACAAACACAATGGAGTCTTAAGTGAATAAAAGAGGCACATATTCCTGGATCTAATCTGCGATGACCAGGCAGAGAGGTTTTAGTAAGTAAACTATCAAGTTAGGAATGCATCAAGGGTTGGTGCGAGAGAAGGTGGAAGCGCTTGTGACCTTGCATTGTTCTCTGTAAACAAATATGATCTCAAGTTGAAGGCAGTACACCCTTCTTCAATAGCAAGTAGACCAGAATTAAGGAGTATTAGAGGGGAGGCGGAGAAAGCAATGTATGTTTAGCTATTGATAGTGTGGAATAGTTACCTCATGATTTAATTAAGGCATTAATATACAGAAATCTGAATACATTGTCTTTTCTTTTACATCAAAAGCTGTACATTTTTAAAACAATATCTGCTCTTATTAGCATATAACACAGATTCTGAAAAAATTCCAAGTCATAGTTTCTAGCTCAGGAGGTTGAAAGTCCACTTTCCTCATTGTTCCTTTCTAATGTCACATGTTCCTTGTGTTTCATTGAATAATTACAGGTTCTTTAACATGTTTTAAATGTCCTTTGAGCTCTAATGTTACATCTGATGGTTTCACCATTTGTGCTGAAGTGTTCCATGCCAAATTCCGGTATAAACGATGCTTATTGTGATTTGAAATCATCCTTACTTTAGACACATTGCCTCAGTTCTCCACTGGTTTGTATGCGATGAATAGATGGAACCGTTGCAAAGAAACCAAATGTTTTGGAGGGAAGGGGAGGAGCGTATCCATCACAATATCTGACATCACCTATACTCCATGCAATAACACAATTGCTCTGTTAACTTACTAAAACCCATCTGCCTGGTGATGACTTTTCGTAAGCAAAACTAAGGTTTTGTCAGCAGTCAAGATAAGCATTTTGTGTATCATTAAAGTAAGTAATTTTTAAACAGACTTCGCCTCTGCTAACTGCATTTTAGCATTGTAAAATAACATTTAAATGTATATGTAGAACTGTGTTATCCATTGTATATGCACATAGGTGATAAGCTATTGTTATGTAACTATCAAAATGTTACTAAATGATGTCTCCCATAACAGGTATAAACTTCAGAGGATAAATAAAACATAAGTGCTTTTATTATGTGTAAAACTAATTAAAGGAAAAGCTTTATTTCGTAACACACAATAGAAGAGAACGAAAAGTAATGTATGATGGAAGACCAATATTTTATACTCTTCTGGATTTTGGGAAAAATGTTATAAAAGGAAAAATTTAATTTTTTTTTAGCATATGACTTTCTGATGTGTATAGACATAGAATTATAGACATAGAATACCATTTATATTTTATAATACAAAACAAATGTAGAATTGTCTATGGTGAAGGAATTATAATGTGCAATGCAAGAATTGAGCGTGTGCACCATAGCTGACAGTGTGAGATGCTATTTGCTTGCTTTTGCGTGTGAATGCTATTGTTGTTTTTGTGACTTAAAGTAGTGCATTGGTACTGTCACAACACAACATAATTTAGCATTTTTGGGTACTTACATTTTCATTAATTATCTTACAGCACAACTGGTCAGACATAGGGATGCAGCTTATTTTATTACAGGTTATTCTGTGAAATGTAAAATATCCTCATGAATTATGCAATCTTTCTTACATTAACAGGAAGAGGGGAGTCTGGTGCCAGCAGCGGAAAGGGAAGGTTGTGCAACAAGAGCAAATGAAGATGAAGGCAATGGGTGTGGAATTACAAACTTATAGAGCTAGAATGGGTAACTTCAGAAGAAGAAAAATAGCAAAGAATGGAAAGATAAAGCTAGAGTTGAGCGCATGGATAGTTATTTTAATAGCAATATTGCTAATCATCAGAGGAGTTTAGCAAAACCCAGGACAGCAGACTTGAACAAGCTGATGGAAATGATAAAGGAATTGGGAAAAGAATTAGACAAAAAAATGGACAACACTAAGAACTGAAAAAAAAACAATAAAATTACAGAGAGAGGAGCTGGACCAGCAGATAGCAGAATGCAGAAGAAGAATTGCATAATTTTTTGAGAAGAGAACACAATAGAAGTTTGAAGGAAATAGTGTATGAAATCATAGAAGGGCTTGAAATAAGATTGCACAGCTGGAAAATAGAGGACATGTTCAGAATAGGAAAAAGAGGAAGAAGACCAAGGCCAATAATTATAAAAATGATGACAATGGGAAAAAAATAGGAAATATTAAGAAATGCAAGAAAACTTAAAGGCACAAAAATTTTTATATCAAGCAGAACTACACTGGAGAAGAACAGGAATTAATATGGAAGATGAAAAAAGCTAGGGCAGATGGAAAAACAAACATTCATAAATGGACTAGCTATTTGTAGAAGATTAAAAATGAACCTGAACATAAGGAGGAACGAATGAGGAAAAATGCATGAGAATCAGCAAGAAAACTTCAAACATTGGAAGAAGCTGGCCAGCGAACTAGGAGAGGCAAAGCAGTCGCAGCTGAGACAGTGGGCAGGGAATACCAAGACCAACCCAAGAAGGAAAAAGAGGGGAGGAAGTTTAAGAAGAACAAACAGGAGAAAGCCAAGAGGAAAGGACAGCAGACCAAGAGGGGAAAGAAGAGGCAACGTTGACAAACTTGATGACCAAAGGACCGGCAACAGCAGAGGCAGAGAAAGCTGGAGCATTTTCAGAGAGTGCGAGTACGAGTGCAGGGTGAGACAAAGTGCAAGTTATAAGTGGGGAAATAATACATGTGGAAAGTTTAAGGCAGGTGGAAGAGAGAGCAAAAAGGAGGAGTTTGGAAATAATATCAAAGGAGGAATGCAGGATCATCCAAGCTGGGGAGTAAAGTGAAACAGCACACAGAAATACAAGACTTAGGAAAGCGATGGAAAAATTTAAATTTCCAGATAAACCAAAATAAAATAGGAAAAGAGATTCAAAATTATATTCTGGAATGTAGAAGGGTTAAAAAACAACATATATATATATATATATATATATATATATATATATATATATATATAATGGTGAAATGCAAAATGTAATGAGAAATATGGACATTGTAGGTGTAGCAGAGACATGGATAAGAGAAAGTGGACTTCAAATTTGTAAAGAAAATTGCAAGTAAATGATACGATAGGGGAGAGCATCAGGAGGAATAGGTGTGTTTACAAGGAAAGACATGGATATAATGATTGACACAGAGTTATCAGAGAATAGGAACAGCAAAGCATTGTGGCTGATAAGCAAACAAATGGAGTAAAAGTAAGAATAGGGATAGGGGTAGTTTATGACAACAAAATATAAAAATTTAAAAGAGGAAATGGAAGGAATTAGGGTTAAACTGCCTGACAAAGTTATTGTGATGGGAGGTTCTAATACTAGGGTAGGAGAGGAAAATAGTAAATTAGTAGGAAAAGACATTGAAGAGGGAGGAGAGAAAGATGAGGTAAGAGCTAGAGTAAGTAATAGAGAAGGGAAAAAGATCTATTAGAACTTTGTGAGGTAAACAACTTATTAATCTGTAATGGAACAGTAGGAGAGGACAAGGAAGGAGAATTTACTTTTGCAAATGCTAACAGTCAGAGTGGATAAATGATGTGTTATGTAGCAGGGAAATGGTGGAGAAAATCACAAAATTTAGAATAAAAATGAGATAATAAACAGTAGTCACTTTCCATTAGTTATGAAAATAAAGGTAGTAGCGCAAAACGTTAACGGAAAAGTGATAACTAAGATAAAGAGAATAACATCATTTAAATGCAATGAGTAACTAAAAGAAAATTTCACAAAAGAGCTAATTCAAAACTAGGGCAGATCATAGAATGTGGAATAATGGTGTCTTATTAATGAGGGAAAATCAGGAAAAGCACTAGAGCTACTAAAATTACTAGCAAAGAGAGCAGGGACAAGGAAGGAATTAAAACAAGGCAAGGTACAAATGATAAGTGGTCGGTTTGATGAAGATTGCAGAATAGTCTGAAAAAAAAAAAAGTAATTAAAGAAGTCAGGTGGAGGAGTTTGGAAACAGAATTGGATAGGCAAGATTTAAAATAAAGAGAGTTGAAGGTTGTTACACTACATCACTACAATGTTCTTACATGAACTCATTTCGGAGACGGTTTGCTCCCATTGTCAGTTGAGTTGAAAACATGCTAACAATGGGAGCAAACAGTCCCCCGAAACGCGTTCATGTAGTGATGTAGTGTAACAACCTTCAACTCTTTATTTTAAATTATGACACATCAATGTTACTAGCTTTTAAATCTTCAAAATTAATTAATAGGCAAGATTTTACATTAAAAGGGGCAAGGAAGAAAGAATGGCAAGAAAATATAGAAAAGAAATTAAAGAAAGTAATAGAAGGAAAAGAAAACAAAAATTATGCGAAAGGTGAACAAGAAAGGAGAAGAAACAAATAAGATGGATAGAATACTTCAGACGATTGGTCAGAGAAGAGAAAGATAAAGAGTAGGACCAATAAAGCTAGGACAGGGAGTAACAACAATTAAAAATTAAATGGCAAAATAACAATACTAGAAGTCACACAAATGAGTAAATATAAAGATAGACAAAGCAGTTGGAGTAGATGGAATACCAGTGGAACTTTGGAAGAGATATCGGGAAATGCAAAGTGGATTAAAAATAATGACAGCTACTAAGCAAAATCAAAGAAAACACTCATGTACCAGACTGTTGGAAAATAAATATGGTGGAGCCAATTTATAAAGGGAAGGGAGGGATAAATAAACCAGAGAGCTATAAGGGAATAAGTGTATTATCCATATTAGGGAAAGTGTACACAGGAATACTGGCAAATAGATTAAGGGAGTGGGTAGAATCAGAAAAGAAGCCATCAGGAAGTCAGGCTGGAGTTAGAAAAGGAAAACAGACAATAGATAATGTATTTATGATAAAAACTATAATAGACAAGTACCTAGCAAGAAAAGAGGAAGGGCGCACATGTTGTTTGTGGACATTGAGAAAGTGTTTAATACAATAAATAGGGAAGCTTTAGAGTATAAACTAAATGAAAATGGAATAAGTGACAATTTTATAAAAAGAATTAGGATAATTTACAAAGATGTAAAATTCTGTATAAGATGTGAGAAAAATGCCACTAGAAAACTTATACCAAAAAAAATAGGACTACGACAAGGATGCCAGCTTAGCCCCGTACTATTTAATATATGTATAAATGATATACTGGAAGGAATAAAAATAAGAAATCAGCACTGTGTAATAGAAGATAAAGAGATGCCAGGTTTATTATATGCAGATGACCTTAAGGTAGGGACTATATCAGTAATAGGACTACACAGAGCAATTAATGAAAATTTTGCTAAGAATGAGGAATCAAAGTAAATACAAATAAATCCAAAGTTATGGTATTTAAAAGATATATCAAACTAAAAAAAGAGGAAAAGCAGTTTTTGGGTGGCCACAAATGGAGGTTGTCCAAGAATTATTTAGGATTAAGGTTGAGCAGTAATAGATAGTGGAAGGCCCATGGCAGAAAGATGGTAGCTAACGGAAAGGCAGCTATGATGGGAATAAGGATATGTAAATATAACTTGGAAATGTCATCTAAATGGTTAGAAAGAAGAATGTATGAAGCATTGATAGAATCAAGAATGCTGTATGCAGTAGAAATCTGGGAGGTGGGGGGGGGGGTTCAGAAAGAACCAAAACAATTGATCACATATATAGAATGTTTTGTAAAGAATTATTAGATGTAGCAAGAGCAGCGCCAGGGGAGGTAGCTTTAGTGGAATTGAGAAGAACAAGGAGAAAAGGAGTAATACTAGTTCTGGTTAATACTGGTTTAGATGTTTAACAAAGAAAGAGGGAGAAATTTTAAACATATGCATGAACCAGCAAAGGTGTATGACAGTTGGTGGACAGGAATGGGAGATACATGGAGGTTAGGGGACAGAAATATAAAAGGATTTTGGATGGCAGTAAGAACTAGAATGGGAGACATAGAAAGGCAGGAGATATGGGGAAGTTAGAAGATAAAAAAGCATTAAGTTTCTATAAAAGAATAAGAGAATGGGGAAGAGAAGGGTACATTGACCAATGTAATAGGAAAAGGAAGGATTAGCATGAATGAGAATGGTGTCAATGTACTTAAAAGGCTTAAGGGGAAGTGGACAAGGAATATGCAAATTATGTGGTGGAGGTGAAAATATACAGCACTATATGACTGAATGTAAAGAAATGATATAGAGGGAAAAAGTATGGGGAAAATGGACAGAAAAATAGTAATAACTATAAAAATGCTGACAGGAAAAGAAGAAAAGAAAATTAAAGATATGGGGAAGTTTTTAGGGAAAGTAAAAGCAAAATGGATTAGAAAAGTAAGAGATGCAAGGAAAGGACAACAAAGGGGTGAGGGAGAGGAAAGACTGTAAAGAGCTACAAGCCCAGGGAGCCAAGTAAGCTGAGTAGCACAAAATTTAGAGATCAGACAATTTGTACACAAGTACAGTTAGTTCTAGAAATAAGGTATATTGTATAAATCCTGTAAATTAAGTTGTACAAATAAATTGAATTCATAATTCAAACCATCTATGGTACTTTACTGCAGCTATTACTGATGAATTCTAAAGCTAATTTCATTTAACAGTTACTACAAAAGCGACAACCAATACAAGCATGAAGAAAGTTCAGAGATAATGTTAGAAGAGTTAAAATCTCATATTTTTACTGAAGCATTCACAGCATAACACTTAAAGTAAGATCTAGTAGATATATTGCAATGGCTGGTATACATTAGCAACTGTATGTGATTAACACTTCATACATATGCTTCATGCAATGCTGGTACGCAAATGTAAACTAAAATTGCCCTCTGCATGCATGAGAAAGACACACATATTAGTGAATTTTTGTGCATGCACTGAATCTAGTTAAATACTAAAATCCACAACTGTGAATACCTTAATACTTATCAAAATAAAGCAAGGTTTAATAGTGATTTGTAGTTAACCAGGCTCCTAACATCTGGAGTTCACCTTGTTTTCTGTACCTGCTCTAATATTTCTAATACCAACGTGTCCAGCTGAAAGGGATCCAAAATTGAAACTTTAATATCTCGCAAACTAATTCATACACACGTGGCCAGGTTACATCACTACAAAGAGAATCTCTGGAGGTTTTGTTTTGCATGGTTGGCAATATTGTCTGGTTTTGTTACGTGCAGTTAAAATGGCAACAGTGCAAGAGCAGGTGCAGTATGTTTTGTGGCTGGCAGAGTTGCAATCTGTTACATATGTCATGTTTTAGAACCCAATATGGACATCAATCACCTACGAGGAAAAGCATTAGATTCTGGGACAAGAAACTGAGAACCACAGGTTGTCTGTTATGTGTAAATTTTCCTGGAAAGCCTCTGAAGAAAATGTCAATCACATTAGAGAAGCATTCCAACGAAGCCCACATAAATCTGTTCGTGCTGCTAGTTTACAGTTACAGATCCCACATTCAACAGCACATGATGTGTTGCACAAAAGACTCCAACTAAGAGCTACAAGATTCAAATGCTTCATGCAATAAAACCTATGGCAAAATTGTACGTATGAACTTCACATTAGAAATGCTACAAAGGATTAATGAGTTATCCGACTATTCCAACATGTATGTTTTTCTGACGAAGCGATGTTTCATGTTAGTGGAGTTGTAAACAGACACAGCTGTAGAATATGGGGCAATGTAGATCCACATGCCACTTGCAAACTGGAGAGGGACACCCTGAAAGTCAACGTGTGGGCCAGCATAACATGGTGATTGGACCGTTCTTCTTAGAACCGACAATGACTGGAACTTCATACCTGAATATGCTGGAACAGTATGTTCTCCCAGAAGTACCATATGAAACTATTTTCCAGCAGGACAGAGCTCTGCCACATTTCAGCCTCGTCAGGGAATTTCTGAATAGGGAAATGCCCTGGAGGTGGATCGGCAGGGATAGACCAACTGCTTGGCCACCTAGGTCTCCAGACTTAACTCCATTAGATTTTTTCCTATGGGGTTATGTGAAAAACAAGTCTACCAGGTTAAGATCAACGATCTTCAGCACCTAAAAGGTGCATAAGCAATGCTATGGCAACAGTTACACCAAACATGCTCCAGCCTACGTGGAATGAGGTAGAATGTCATCTGGATATTTGTTGTGCCACCAAGGGGTCCCATATTGAAAACTAGAGAGGACGTGACAGGAAAAAAACTTTGACAGTTTCCTTTCACAAGTTTGTAAGCTATAAATGTATATATAATAAATAGTTTGCGAGTTATAGTTTGTTGATTTTGGATACCTTCCATCGGGACATCCGTATTTCTGGAAGGTGGCAATTATGGCAAGTATTTGGTTTGAAATTTATTGAAGAAAATATTTGTTTTCTTTCAAAACTACATTGTGCTGGCCTTGTTTGAACTAAATAGCAGGGTTTAAGTTAAAGTTATAGAAATACTAAGTCGTAATGTAAAAGCAAAATGTTTAAATGTATATTATTTCCATTTTTTTCATCTGTCCTGTATATGTTTTTGTCTAATATTTATCTCGACCTTTAATTTAAAGGATGCATTGGAGAAAGTATTTTCTTCAGAGTTTAAAACAACAAGCTGTCCTGTTGTGATAGACTTTCTCATAAGGCATGGCTTTATATCTCCTGAAAATGGTAAGTTTCCATACCTTTTTTTTCCTTTTTTTAAAGCAACTTTGAACTCTTTGTTCTGATAGAAAGCATAATTAGTAATGTGCAACATACAGCATGTCAAAGCATCTTTCTGGACTTGAAAAACTGTTGGGTGAAGATTAAGGAAATCAGAAATATGATAATCACCAGTATTTCATGGCTATTTCCAATAAAATCATAGGCACTTTACACAATTACAGTTTGAAGGGGTAAAAATGGAGGATTCACTATGTATGCGCAGGTAAATGAAATAATTAAGTTGTCTTCAAGAATTAAAAAGCTACCTGTGCAACATCAAGTCAGCCAAATAGTATCTGATAATTGTTCTTTCATATTGGCTGCATGTGGCTAAGTAATGCAGCATTCCAAGGAGTATGATAATTGAGGTTGCCTTGGAGGGTTACGAAGGTAACGAGTCAGATAAGAAAAATTTAATGCACATTTAGATATCTCATCACATTAGCTGAGGAGTAGTCCTGGCGCTCACAATTAATTTTTTTAAATCTGATTCAAATTTCCAGCCCATTGCTTTTTAATATCCATGTGATTTTCTAGAATAGCAGTATGAAATGCAGAAGACAAAATAAACTTGCTTTTTGTCATCCAAAACTAGAATCATTTCAGAGATGCTGTTCTGCAGATGTTCTTCATATTTGTATTTACTCTGCTTCACTGTTTTCTGTTTTCTATTAGAAGGACAGCTTTTAACTAAAGGGAAGTTCATTAATAATTCTGTTCATTCATTGATAAACATTATCAAGACCCTTCATGCTTTTTATAACCCGACACTTCTACAGCAAAGCTCATGTTAAAAACAGCAGATTTAGCTAGCACGAAAAGGTATACTTTCCTATATTTTGTAGCTTTTTCTAGTTCATTAATTCTGAAGAATTGCAATTTAAATACTGTTAAGTATTCAGCATAGCACAAAGTATTTTTATTTATTTATTGCTAAGTCAATTACATGAGTACATAGGAATTGGCACTAATTTGTCCATACACTGCTATACTTCTATTCAGTTTTTGCAATTTTCTTCTGCACTTTGTATTACATGCCAGTTGCCCCTTTCTTCCCTAACCCTCTACATCAGTATTAACTCTTGACCACTAGCCATTTCTAGTTAGATGTAACATTCTATATAAATTCTCCCAATTACCTTAGCTGTGGCTGATCCATTAACAATTTCTCAATCATAACATAATTTTTGCTTCTAAGCTATTTTTTCCTTATTAATTGTTCCTCCATTCATTAGTTCCTCTTCATTCCAATAAAACATGCTAACCGTCCTCCTTTTTCCCCACAAATTAGAGCTTTACCTTGCATTCTATTACCCTAAGACTACTTAATTTCCATACCCTTAGGCAAAACCATGCCATAGCTTCAACTACTTTCCTCGTATTTCTGCCTGTCCTTAATATAACATGAGTATATTTCCAACACTGTCCTTTCCATTAATTTATTCACCATTAAATTATACCATATATACATAGTCATTTCTGAATCTATCCTCCTATATAACTCACTCCTCTCAATATGCCATCTATAATGCTCCAATTTCACTATACAGTAGTTCTCTTCTTAGCAAAGTCCTTCATTTCTTTTAAATGACAAGACACCGTTGCCAGAAACATTTTATACTTTTAAATTGACTACCATTAACAATAAGTCTTCACTATACATGGTATAATCCATATTTTGAACACCCCCACCAACCCAAATTTGTCTTCCTTATCCTCTCCAGAACACCCATTCAAGAAGCACAATTCAAATTCTCACAGTACCCAATCTGCTTCAAATCTTCATTATTTTTATCTTTGCTAAATGTGTCACAAAAGTCCTTTTATAAAATAATTTCTTATAAGTACCCCAATGCCTCCAACATCACTTCCTCTTACTTTCTTTCCCCTTCCCGGCTTATTAATGCATGTTAAACCTGTAATTTCTATTTGCAGATCTTCCTCCATTCAGGTTTCTACAACTGTAAAAAACTGGGTTTCATTCACAGCACTTCTCATATAAGCTAAACTCTAACCTCTATGTAAACCCTCACAGTTCTATAACACTGACCTTACAATCCCCTCCCACTTTCAACTATTGTGAATCTGCCCTGAATCTAAATTCATTTAGCTTCCTCTGGCTTCTACGAACTGCCTCCTACACTCCACTTTCGGCTCTACCTTGCCTTAAAACCCACCTGGCTCTATTCTCACTCTGAGTACCCCCTTTCAATTTCTAATAATCTCCTGCAGTGTTGAGATGATGCTAGATGATCTATTGGAGTTTAGATACATCAGCTGGAACTCTCCTCCATGGTGACATCATCCATTTGTCACAAGTGACCTTGGACATTCTCCCCTCCCTGCAATGTTGACACACGTTCACTTCTCTGCTCTGTAGTGTTGACCTTTGGACTTCCTACCTTCTCTACCATTATTGCCCCTTAGCTCCATCTTCATCTCAGCAATCACTCTTCCGTTTATCCAAAGCTGGAAATTAGGAATATATGCTCTCTTTCCCTCACTTCTAGCCTTCTTCATTTGTTATACTAATTGGAGCTTTACTCTGCGCTGTTCAGGTGATAGTCTCTGTTAATAAATATGCACATTCTTATTAGCATTTTAGCTCACCCCAGCACTTCATAAACCATTTGGGATGTTGTAAATCTGGCAATAATTATTCTTTTTCTCTCATTGTCTTTCACTCGTGTAGGAATCTGCGATCTCCCATCCTTGCAATTTCATTACTAACTTTCTTTCTAGGATTTCTGTCACTTCTTGACTTGGCCAAATTCCTCTTCTTTTTTCTTCCCTGAAAATACCAGGTTCAATTTTCTGTATCACTCTTCCATTTTATTTATTTTGCTCTTAACAAACTCCATTTCATTATACATATCCTACATTTCCTGCTTTACTTCTTCATTCATTTGTTTAATAACCACATTAAATTTATTATTTATATGCTCCTCTATCCCTTCCAAGTTATTGATAAGCTGCTCCATAATTGCTCAGTCCTCAACTGGTCCAGGATTCACCTCAATATTTCCTATTATGACCACCATTGACAGAACATAAATGTTGTTAATAACTTCTCTATTTTCCAAAACTTTGTGCTCCTCTAATGTCATTTCAAATAGCCCAATTCTGTATGTCTTTTTCATACCCATGGTTGCTTGTTTCCTTTTTGTGTGTCAATCAGAGCTCTCCCCAAACACAATCTTCCTCTTTAGCATCTATCTTAGCACTTCTAGCACAAAGTAATCATTACTGTAACAAGAAGTTGACAAATAGTTTTAGCCGTTATACTCCTTCTGTATATATGTTGCACAGAACTTTTAAAAATAGCATGATGAATCTAGAAAGAATAACACCATACAATATTAGCACAGAGGAATGTATGAAATGAGGGTAATCAGTAATTGGTTAGCTAAGAATTAAAGTCTTGTTTTGTAAAAAAAGCATTTTTCTGAATAAATTGGTAGAAAAGTCTCCAGAAATATGCATGTGTAGAAAATGCTAATGAGTATTTTGTGTTAGAAGAATAACAAATCTCTTAAGTTGTTATAAAAGGTCAAATTTAGAAAAATCTATAATTTTTTTCTCATCATTTTGGTTTTATGAAGTGTGAGGTTTTCTTTCTTAGCCAATAATTTCATTTTAGCAATAGTTTCAGCAGCAGGATTTGTATTCTGTCTTGGTCAGACTGAATTGGCTTCAATTGGGACTATGTACATTAAAAGACTTTTAATACAGATTAATAGATCATCTTTATTGGGAAATAAAGAGATGCATGACCTTGCAGCAGATGTCAGTGCATTTAATTGAATAAATAAATAAGTAAAGCATAAGCTGCATTTTAACTGTATTTTTAATTTCCCTACCACCTAACCATAGAAGGTAGAGGTAGCATTACATTCCACCCAAAAATTTGGTATCAGGATTCCACCAGAATACATTTTGTGAGGTCTGCTGAACCCAAAAAATGTGTGTTATGCGTGCATGCACGAGTGCATACATGTTAGAAAATGTGAAAAATACCAAGTTTTAGTCAAACACTGTTTAGGCATGCCAAATGAAGATTTTCAAGAAAACTCTTTTACCCCAAACTGCCTTATTTTTTTAAAAAATGGCTTCAACAATTTTGATTAATATACTGCATGTTTAAGGTATTTGCATGACTAAAAAATGTGTATCTTAAATTTTATGTGAATAACATGTGAAGCCTGTATGAATTTTGTATAGCTAGGAAAGAGATAAGATATTCTTACTTCAGGAAAAATGTAGAGCTGATTAAATTTGTATCAAATCACTTTACTAGCAATAGCTATTTTCAAAAATATGTCATGCTGTATGTTTCAACAGTAAGGGCATCATCTGAAAGAAGGTGCTTGAAAGTTTCCGATTTTTTTCTTTTCTTTTTTCTGTCTTTGCAAGAGGTAATTATTATGACTTCTGGATTTATTTCTTCATGCTTCTGATATATGAGGAGCATCGTTTCCAAAAAATAAAATGTTACAGGAGAAGCAAAAAACTGATTTCTCCTAACCTGGGCAATTTTTCACAAATTGTAAAATGTGAAGTTATTGAGTTTGAGGCTTACTTCTATAAACATGAAAAAGTGAAATCAATTTGCAATGTTCTTCAACTTTTAGGAAAATGTGTTGACTTAATATGCTGTGATTCAAAAATGGTAAAATATACAAATAAAAATTATTAATAAGGTAAATACATAATCATTTATTTTTGTTATTATTATAGAAGAACATTATCGGTTAATACAAAATTAAATTTTTGGCAGTAAACATTCTAATGTTCATAACATTCTTCCGGCCACCAATTATCTTTAAAAAGATTTATATCAAATTTATATATGTTATTATATAAGTTATAGGACTTCTGTATGAACACAGACACATCAGGATCTTTACTGGAGTTCCTTTAAAAAAAAAGGTTGGAGGAGAGTGGTAGTACTGTATTAAATTATAGGATTTCAACATTCATTAAAATTTTGGCAGGGTCTGATTAACGTTTGTAGCAAGATTTACAATCTTTTTATAAAGTTTATTTTTACATACCTTGCCTGAAATTTAAGTTGATGGGCATGTTTTGGTTTTCTTTTCCCTTTTTAAATATCACCTACAACAATCAGCTGTTCCTTCACGCATAACTCACAAGTAAAAGATAACTGTCATTATTGAACACACAGCATTGTCAAGAAAAGCATGCTGGGTGTCAGTATAACCAACTGAATAAAGTAACTAATCAGTTTCATGTAGTATTAATGTTGGACACAATACAATTTGAAACATACACACTATAGAGGACTGAATACAATTTGAAACAACTAGTTTTAGCAGCTATTTACACTGTTAGTGAATACATTTGTTAAAACCTGACTTCACAGCATGAAAGGTCGCTTCAGAAACTATGCAAAAATGTATTAAATTCAATTTTGTCCATTGGTCGACATAATACGATTTGAAATACAATGCTCCTCATATATTTGAACTTTTTTTTTATGCAAGTTGTGGATAATTAAGTGCTTATTACTTAATTTTAAATCATTTCTAGGCAAAAATGCATAACATAAAATAGATAATAGAATCACCTTTTAGTTTCTAGGCCACCTACATAATATAGTAGGTAAGAGGAAGTATTTTATTCCACCCAAAAATTAAAATAAAGATTTTATCAGAAATACATGTTGGGCTTCACCCTTGAATAAATAAAAAGAAAAATCTTTTTAGAAAAAGTTCATGTGTATGTGTGTCTGTGAACAGCATAACTAAAAAATGAAAAGTCAGATAAATACCAAACTTTGTGTTTAAGTTCAGTATATTTCAAAGTTGGGACACAACAAAATCCCCTCCAACCTAAAGTATTCTTTACATGGAACATTTTATAAATTTTGATTTCCTCAAAATTTGCTCTAAGCAATTTTGATTAAAGTACCACACATTTAAGATATTTATACAATGAACAAAATGTGTTTTTAGTTCTTTTGTTATTCTGTTGCTTCTTGTAGTGTCATGGAAAGTATAGAATTTCAAGGCCAGCATATAGTGATGTGCTTTTAAACATTTGACTATTGCTATCTCCTTTGTACCTATATAACAAAATGAGTAATGAAACTATTTATACAAAATTTATCACAATTAACTTGAAGTAGATACAGGAATAAGTTTTTATAAGAATAGTTTGTAGAGTTAAATTAAATAGAGTTTTATTTATGGAAGCTCTTTAACTACTATGGTCCTTAGCATCCCATTCTATATTGGGCATGAAAGACCAGTAATTTTGCTCAGAGGCTTCTTTATCAGGCTTGAGGTTCTTTTACGTGCCGTAAATCTAGGACATGGGACCACCAGCTTTACTTCCCTTTCGAAGGAAGCCATGCTAAGGATTTTTACGCCAAAAAAAATCCATCACCCTCCGCCGGGTTTGAACCCGCGACCTTGGGAACTAGAGGCTAGTATGGTAACCACTACACCATGGAGGACGACTATAGTTTCTAGAGGCTATATTATAAGATAAAGAATAGTGGTAAAGAAACACATGTGATTATAAAACATATGTTCAATTAATGAAGATATTTCACTGTATGCCTACAAATTTTAATTGGTAGAGAAAGTTATGTAACTATACCACATCAGATTTTTTAAAATGTAACTTCCTCATTTAGAATGGCAGTTTGTATTTATTTTTCATCCTTTAATAACACATGCATGTTTATTGAATAGGTCGTTTACATAACCTACATAATTATTAAAATTTACAATAGTATTTACATTTTGAAATTATATACATTTCTACTATGGTTATTATCTAGTTAGATATTCATCAAGTGAATAGAAACATGATTTTATGCAAAAACCTTTTAGTTCGGTTTTGAACAAGTTTATTTCTCTTAATATTTTTTATATAATCTGGTAGCTTATTGTAAAGTTCGCTTGTAACTGCTGTAGGTTTCATATTTTAGATTTCTAATGCATGTGCCTGTATATGGTAATTATTTTTCCTTCCTGTATTGCAGTTATGAATCTGTTTACTTGTTTCTACATTGGATATTTAATTTTTATATACATTATTGTTTCATATATATATAAAGAGAATATAGTGCGCATATATTTAATGTATTAAAGCCTTCTTTACATGACTCTGCATTTTAAGTCTAAAATTAGTCGTATTGCCCCTTTTTTGTAACTTAAATATTCTCTTAGTATTTCTTTTTGTGCCGAGTGCCCATACTGTTACTCTGTAGGTTATGCTTGGGTAGATTTGACCATAGTAACTTATCTTTTGGAATTCTGTATTCTTTAGATTTAAATTATCTTTTGTAGTTCTATATTCTTTAGATTTGCCATTCTCTTCATTAAGAATAATCCAGAACATATTTTGCTGCACAATTTATCTATATGTTTGTCCTCTTCAGATGATTGTCTATTACAACCTAAAAACTTCATTGAATCTAGTTTTTTAACTTCCTTGTTTTCAATGATAATTTTAGTCCTGGCGCTCTCCTGTTTTGTATGGTTTGAAAGCATATATAGTTTATATTTATATAGAGGCTGTTTAATTTAAAATGCTGGATAATTTGTTTGGAATTTTGAATTATGTTTTCCAAATTCTCGGTGGGTTTCCTATATTTATGATGGTCATATCATCTGCATACATTATAATTCTACTACTTGGCGGATTAGGTATGTCATTGATGTACAGTGCCTTATTTTCGACTCCTGGCGGCAGCTTGGCGGATGTAGCTGTGTGCTTCTAACTGGTTCTAGCTCGTGCTATTCTCCCTGCACTTCGTGCATCAGTGCATGTGCAACCATTGCTAGTGCGAGTTCGTGTTTTGTTCTTTGTGGTTAAAGTGTGATAGTCCTGTTATAATGTCAAGAAGTGCATTTACTTTAGAACACCGCATACTCATGTATGATTCCACTTGTGAACAAAGTCTTGTAGACAAATAACACGGCTATTATAGACAGATTCCCCGGAATCCGTGTGCCTCACAGAGACAGTTCGTAGTCTGTAAACCAATTTAGAGAAACAGGTTCTGTTCTTGATAAGAAACCTAAAGTAACTCACTGTATTCTTACAGAGAAAAAACTTGACAAGATAGGACAAAGGTTAGAACATAGCCCAAAAAAGTCTCTGAGTAGGTTATCACAGGAAACGGGAGTTTCACAATTCTCGGCTTGGAAAGCGACCAAACTTTTAAAATTAAAATCTTATAAGATAACCATAGTTCAGGAACTACCACCATGTGATACTGTGAGTAGAGTAAGTTTCTGCAATTGGGTGTTGGGTCATTTTTTTCACAGATGAAGCATGGTTTTGTTTAAATGGCCATGTATCGATGCAAAATAATAGATACTGGAGTGCAGAAAAAGCCAATATTGTACACAAAATACCACTGCATGACCAGAAAATTGGTGTTTGGTGTGCTGTGAATTTATACTGAATTATAGGGCGTATATTCTTTGAGGATACAGTTAATGGACAGAGGTACAGGGATACAATAATCAAACCATTCCTGGAATATTTTGTGACATTAAATGCACACAGGCATATTTTCAACAAGACTCTGCTACAGCACATACAGCTGATCTCTCGTTGAAATTAATTGCGGAAACTTTTGAAGATAGGGTCATCAGTAAAGGACTATTGTTACTGTGCTCCCCAGACCTTACAGTATGCTACTTTTATTTATGGGGAAAATAAAGTGTACTGGAACAACCACATATTTGGAAGAACTGAAAGACAATATCAGAAGAGAAATTACCTCAATTTCAAAAGAAGAATTAATGCGTGTTAATGGAAATTTTCTTAAAAGGTATGAGATGTGTGGCAGCACAAGGACATAATTCCCAACACCTTCTGCGATAAAGGTGTGCGGTTATTGTATGCATGTATATAAATTTCTGGCATGTTATGCACTTGAGTTCAGGGTCATTAATAATCAACTCTGCCAGCAGCATGGGTCGCAAAGCAGCCGGCCAGGAGTCAGAAATAAGGCACTATATATGATAAGTAGGAGAGGTCCAGTTTGAGCCATAAAAAGCTGAATTACTAGTAAGTTACATTTTGACAGTAAAAGTAGGTGGAACATTTGTGGGGTTTAGTTTTCACATCATTAGTGCTATGACAAAGTTAGCAAGGAGCATTTAAACTTAATAGCATTTTCTGAAACAATGAATGCTTTTATTTCAGAACCAAACTTCCCACAGCTGGTAGAGTTGCTTCACGTACCACTTCAGTCATTGTACAAAAGTCATCGAAGTAAGAATTTTACCGAGAATGGTGAAAATAATGTAGTATAGTTTTAAGATAGATATAAGTATCAATGAAAGTGATAGCCATAACATAATGTTACAGTTGATATATGCATACTGCAGTATAATTTAGATTAAGCATGAACAGACATTAAAGAAATTTATTCGGAATAGGCTCCTCTGGTAGTACTAGACTGAGTTACCATGATTATGCAAATGTAGGAATTTATTGTAATTCCACTTTCCTAGATACATGTTGAAAGTGTAACAGCCACATTTTTTGGAGGAGAGAATGATTATAAAATAGAGGGAGGAGGAGTACATTGACCAAAGAGAAACATCTGTTTGTAGTCACAGACAGGGGAGGTGCAAATGTTATGTACTTTCTTTTGGTTAGAAAATAATTGCTTTTAGTTGAGAAAAGATTAATCCAGAAACAACCTTATGGAAGTCCATTTCACATTTATAATATAGTGGTAAGGTAATATGTTTACCTTAACTAAATAATATTGCAATTTGTATGTAAAGTAAAATTTCTGTATACATATTGATTTCAAGGCTTGCTAATATTTTGCATTATTTCATTGGCATAGTTTTCTGAAGGTAATAAGTAGCTTATAATCCAATACTGTTGAATTTTAGTACTAGTTTTATGATAGTCTTAGTATTTGGAATTTCAAGTGAAACAATGTTCCTCTCTACCTCATTTCTTTACTGCTACATGCTTGGTCAGAGTGTGAGAATTAGTTAACACAGTACTGGGCTGAAGTTAATGCTCTGCAGCAAACATCACAAAATAAGAGTTTAATTAATATTCTCTACTAATTGACATTAGATCCATAACTTAATATTTCACTATAGAACTAGTGAAGAGGAAATATTGGCTCAGAATATTAAAAAGTATTATATATTAAATATTTTATTTGTAAAATGTATTAGGTATTATTAGTAGGTATTATTATGCATGTAAGATTTTAATATAACACAAAATTAGCAGAGGTAAACACATGAGATATTTTTTTATATTTTTTGTCACGTGTATAGTAAGATAAGAGTGAAAGGAATTTTTGTAACAAAGGTAAACTATACTTAAGGGGAAGGTAGGGGAACTGCATGCACATAAGAGAAAATATTCATATAGACTATATTATTAGATAATATAACTTCTCAGTCCTTCCTCAAACTGTCTAATAGGTCTAGTTCACGTTGCCTTTTAGTAAACCATAGATTATTTAATTTGTTGTAAGGAAACCTAATTTACAATTAGGTCAAATGCATGCTTTTACCCACCCTATGGGGTGATGAGGCACAAGTGCAATAAAAAAAAAACAACCTTGCTTAAATAATGTTCATAAATTGCAAAGGCATGAAAACAATGATACATACAGAAAGTTATTTAATAAAATTGTTAAATATATAAATACAGTTTCACGTCCTTTTTTAAACATCCAAATGAGTTTCCAAGAATAAAAGTCACAATTTGTTTCAAAATCTAAGACAAAAGTTTTCATTTTAATGGTAGTATGTGTCACATTTATAGTTTTTTTAGTGAGTCCCCAGTCACCACATTGAGAATGACTTGTGTGCAAATTCAACATCTCTACCATAACTCTCCATCATGACCAAACTCCCCAAAAATTGAACACACATCACCACTACATTCAGGGTTCACATTGTCCATGTCACAGGATTTACTGCTTCTCTCATCACATCAGGATTTCCTCTTGCTTGATTTTCATTTTGCAGTTATATATTTTTCAACCACTTCTTCACTTCATTGGCCTTTAACAGCATTTGTCTTTTAGTTTGTTTATTTTTCAACGCATTTTTTTTTTATGAAGCTACTAACATACAGTTTTGGAATTGGAGAAATAACAATAACTTTAATGTGTTTGGCTTTTTGCTGATTACTTTTGGCAGTAGCAATAATTGAAGGCATTTGATGGACCATGAATTTTTGCTATCTGACGACCATGCTTTTTTCCTGTTCTATCAGGACTTTCTCCACATTTTTCCCTTAGAGGGTAACCCTGAGTCATCTCTAAGTGAATCGTCTTCTAGTGGTATCTGTATAAACTGAATTGATGGCTCAAAATCACTGTTGCTAAATATATCAGGATTAAAAGGGCACTCTTCTGATCTGTAGCCCAAAATTGACTTTTCCATCGTAGCCATTTCATGAATGCATTGTTAAAAGAGCTCTGCTGGATCCTTACCAGAGACCTTTTCATGCACTTCATTCTTTATATATATCACACACTTGATAAAATGCTGCTTTCAGGGAATTAAGAAAGAATACATCCAAAGGTTGAAGTGTGTAATAGAATCATTATTATAAAAATGCCCAAATTTTTGCAGAAGTTATAAATATTCGGAGAAGTGCAACTGTCATCGTTAACAAGGATTATCTAAATTGGATCATCTTTTGAAGGCTTTACATGTTAAGCAAAATGCTGATGCCATTCAAAAAGTAGTCCATCACTCCAGCTATTTTTAGAACAACCACAAATAGTTCCTAAAGGTTTTCACTTTTAGTTAGCTGAGGAAATATAATAAGAGGATAAATAACATACATACACTCCTGTAGCACTGAAACAACAAATGATGGCATTTTTACCCCTTTCCCACGATATTGCTGCTTCTAGCTGTTTAATTCCTTTTAGGGCTAAGATTCTGTCTGATTTTGGAAGTATGGTTTGACATCTTCATTGAAAGCTAGTATTCTATTTATGCTAGTCCCCTCTGGTTTTCTGAGCTTGATTTCTAAATGTTTTTTTCTAAAAGAAAGCCAATCTTTCCCAGCTAATCTAGTTATTAACTTGATGGGTTGTTTTGACTGCCTTGGCAAATTCATGTCAATCTCCACAGCTCTGTGGGAGACATCCACAGAATAATTTAGCTAATTTTATTATATGTTCTGCCAATTTATTTTCTTGAGTATTTGAAAATGTTGCCTTTCTACCCATTTTCAGAGGACCAAATATGCAGTCTTCGTTCTAGTTCTTAGCATTGCCTCATGTATTCCAAAGACCTTTTAAACTTCTCAAATTTTTCTCCCTCCTTTAATGGCTTATATAACATTTGTTAGTTTTTGTCCACTTGCATTTTGTGGTGGTTGACATACAGCCCTACACCGTGTAGAATATAAAATATGCAATAATCAACTACTTATCAAAGAAAGCAGGAAAAGAGAGAACTGCCACCAGCTCAGAAGGTTAATATTACATGGAGGGGGTAATGGCATTCAGCCAACAAAAATGCATAGGATTACCCCAACCTATACTGAAACAAATGAACTATCCACAGAAGAAAGCCATTAACTTAACTTCCTAAACCTCAACAAAATTATAAATAATATCACCGATATATATCCGAATACATGAGAGATAAATGTATATAAACCATACTTACCTGCTTTGAGTGTGCTCTCGAATAGGAAGAAAAGTAGCACAAAATATAGACTTCTCAAGTAAACTAAGATGACATATGGCAATGTAGTGTTACTAGGCGTCAGCACTAGGTCAATGCTCTGAGCCATTCTAACCAATGAATTGGGTTGTGCAAGATTACCTGCCACATGCAATTACCCCTCCTTCCCCTAATCTTTCCATATATTTATTGTGATCAGTGGTAGGAAGTAAATAGTATAAACAACACTGCTGGTAACATTACTTTATAATATTTTGTTGTATCATCTCATTTTATATTGTACTATGGTCAAGAAAACCTTCAGTGAAATTCTAAAGTGGATGATTCTTAGTTTTGAAAACTCAATAATCTACAGCACATGACATGACAAGAATGTTTCTCAATTAGCATCAAAACATTTAAGTGTACCATAAATAGTAATAAAGAAAGAAATGCACAATTTTATGCATACAGAACACCGCAGTTTTTGTAGGAAAATTTGCTGATGAAGCAATGGCAACATTTTGAAGAGTAAAACAAAATGTAATTTAGGGCTCACTTTTATCACAGAATGAATGAATTCACTTTCAATAACACTCATTCCTAAACAAGCAATACAGAGAATAAATATATCATAGCATCTAAGGATTAAAATACGTTTTTTTATGTGTATATTACCTCTTGAAAAATCCTTGAGTACTTCTATCATTTGCACAATTGTTCTTCCATTTTCTTTAGCTCTGGCTTTTCCTGGTTATTGCTTACATATTCATATAAATAGTAATAAAACATTCAAAAAAAGAAAAAAAAGGGGGAAAAAAACACTGGCCAGTTTTTAAGCCTCCAGGAAATAATGTGCAGTGCTCAGCAACTAACAAAGGAATATATTAACACTTAGAGTAGAAATATTAAAGCAATAAGTAATAGATGGTTTATTCCAATTGCTTTTAAAAATAATCCAAGCCATTCTGAGCTTACCATTCAAGTTTAGGATTAAGACAATTGTTGCATCTTGAATCTACATACTTACACAGAGAGCATGAAAAATAACTAAATGTAATTAAGGCATTTCCCCTTTTTCTCTATCAATACAGTACAATATTTCTGGGGCAAAAAACAGGAGAGGGAGAAAAATATCACCATAGGTATAACAAACACCTTTACAGCATTTCAAATTTATTATAGATAACCATTAAAGCATTAATTAGAAAGAATTAATGAAATAAAATTTTCATTTCTGTTTTCTTTAAAATGCTCTTTAAAGTAGAGGACTGTTTTTAAGTATAATTAATTATTTCATGCTTTTCTTAATAAACAAAAGTATGTACTAGGTTTATTTACCTCTCGAGTATTTTTGCTGGATGCCCCCTTCAAAGCAGAAATGTAAGAAGACAAACTACTCCTACTCTTATAGATATACTTTGATTTACTGTTGCAAGTGAATGGAAAATAGATTTATAATATTGAAGACATCTCTTCTGACACTGCTTTGAATCCCTTGGCTTTGGACAGGTACCCTGCGTTTGATAAAGAGTAATTAAAATATTACCTGTACCAAAGATGCAGGCTTCCAGAAAGGAAAATAATCAGAAATTTGTATGAACTCTATAAAGAAAAAAGTGCTCATGTTGTCTATTTGATTAATGTAATTAACAGCAGGTCAGAATTCACATATGGCTTTTTTGGGGTGATTTTCAGAGGTAAACCTGATGTTAACTAAAGAGTTACTGTTTACTCATATTAAAGACTGAGATGAACTCTCTTATTTTGGCTTTTTAAGTTAGACGGACCAATACTACAGTAAAGATACTAATTAGAAACTATTTTTTTTTATTAACTCTATAAATGAGCATGTATTGACAATTCCTAAAATAAGGCCTTTTCTTTTTATCTAGGACCATAACTTTGTCACCAAGCATAAATAGCAATTTTTAAAAACTTCTGTATGGCTAAGGTAATGATGCTAAGAGCCAGGTTATGTACAACAAAGAAGTTACCATGCAAAAATATTAATAAATACAAAGAATTAAAAATTGATTGAAAGTAGCAGGACTTAATTTAGGCAGGCTGTTTTACAAAAATAAGCAGGAGTAAGAACAAAATATTAAGCTTTCACTATGTCACTCTTCTCATTATGGAACTTATATTGGTAGCATGTAGCACGTTTCACTTCCTTTGGAGTGCTTCAATTGAAATACAGTTTCTGATATTCTTGGAGTACTGAGTGTGTTTCTTGATGAGAAGGTGCTTTCAAGTTCAATTAATGTATGTGGCATTAAAATGCTTATCGATTTGGCCCTTTTCTTGTGTTTGGCTCTTCTGAGAAAAATTACCCTTATGGCACATGTAGTGGTTTTTACATCATATAAATTAAAAATAGCCATGCTGTTATAAATATAATTCTTAGTTAATTTAGTGTTTCCTAATTTCACCCTAATTAATATGCCTCACTCGATGTGTAATTTATATACCCATATGTATTTAACCAACCTAAGCAGCTGAGGGAGACAACATCCGGACCACATGTCACCCATTCTGCCTGGAGACAGAGAATGTAGCTCTATACACTAGGCTTCAGTCCCTCTAGGTGTGGTGCCATGGAGTTAGTTAAATTTACTGTAGAATGTATTTTAGAGTCTTATTTAGTGTATATTCATATGTTTGTTGCTTATATAAGTATATTCTCTACTTATTTCTTTTTACTTTTCTCCCCCTTTCTTCCAATTTTGCTTTGGCCATGCTGTCCCTTGGCTTCATACTCAATTTTCTCTGTTACACCAGGAGCAGAAACTGCTTTTTCGGGATTTTAAAGAGAAAGAAAATTTCAAGTGAAAATAAAAAGGAAAATACCAGAAGATGATAGAAATGGACACACATGCAAGGAGCTTGTCATATTCACTGTTATAGCTTGCAAATAAATTGCTATAGTTTTAAATTTTAATATGTTGAGAAATTTGGAATTGCATTATTATACAAAGTGTAATATGAGCATTGATTACTTATTTTTAGATAAACTTCATATCTACAAATTAAAGTAATACACACACCCTCAAGAATGAAAATTGTAACCTCCATTGGGATAAGCTTATGGTATGAACAATTAATTACTAAAGAGAAGCACGGCAGAAACTCAGTTCTTCATGATGAAAACTTCAACATTTCTATGCAAAACTACCAGTACGTTCATGCATATGTTAAAAGCAACATATTATGGTGATCACATTTATTAAGCATTTAGATTAGAAACCTTATGTAAACATTCTTTTGGTTGAAGGCAGCTTTTTCCTTGTAAATATTATTTATTCATAATTTATTTATAACATTCAGTAGCATTGTTGTGAATTGTGCTGTTATTAAATGCATAGTTTTATTATTATATTATTTTTTTTTTTTTTTAGAAGTAGTCTTTGTTTAGCATTACATTAACTATTGGACAACTTTGTTTCAAGTCTAATACGTATATAATATAGAACTTCAACTTTGTACTGAAATACATTGTGCAATATTAATGGTTGGTTGCAGTGTTTTGCATATTGCTCATATGTATCAATAAATTGTGATCAGCTGCATTCAGTGTTTCATGTAACTCCAACGAAATTTGCTGTTTATATTGTTATTGGAATTGCCATTGAAAATAGTTGGGCACAAATGTTTTGTACATTTTCAGCATTCCATAAATGATTTTAGAATGATATTAATAGCGTTTCTGTGCTCCGAGATGTTCAGTACAAATATTTTGAGAAATATAGTGTTTTTATACTTCTGTAATAATAATAATAATAATAATTACAATAGGCTTATTTATTGTATATTGTATTAGTATATTAAAATGTTCAAAAGGGCCTTTTTAATAAGTGAAAAATTAAATAGTGTATTGAAATGCATGTAATATCTTGCATTACGTGAGTTTTGGATAAAATTGTTATAAATGTTGTGGGCTCTACCACTTCTAATACTTTGTAATTTATATTATGTAATTGAGTTTCATTGAGAATTTACATTCTAGGGAGATAGTTCTCTGGTCCTTCTAATTAGCATTTTTAAAAAATAATGATCCACGAGAGGCAAACTTTACTATTTGGAAGCACATAATACATTGCAATACAACATTAAAGTTTGCTGCTAGTTAATATAGCCTGTATACCAAGTGAAAGGGATATAGATGACATCCTCTTAGGAGGCGATTCTGTGTACAGAAACAAATGACAAATTAAAATATTTTATTCTGTGAAGGCTTATTTCAGCAGAAAAAGCTTTTCTTCCATACTTTTTGCGACAATTATCATACAGAACAATTAAGGCAAGTCTTGGTGAAGTATTCAACAGAACAACAATTAATTGCATTTCTTCTTTTTCCTAAGTTTGCTACAATATAGCAATTTTTTATTTATATAAACCGTAATTTACACTGGAGTTACATCACAAGAGCAAGCTGGATAATTTACCTCACAAACATGCCTCATGGCTGAGCAGATGTTCACCTGCTTCTTTTTCAGTACAAAGTGTTACTAACATTGTACGTACATCATTTTTATTTCCTTTCAGTATTGAATGTTTAAATAAAAATAAGTTTAGTTGTTAGTCTCATTTATTAAATATTTAGACAAAATAATTTATCGTGTGTTATTGCATTTTTTATATCTATTAGTCTAAACTACTGTATCTATTTGCCTTTTATATCAAGCACATAATAAGTGAACATTAAGTTTTTCCATTTATTTTCTTTAACTGTTTCATTCAAACTTAAAACGAGTATGCTTTGGTTACAGCTGCTTTCATTAAATGTATTGGAAATGCACAAACACTAATAGCAAAGCTAACATCTTCCTGTAAAGAAGTAAAATATTAATGGCAACCTTGTGAAAAAGAGCACACATTTCAATCTATGGAGGACCTTACTTCACCTGTTAAGTATTATTTTCTCACCCACCTGCAAGAGAAAGCATGCTGTTGGCAAACTTCTCTGCATTTCAAAGCATTTTTGTACAAACATAAGAAAGATAGAAAAAAGTGCCCATAAACTTTCTCAGCATGCCCATTGAGATCTATTTCTAGTGTAAAGGATAACATCTATACCCCTTCCACCCAGTACAATAAGTAAGAAATACTGCAAATTTAAGTCATTGTACAGATGCAAGGAAATCTTATTCTTAAATAGACTTTTGTCTTCTCAACCTCAATATTTTTAAGAGCAAAAAAAGGGCTGAGAGTATTTGTTACAGGAACAAGTTGCTGAGTATTGATACAACTTTGGAAAATAGGATTGGAATAAACAGAAAGTGCAGTTGTTAAAACATTCCTGATTAATAAGGAGGTATATATTGTTCTCAGTACATGCTAGTTTTGATAACTACTACCTCACAATAAACACAGTAACATTCGTCCGTGAATTTGTTATGGGCCATTCCATGTGAAATCAATTGATGGCAAAAAAACTAGCATTGTTTGTTTCAGTTGTAATTTCCCCCATTAATTTAATTTTTAATTGAGGTAAGCATAATTATCAAATATCGATAAAATCCCAACAACCATCATAGTATTGAGCAATAAATTTAGACTACTGATCCATTTGAGCTATTTTAAGTGGTTTAAAACCCCTATTTGCAGACTTGCACAAAAGTATGTTTTGTGGATTGAAAGTTTCTATTTTCTAAAAGCAGTAATAACAATGACAGTAATTTGTATGATATTTAAAAAGAGCTACATACAGCTTTTTACTTATTTTAGGCATCTTTACCATTTATAAAACCAAAATATTTAATTCAGAATAATGCTAATATTATTAAGAGAAGCCCGTAAGGTATAATTTTGGTAGTTAACAAATCAAATACTCTATTTGCAGCAATTAATGTGGTATCTGTGTATAAAATTGTTTCCATGGAAACAGGCCATGCCAGGCATTCGGCAGTAGCACTCACAATGAGTGGATATGAACAATTTGTGCCATGAACACACGGATTCAGCAATATGATGCAATGCAAACTCACATATCTTGTTAACTTCCATTCATTAGCACTAACAGAAGTCATATCAGTGAGTTTTGCACAGCTGATAATTTATAACAGTTTTATTAATCATAATTTTTTGCTAGTCATATACCAAGGTAAAGCTAAATTTAAAAAAAAAAATACATTAATGCAAGGAAGAATAAGGTTTCAATATACATATACAGTAAAGCACGCATTGTTAGTATATGACTGCATTTATGTTTCCAAGGCAGAAAGTGCAAATAGTGCCAATTCCTTTTTGGAGGGAGCAATAAAGTTACTATCTGCAGCAAGTAGTGAAATTGATAAGCAAATGCTAGTTTCAGTACTTCAATATGCCATGTGGTTATGTGAATCTGCAATGAAATAATCAGTACCATATGATTACATAACAAGCCTTCGCATTTTTATTGTTGCCTGACCTTAAATTCACCCACAGACATATAGACCAAAATCCAAGTTGCATACATTTCATTTCATTACCAGCCATAAAAACTACTTGAATTATTTTAGACAATTCCTTATCAGCTATCACTGCAGTAAAATAAGTATGTTTGCTTATATTTAAAATTAGAAATTTACTTTTACCGATAAAGTGTCTAAATTCGTAGGAATTAAAATAAAGCCCAATTTAAATAATTTGGTTAAAAGATTTTGAAGTTATAAGAGTAAGTTGAGAATTAAAAGTTGTCAGTTTTAGGAACAAACAATAAACTTGAACAATTTTACTTAAACTAAGAGATTCTGAATTTTCGAACTCTGCATGAAGCAGTATTTCAAGCTGTGTATAAATACAACAAAATTAATTTTTTTAAAAAATGCAAGGTCAATTTTTCTATATGTATTTAAAATGATTTGACATGGAATAGAGCCTGTATACATTGGTTTGTTGTGAATTTAATGATGTAATTTTGTGACATGTCTAGAGAGTGAAATCTAAGGGTAGATTTTTTGAGATGAAGTCAGATGTTGCCTTCATGATATGCATTTTTAAAAGTAGAATTTTCTTGCAAATACTGGGAGATGTTTAGCAGATACCTTGTAAAACCTGCTCTGTGGAATTCAATTCACTGCCATTGTTTGTTTAAAAAACGGGTGGTGTAACCATCTCCATGGATCTACAAATTCAGTGCTTAAATTGCTTTTCAGTGCCATCCTGTTGCTCTGTTAAATACTACTTTTACTATCTCTACCATTAGCTAAGGTAGAGTAAGCGTTGTATTATGTACAATTGGAAATGCATGTTTTGAAATCCTCTGAGTAAAAAAAGGATTTTTATAAGGCCTGTGAACCAGAAAGAATACAGGAAGATGATCACATGGGCAGTGTGTATTAAGTAAAGAGGCATCACAGCACATTGTTATTTTCCTATATTTTTCCATTCAGTAATGTTCAAGTTTTATGTAATACTACAGTTTGTAATGTAGCTTCTTTCTTAGCATTTATCACTGCTTCTGCTGCTTGACATATTCAGTGGTCTGTAACAGTGTTAGGTTATTTCCCTAAAGCAGTCTTCCTTATTGATCAAATGTTTCTTTACCTATTTGGATTAAATTGAAATAAAGCTACTATATGTGTGGGTCATTTGAAAAGTTCTCGGAAGCATAAAATGATTCCACAGAATCTTTAAAAATTTATTTTCAACATAGTCTCCCTTGGCAACAATGCATTTGGTTCGTCAGTGCTCCATGGCCTTTATCTCGTCACAGAAGTCAGATTTCTCCAGCCCTGCAAAATGCTCAACAAACAATGCAATTTCTTTCCACCAGGCAATACTCAGTTAAGGGAGCAGATGGAAGTCTGATGGAGTTAAGTCATGGGAATAAGGTGTATGTGGCAGCAAATCATACTCCACTTCATTTATTTGTGCAAAATCACACATTTTAGAGTAAGCATTGTCTTCATGGAAGAGGACTTTCTTCTTTACCAACCATGGCCTCTTCTGGTATATTTTAGTCTTAGTTGATCCAGCATGTTATCATAATATGTTCCTGCGATAGATTTTCAATTAGCAGCGCACCTTTGATATCCCAGAAAACACCACCATGATCTTCCTGGCCAATTTTACACCCTGGTGGCGGAGAATCTTGGTACTCCATAGCTTTGACATGGAAGTCTAAGTCGAATAGTAATGCATCCACCTTCCAGCATTTATTACAGATCTATGCATCAAATTGGTGTGATATGTCTGAAAATGAGCCAAACTTTGCTCAGAGATTTACACTCTGGCTCATTTTTATTCATTTCTGCACCATCTTGCAGATAATTTTTTCAGTATAACTCTTCTCTCAAAATGTGACACACACATTCCCTCAAAATACCCAGAGCTTCAGCAATTAGACACCTTCATTTAGCAATCCTGCGAAAGCATATTGTGTACTTTATTGAAAATTTCTGTTGTCATGGCTATCTTCTGCTGCATGCATCATTCAAGCTTTTGCAGCTGCATTTAAACCTTGGTGTGCACTTGGAATTTGTTGAAAATTATATTGCGAGTGCCATGCGTTTATGCTTGTCATATCAATAAGAATTTCTGTTGCATTCATAACATTCCATATAACTACTTAATAATCGCACAATGTTCGATATTTGCCATGTTTTCCATATACGCATATCTGCACCGTATTAAACTGCAATGCCCTCTGTTATTGCAAAAATGTTGCAATTCGGTGGGTCATTCCAAGAACTTTTCAAATGACCCAACATTCTTTCACGGTTGCATGAAATCTTCAAATACATCTGCAATTTCTTTCTAAGTAATGACTTTAACCATGTTGTGTACTTTGTTGAAGATTTCTGTCATGGGGGGATTTCCATCTTCTGATGCATGTGTCATCCTCCAAGCTTTTGCAGTCTCACTTTGTGGCTCACTTGGAATTTCCTGAAAATTATAGTGCAGAGTCCCTTGGTGTATGTTTTTCATATCAGTGTAAATTCCTGATGCATTCATACTCTTATAAAGTACTTAATAACCACACAGTGTTTGATATTTGCTATGTATCTCATATATACATATCTGTACTGTAATAAACAGCTCTACCTACTACAATTATGAACAGTTTGTTATTGAAGAAATGTTCCGTGAAAGATGGCAGATTTTGAAAACAAAACTACTCTGAAAATTCTGCAATTTGTAGGTCATTCCAAGAACTTTTCAAATGAACCAACATTCTTTCTCTGTTCCATGAAATCTTCAAATACATTTGCAATTCTTTTATAAGTAATGGACTTTATCCTAATTTGAATTAGTTCTTTACATCTAAGGCTGCTTCTCTCCAACACAGTAGAGCTGCTACCTTTCTGCTGTTAAAGGCCCCTTTTAGATCAACTTTTTCTACAAATATGTCATACATCGAAGTGCTGTTTAGATTTCTTCCAGTTTTGTCCTCCTCCCATAGATATTAATTGCAATATATATAACAGAGGTTTTTCTTATTACAAACTATTAGGATTATTAATTTTTCTTGTTTTATATATATTTCTGAAGCTTTATTCTTGAGAACTAAGTAGTTTTATTCATGTTTTAGATTAACTCTCTTTATTTAATCTTCCACCATTTTTATATCTGATACTGTGTTTTATGTTTTACATTTCAATGCGCTGTACAACAGTTGTATAGATATCTTATTTTCATCCTTTTTACATATTTAGGCTAGAAAATATCATCTTAATGCTTGCTGCTTACACATGCAATAATTAACAGCAAATTTTTTGCAGGGACAGATTAAAATATTCTCTTCTACCTTTATCCTAAGGTGCCTATTTTAGGTTTCATACATGTATTTCATTGTAGTACTTTTGCATAATATTTAGTCTAATTTGGTACCTATGTACCCAAAGTATTATGTCTGACAGTATTTATAACTGAGTTTAAAAATAAAAGGTACCCAAAATGAATACCATACTGATTTAACAGGATTAATGAACTGAAGTTCAAATTAGGTATCTTAGTTCCAGGTATATAAAATATTTTCAATTTTTTGTTATATGCTATGTTATTTATTTCGTGCTTTGAGGATTTTATATTTATGCAATACCTACTAGGAGTTATACTGGAGTTACAAAGCTTTAGTATAATATTTACAATCTTATTAATTGATCATGATCATATGGAGTAAAATAGTTCTGGATCTATGGCCAATTCACATATTAAACAAGCTTACCCAGAAATCTTACTATAGGGAGTAATTGGATATAGAAATAGTTTTATTTGTTTACAATGTTATTTTACAATTTTAACCTCCATGATTTAGCTTCTCATATATTCCTAAATACAGGGAGGGTGTGGTTGGTGGCTTCATTTGTTTTGTTTAGTTTGTTGCTAGCACACCATCTCCTTGTATTCTCTCCCACCCATGGAAATAGCACAACTCTAAAATGAAGAGTGGGACAAATAAAAAATTCCTTATCCAAATTAGACAATTTATAAGCTTGCAAAGCACTCATTTGCATCCTTTACATGGAAACTGTCAAGCTTCTCAAAAATGGCTATAACTCAAATTTAATTCATAAAGGAGATGATTTCAATTTTTATATCAAAGAAACCATGAAAGATGGAAACATATTGTGTATGTAATTGAATATAGGAGCGTTTAAAGTTTTATGGTTATTGAAGTTCTATAGATTTAACAAGAACACCATTTGTTGCATGGAGATGTCCAAAAAATAAATAATAATAATAATACATTTCTGCCACAAGCAAATAAATTAATTTCTTAAACTGCTTCATGCCATTTGTAATTTAACAGCATGAGTGTTTGTTAGATCTACTGTAAAAGTGACTTTGGACTTCAATAATGAATTCACTGCAGACTGTAGTGCACAAAATTATTTTTCTTGTGCTCAGCATTTTTCTATAAACTTCTTTGTGCCACTGAATGGAAGTTCGAAGTCTGCTTTTAAATCCTTTGAACTTCCATCTACTAATGTGTGGACAGTTTGAAATAAAACATATGAATATGCTCCTTCTTTCTGAAATCATGTGTCGTCCTCCGTGGACTAGTGGTACCGTGCTAGCCTCTAGTTCCCAAGGTCGCGGGTTCAAACCCGGCGGAGGGCGATGGATTTTTTCGGGCGTAAAAATCGTTAGCACGGCTTCCTTCAGAAGGGAAGTAAAGCCGGTGGTCCCGTGTCGTAGATTTACGGCACGTAAAAGAACCTCAAGCCTGATAAAGAGGCCTCTGAGCTAAATTACCGGTGTTTCACGCCCAATATAGAATGGGACGCTAAGAACCATAGTAGTTAAAGAGCGTCCATAAATAAAACTCAATTTATTATGAAATCATGAATATAATGCAAGCAGTCGGAAAGCCAAGCTCTTGTACAAACAGTTTATCTTAGTAAAGAAAAGGAATGATAATGGCAGCAAAAGTCATGCAACTGTTGCACAAATATACTCCTGACAGCCAAGAGGTACAGAAACCAGTCAGAAAGCTACATTGCCCAACAGGGCATAGGACATTTGTCTCTCTCTCCAATGTGTGTGCCTCGTATTCAAGGGGTCTCAAGTATCAATTTCATTTGAGTTGAATTACCTGGATAACATATCTTCCAGGGAGCAAAGTATTCTTTACTGATGAAAGTAGATTTAAACTTGCAATAATTCTGGATGCCAGCTAGTTTGGCAAGAGACTGGAACTAGATATTAACCCACAGACATCACTGAAAAGCGTAGATATGAGGATCCATTATTCTCATTTGGGGAATCATAGTAGATGTACAGAGCTGCAACTGCAGATGTTGGATCACAATATTGCAAGTAGCAAACATTTCTGCAGTGAGATGATTATTCCTCGTAGTCATCTATTCAGAGGAACTGTTGATTCCAAGTTTGTATTCACAGACAATAATTCTAGGGCGCATTATATTGCATTAATGCAGATGAATTTCCCTACATATTTCTCCAATCTAAATCCCATAGTGTGAAAAATATATAGCAGCTCATGATCATCCATTAGAAAATGGATAATAGCTGAAGGCAGTAATGAAAGAGGAATGTGTTAGGTTGTCACTAGAAAACAGCAGTTTTATCATCTAGTAATCCTTTAATATGCACTTAAATATGCCCATATAAAAACTACTAAAATATATTGACAAAATGAAATTATATGCCAATTTTATGTAATCATCTCCATGAATAAAAATATTTTGGAAACTATATGAATTATTTAAGTCATATTTACCTTTACTGTTTAAGACTAAGATATATTTTCTTTAAAAATGAACAAACAAAAAAGGCAATGGTACTCACAATTTTAGTTCTCCTTACTCTCCAACTACTTTTCTGTTGCATTTAAAACCATCAGATGGTTCTAGTTTTCCATAATCAGCCACCTCCTATTGCTTCTTAAGATATCTATAGGATGGGAAAACTTTCTCTACACAAGAAACTTGGGTGCATATACAAGAGCTGAAATTTCACTATGCAGTTCCAAATGTTTCCCTGCTAACAATTCTTCGATCTCATACATTTTGATAATATCCTGAGTTTTTTTTAAAAAAAATATATATATATGTGTATAATTAAAAACAGAAGCACTATTAACAGTGAAGTATTCTTCATGATGGTAGATTGAGTCACACTTATTGACGCTCACCTTCATTAAATTAAATGCTGTATAAAACAAACATTTTCGAGGGCATTCATCCTCATCATCAGCGACTGGGTGACTAAAGGTCTCTTTCTCCCCTATGCTCTTCCTGTTGCCATCTGGTGTTTGGGGCACAAAGTTTTAACACATTGTTCACAGGCAGGATTTCAAAATTAATGACGTTGCCGTTTTTGATGATGTGTATTTTTTCCTAGATGTTCAATTCTATTGATGTGATGAGGGGTTTAACAATTTTATACTTTGTCCAATGTGGTTTTCTGTTCAAAAATGGTATGATACAGTGGATTTGTCTATTTGTTTTAGTTTTATGTTCCTTTGGTGTTCCTTAAGTCTGGTTTCCAAGCTTCTTTTTGTTTTTCCTGTGTAGTATTTATCACATTCATCACAATTAATCTGGTAAATTCCGGATTTTAATGTGTTTGGGATGGTATTTTTGAGAGGTATGTTTAGCAAGTTCTTCAAGCTGAATTTGTTTCGCGGAGCTAGTCTTATTTTAAATCTATTGACGATTCGTTCAAATTTTCTGAACGCCCAAGGGTGGTATGTGAATTTCCTGTATTTCCAGTTCCTATTTGTAAATCAAACATAAAGATAAAATAAATAAAATCAAAATATATTTATAAAAGATACATGTAAAACAAGCAAATATGCGTCATACATAAGAACCTCAATCCAGATTCCTGGTTTCTTTGGATTAATTGTTTACTTCACCACGAAAACATATATGTACTTTGATAAATGCATATGGTTATAGTGTTGGCAGTGTCGATACTGTAGAGATCACCATTGGTGGCACGCTACAAGCTTACAATAAGTACCATTGCCATGGTCAGTGTCATAAAACAACAGCCCTGATTGCAATGGTAGATGTATCACCTAAACAGCTTTCTTTTCTATTTTTCTTCTGTTTTTGCAGTGATCCAAGTTTTACTATTGTACATCAAAGTTTCTATTCATGTAATAGTTTGTTTTTGGATTTTCATTAATCCAGAATACCTCTGATTCCACCTAGTCCAGATAAACAAGGTTCATGTATAATCTGCAAACTGCTGAAATATCATGCTTATTAACAAAATATGCATTATGTCCAACATAAAATATTGTTTAAATTGTTAGAAATGTATTTAAATTGCATACCAAGTGATCATACTTTCTGACAGGAGAAATATGCATTTGCATTAAAGTTCTTTTCCTAGTTATCACCACAACTCCCAAACATCTCAGAGACATTAAAACTCAGTGACTGCTGTTAGACGTTATCATATCCCTTACAAAGGGTACCACTTCCCTTGTTTGCATCTCTGGTATTGATGCATCGTTATTCTCTAAGGTAATTGTATGCAAAAATTTTGTAATAAATACGACTATAAACTTTGTTGTTTATTGTTATTCATCTATTCAGTATTGCTTATGCGAGTAAAGCATACTTCAGACATCATTAGTTACATGTTGGTGTGGGAATCAAATGATCAGTTAATGTGTGATGATTTGATATGCTTCTTAAGCGATGTTTAAAAGTTTTTGAGCAATGACATTCTCATTTGTATTTGCTGGGTTGTGGTGTTTTCCAAGAAGAATTTTTCAATTATAAACAAATGCACACATTTTGTGTTATATATTTATGCACATCTTTTTAATGTGGAAAAATATAATGCTTAACATATTTTCCTATACATTTTTGAAATCTAACTGATTCAGATTATTAAAAATTTAGTACAGGTGCTAAAGTGATGTGCAAAAATATAGTGCTTAACCACTTTCCTATACAGTTTTTGAAATCGAACCGATTCAGGTTATTAAAAATATTAAAATATTCGCCAGAAATGCTAAAGATACAGTTGAACCTCATACATTATTTACTTCTACATTTTGCAGATGTATGTTAAATTTTTTAGTCACCGAACTTTGTGGATTAATATTTAGCTCAAGTATGTTTTTTTCCATTATATGTTTCTTTTAATATGCCACATTTTTCTGGTCCCCATGTACAAAATATATTAACTTGCTTTCTCATTTTTACCTTATGTTTATGCTATGTTAAGATATATTGTGTATGGTTTCTGTATACTGTATCCTTGCTGTTAAAGCACAAAACAGCAAGCATGTTGGATGAGACATCAATATCTTCAAAATGCATTATAGCTGCGCACATTATAGTTGAGCAAAGTGATTCTTCCCTAGGTTGTATCTGATGGTGATAAGGGTGGTGATGAAGAAGCAGACCTAAATAATGAATTTCCAATGGAATGGGGCAATCCAAGCTGTAGAAATTACACAATTTCTGTCATTGCTAAACATTTCTGTGATTGATGCATATAATCGACCAGTGCATGACTGCAGAAAAATAAAAACCAAAGATTTTTTAAACCAGTATAAAGCATCAGTACTGTAAATATTTCTTCTTCTTTGTTTGAATTATGAATAATGGTACTGGTATGCATATAAGTATTATAATCATTGTGTGTGAGATTAATTGTTTTCTTGTATTAAATAATGCATCACTATTGTAAGTAATCTAATAATACAGCTTCAATTCCATAAGAAAGCTCAGTTTTGCCTTTTCTCATTTATACATCATTTTAGCCAACTCCCTTTGAAAACTTCAACTGAGGTTACTGTACTCTACACATCTTTCCAATATGGTTTGCAAAAACTAATGCATCTTTTCAATATGGCTTGCACGTCAGACTCTTTATCTTATGTGCTTAATCCACCAGACAATGATGTCACCAAGCACCTGTCTGATTGGATGAAATCTACCTTTACCAATGAATCTTCACAATACTGCTTGCTTTCGATTACTAATTACAGGTACTTGAACTTACATTGAAAACAACATGTAATATTCAGCCTTGTTTAGCTGATGTTAATTATTTATTTACAATGGTTTACTGTTAATCCAAGTGCATGTGTACTAAAAAATGTGCTACATGGATACTTAGAGCATTCTGCTTCTTTTTCCAACATTGGTATCAAGTTATAATAAATCACAATTACATGCATTACTGGTATCTAAAACATACAAACACTGAATACATGTAGAGTTTAAATACTGTAGCTATTCATTCTTTTTTAACATTAATGGAACTAACACAATATGAAAATAAAACTGACTTGTCTAGGGCTTGCAAATCAAAGGCCAATTTTTTCCTGTCGTACATCATTAGCCATTGCATGCATTAATTATGAATTCTATCAGATGCAACATTAAACTTGTGTGTCAATAACAAACAGTGATCCAAGGGCCGTGCAACAATTAGAATCATTTTTCCCCACTTTGAATTAAATGCAAATCAAATTTAGGACATGATTGCAGAAACAATGTTTTGGAAAAAACTGTTATCAAAGTTGACAAGATCACCAATTATGTTTCAATCAAGTACTGCCCTAAGTGGGTAGTGATAGGGCAATTAATTGCATTTACAACAAGTTCTGAAAAGCTTGTACATGAAAAAAGGGCATAATTCCTGTACTTACAAGTTTTGCATCAATCCAATGTAAACAAGAGGATACAATGGAGTTAAGAGTCAGCACCTATACACAGTATACCAGCATTAAATGCATGTTGCTCCTTCTTAAGACATTTTCTTTCCCTTTAATTATCCTTAAAATGGATCAGAAAAGATGCAAAGGACTTTAAATTTAGTGTTCAAGATAACACTAAGAGGTTATTGTGGGTAGTAATTTATTAAAATAAGTGTAACAGTAATATTAATAAATATACAGAGATTTAATAAAGTGATTCAGTAAAATACAGACTTTTACTCAGCCTGCATTTTCAGGTGATTTAACTCCTTGGTGCAGTAATCTGCAAGGTTCTTTTCCTAGGAGGCTGCATACCCTTAAACTTTAGAGCTCCAAACAAACAAAAGAAAAAAAATGTTTAAATCCACTACTTATTTAATTTTTATGCACAGCATGTGTGTTTACTTGTGTCCTTGAATTGTAGCAGTATTTAAATGATTCACCAAGCGACCATTACCAGCATGGTCCAGTGATTACATTAATTTCCTGACATTCACTTTCTGGTTTATGATCATTATGCTAGTGTCATAATTGAGGGACAGCTAGCTATAAAAGCTGTATTTTACTGTATACATATTTCCTCACCCTCTCAAATATTTAAAACAATTTTATTGGTTATCCCTCGCCTAAGAAATTAAAAGTGCATAACGTGGTAACCAGGTGAAGGAAATTTCAAATGTTTGGGTTATCCATTAATTCAAATCTCAGACAAAAGTAACTTTAAAATATTTTTTTTTAGAAAAAGAGCCCTGAATATATATAAATATTGATTATATGGTTTGTTGTGATGTGAGCCTTTGTTGCCTCAACTGCAAATGGTTGCTGTCCTGTGCAATATTACAAAGGATAGAAAATATATGTATAAATAAAATTCCATTTTCATCAACAAAAGGCATAAAAATTATTACCCCAACACAAACCTGCATGATGCTCATATACATAACTGCCTTCAAAATTAAGCTACCTAATACGGTTAAGTAGGGTGACCAAATGTCCCAGAAACCTGGGGTTGTCCCTATCTTTTATCCTTACTTCTGCTGTCAAGGCATTCAGGAGAGGTTTTTGTCCCAGGTTCTGTAGATATTGTTATACAAATATTTATGGAACTTTTACTTCGGATTAAACTGTTAGTACAGTACTTGTCTCAAAAATAAAACCACTCTTGCCTGTAATTCTTTGGAATAGTCTAGAAATACATGGCATGAACTTTATGCTGCTATTGTAACATGATACATACACACTAACTTCAGGTCACACTTATAAACTAGAGGATCTACCTATGTTCAACTACCCTTTCAATTAGGTATAATCATGCCATTGGATTATAGAGTGCATGTTTCTTTATTTCATTCATGAAAACACCTTTCCCAATGTAATTTGTCTTTATGCCGTAACACTAATTTATTCATTACAATTGTATTAATGACAGGAAAAAGATTTTAAAAAGTACAAGAATTTGTGTTTATTTTAACTTCTTCAATCATCACTTAATCTTATATCTCTGTTCCTGTGCACATCATAATGATGATTAGCCAGACCACTTTTTATAACACAAATGAACATTTCTGAGTTATGTAGGAAATGCAACTCAATATTTTGATTATCTGAACTTGGTAATCTTACAATTAAATAATTGTGTACTTTTCCCAGGATAAAAATTGCTAAAAACATATAGCATAAGGCTAAAAGTAATTAAAGGAATTATAATGCATTTTTAATTATGCAAAGAAGTAAAATGTGAAGTTAGTTAAAAATGTAGTTCCTTATGAATAACATTTAAGTCAGCAGATTTCCCAGTTACTGAGATGGGTCAGTTGGTGAGATTTTGCTGCTAGTCAGGCTGTGCAAGGACTGTTAATTCTTTTGATGCAGAAATTCAGGCTGAAGCATCCATTAAGAAAAACCAAATTTCATCCTTCCACATTGATGGGTATGTTAACTTGGACTTCCATCTGGCAAACAATCTTAAGATTCTTCAGTAACAAAAGATGCAACCTGATAAAACAAAAGCATACAAGTAAGCTTAACAATGTACTAGTTTTCATTCTTGACAGACAGTTTATTCACTAATTTGAAAACTTCATTGGCTAAGATAGGTTAAGATTTTTTGACACATGTAACGTTACTGAGCTTTAATTTATATGTAAATGACTGACATGTGAATTTAAGAAACAGTTGAATAGTACTATTGAATTAATTTAGCACTACTTTTCTAATAAAAAAAAGAAACGTCGTTTATAAAAATTAGAACAGTGATCAGCATTAGTTTTTTTACATAATGATTCCAGCTGAATTAAAGTTTAACAATTTCATTAAGAGCACATAGAAAGCAGAGCCATTGTAGCATTTCTACCCAAATGCATTAAAATTTCTGTTGCTCCTGTAAAAAATATGCACATTATGCAATACCATTAATTTACATTTTGCATGATCTACACTCTTATTTGATAATTTAAACTTTACACTTGATCTATGAACAGTGAACATATTGTGCTCAAATGAAATACTGCAGTTATTTCTATGGTGTATGATTCAGGGTATGTTTTATCCACTGAAGACAACATAGGCAGACCCAGGGAGTGGCTATAGTCCACCTTTCAGCCACGGTAGATACCAAAGTTTTATTTTAATTGTCAAGCAATGTAAACTGCCAAAAATAATTTATAAATGCCTCAATTCAGACATGTGTAGCTTTAAATAGGCATGTTTTGTGATGCATATCTTCATAATATTTTGTGTTACAGATCTGACAAAATGCCTGTGCATACTTGACACCCTTTTTATATCCTTTTTCTGTTCATTTTAGTATATGTTAATGTTTGTTCCTGCTACCTGATTATTTCACCTCCACCTTTGATGGCTTCAATGTTCACAATATTGTTTTGCTCTGAATGTATTCTGAAGTGGCAGAAAATTGATTTGAACTATAAAGTAACATACTGCCTCTGGAACTGAGTGGTCACTATGCTGGCTTCTTAAACCAGAGATTCAGTTTCCTGGTGGAATGGGAGAATTTCTTTAACTAAACACATTCTCTACCCTTCAAAAGTGTTTGTGAGAGTGAAAGGAGTATGTTTCAGAGGAACAGTTTATAAATCTGATGCAAAGATTTATAAAGCCAAGGAAATTACTGCAGTATTTATAGGCAGCTGTATAAATGAAATAATAAGAAAGGAAAACAAAATCCACCTTATGAAGTAACAAATCTGCCCAACACACACTTACACAAAATGTTTTAAAATAAATAAATGAATATGAGTGCTGAAAGAAAATGATTTCATAATTTTTATCAATGTAATTTTTAATTCAACTGCAGTAGGTATTTTTTCCTTGTATTAAGTGTGTATTACTGCATATTCCAAGTTATGTTGCTACTTTTTGTATTTTAAAATTGCAATATAGTAATATTTTTATCGTTTTGTTTTTGTAATAACAAGCTTTTCTGGCATTGGTGTGTTTACTTACCTCTCACCAAAAGGATATTGCAAAACAGAAGCTAAAATACACAATTGATTTCATTCATAAAGTTGCTTCTTTAATTGCAAGTGTCTATGCATACCAAAGCCAGACACAGTTATAAGAGTTAGAATTGCAAATGTGGAACCAACAGCCAGTGGTGCAGTTTCATCTCTAAACAAGGTGCATACATGCTCTGAAATGAAAATGAATATCAATTTGTGGGTTAGGTTACAGAAGGTACAACATGTATAGATCAGTCAAAGGTTTCCATGGCTTTCTTTTTTTAAGATCTAAATTTTATTTAGGTAGGTATCTGAAAGTTTGTAAGTAGAGGCAACATACCTATCAAGAATTAAAAGTGGCATTATCAGTTTTATATATTTAGCTTGAATTGAGCCCTACTCTCTTAATTTAAATGGGATACCCTTTTACATGTAGGTACTCTTACATGGCTGTTCAAAAATATATGTTTTTGTGTTCAAATAGAACCAATGTGCTCAAAATATAAAATTCCATTTGAAAAGCCAAAATTATAGCTTGGGTGCCAGGTACATGCAAAAAATTCACTAGTGTTTACTATAAGTTTTCTTTTTGACTATCATATTAAGTGAAGAAATTTTAACTGTTAACACTACATTGTTATCCTTTATAATAATGTTTTAATTTTATTAATATTTTTGATGTACAGAATTCATTTATAATTTGTCTATTTTACTCTGTCCTTAATGGCAGCCCATAAATATGGGGAGTAGTAGTTGTTTCAATAAATAAATAAATATACAAAGTTTAATCATTCCATTCATTCATATGAAACATGCCTCAATTAACCCCACACTGTAAGTGCTTACAGACAGTATGCTAATGAGGTATGAATATCAGCTAGGGTCTAGATTTGTAGTTGTGCATATCAAAGATGAACATTGTTTTATAAAGGAAACACTCATTTGCTGTTTAAAACAGAAAATTGCCAATTACCATGATAACTTCTTCCAGATATTGAAAGTTGATTGGTTATAATTGGCAGAGGGAGTTCCAAATGAAAATAACTGTGAAATCATGAAATGCTAAATCATGCACCCATAATGTTTATGCCTTCCTTCGTATGATGACAGGCTCAGTCCACCCTTGAAATAATTTGAACAAGGTTTAAAATAGATTTTACAAAAGACATTTTATCAAAATTTAAGTAGGCACCATAAAGTTTTTTTGAGCAGGTCTATAATATACAGCATAGAAAGACCATGTGTGTAAAATCAAGAAGCAGACACTATGATGTATTTGTCACTTGCAAACACTAGCATAAAATAAATTATCAATTTATGGTGCTAATGGCAACAATGATGACTTTGTTCCTGATATTGGTTGAGGATGATTGCTCTACTGCAGGGGTTCAATAGCTGCTTCAGGAAAATAAAATAAATAATTGAAAAATAAGAAACAAAAAGTAGGATAAAAATAAGAAAACTAGAAATGATATTCTGAGCAATAATTTACCAAGTTGAATTTAATGGCTTCTCTAAATACACTACTCCTAAATACCATTAAATTCTAACCTAGGTTCCATAATAGAAATTAATTCTAAAAAGGGATCAATGAGCCAAAAAGGTTTTGAAAGCTTGCTGTACTGATATTGCTTGTATGTCTAATTTAGAACTGGACATCAACTAGGTATACATTAATGGATGCAGAACTGGAATGATAGCAGGTTCTCTTTTCATGGTCTATGATGACATATTTAGACCATAAACAAGTCAGTGGAAAATTACAAACTCCACAACTGACTCACCCTTCAACCATGACAAGGGCGGAATACCTAATTTAATTTTTGTCTTCAGCAAGTGTATTGTAGTTTCACATAACTGATATAATGTAACACGGCCTTGCAGCTGGCTGTAAACTTCAACTACTTGATCACTCTTAAATTACAAGCTGTAACTTGCAAGATTGCACATACCTTCATCATCATCATCATTGACACCACCACTAATCTACTTAATTATAAGATAACTCAGCAATAGACAAAACAAATATTTATTGCATTAAGTTAATTTATCCTAACCTGGACCAAATTCTCCATGTCTGACAAAGGCTTGAAGCTGCAGATCTTCCAATAAAAGAATAGCTGTCATATCAACACCATTTAGTTCAACATGAGCAATAGAACACACATATGATTTACCCATTGGTGTCTTGAACAACTTAAATCTCTTGCTGTGAGGTGTTGTAAGTTTCTGGAACCCTGTGACATATTAAACAGATTTAATGGTGCAGAAAAATGGAACATTTTTAGAGGTTATAGCTTTCAAAAATTTCAACAAGAAAATAATCAAGAAAAAGCAGTAAGCAAAGCAGCAGCCTCCAACATGCTTAATGTACCAATTGGGAGGTAGGTACAATGAAAAACAGTTTGAATTTTAAAAGTTGGTTGTTTACAAATGTCTGTAAAAATTTGAGTTCTCTATTTGTTAGAGTTACATTCTTGCAACCATTTCAGTCATTGATAAGAGAGCAGAAGTTTGTTTAATTTAAGTGGAATAAGCCCTGAGCAGTTCTCAAATTCTATCTCCCTCTCCAAGGACAGTAATTGCCATGACAGTAATTTCTTGTATGTGTCAATGATTAATTTCCATATATGTACATAACACATGTAGAATTTTTTTAGTTCTCACCTATACAGCTATTTCTACACACCGAGTCTGAACAACATGCTTCAAAAGTTAAGCACTTAAGTGGTGCAGAACTTTTAATTCATTCTGCATATTTTTAGCAAAAGCAGCAGCATTGCTAGTAATAGCTACATTTCAAAAACAGTTTTATTGCTTAACACCAACCAGCAGCTAAAAAGTAATTAGTGCCAAGCAGAAATTTAGCATCATGGTTTAATTGCAAACCACCTTTCCAGAAGGCAGGGACTTACATTTAAAATGGTAACTCCATGATATCTTGTTTTAAATGCAACTTTTATGTAGCATAAATGCTTAAAGTACTTAAAGCATAGGTATGCAGGTTTTGTTTTTGGGCACTTCAGCTACACTTTTGTGCTTGACTATAATCATTGTTAGAAAGCAAAATTTTGTTTAAGTGGAACAGGCTAATGAGAGCATTAGGAACAGGTATGTGCAAACTGCCCACCTGTATAGTCTTTAACAGCAAGTGTGTTTTAGATATCGCAGAGGGCTAGTTTAAGCAGACTTTACATGCTTAAGAGTGGTACATTTATTTTATCTTTCTTCAGTCACCAGAAATGCTCCCATTTACAACTGTTACCATTAAACTATATGAAAAAAATAATGATTATCTTTCCAGCTTCCTATGTGAAGAAAATAACTTAGCAGGTCATTCTTAGCAATGATTGCAAGTCACCAGGTATTTCCATCAAGTGTGTCGAATTCCATAGAAATTGCTGTTAGAAGCTGAGAGGTAGCCAGTGACAAATAATTTGAAGAGGGAGGGGTGTTTATTTGGAAGCGCGCGCGCGCGCGCACACACACACACACACACACACACACACACACTGTTTTGGTGTAGGTATATATACCAGGTGGCCCACACAAGCCATTCTTCATTGAAGTTAGTTTATCCTGGATAGTAGGATGCCAAAAGATTGCCTAAGCAGAACTGTAAAGGGGACTCCATATCAACAGAGAGGGAATGTTGCTAAATGAAAGACAAATGCTTGAAAACAAGTACTAACTGCTATGACTGGTTCTGTAGATATAGCCCTGCTTGCTGTGTGAGGGATGCCAGATTCAATTCCTGACTGGGCTTGAGAACGTTTTCTTTAATCAAGAACATTTCAAGTATGCCCAGGATCTGGTGTTTGAATATATGTGGGTGTGTGTTTTATTGATAATTTAATAACCATTTTGCCCATAAATAAGAATTCAGGATTGCCGCTGGGCGAAAACCTGAGCACATGTGTTAAGTCTATAATTACATTACAGTTAATCTCTATCAGTACAACTGTATGGTATCAATTGGTACTACAAAGCGGACAAGATTAAACAAAATGCTATTTTTATATATTTTGTTTCTTTAAAGCTGCGCTAGAATTAAATGATATTGTATCAGTGCATCATTCAATAATTAATATATTCAAATACACGTCTGCTTTAGTGGATGCATTGATGCATCTTAACATCCTGCTGATATTGAAACACAGACATGACATCCTTTCAAAATTTCTGATTTCAGTCTGTATACCCTGGCTTTCGTATATCTCCATAAGAAAGAAAAAAGAAAACATCTAGGGCATGATCTCACTGCCTTCGAATGCAACCACCATGACCTATCCACCATCCTGGGTACACATCGTTGAAATTTTCTTTAACTCCTCTAGAATAATGGGATGGTGTACATTGTGCTGAAACCAGTGACTTAGAACTAACTTAAGTAAAGTTCTCAATCTTCAGCCCATTCTGAAGGAATTGCAAATAAAGCTACCCAATATGCCTAGGAGCCAAAGAAGCTGGCCTAATGATATCTCCCCAAATGCTGTACCATAGGTTAACACCCCACTGAACCTGAGTGAGATACCATGACCAGTGAGAATTCTCAGGAGCCCAGTAATGGAGATTATGTTTGTTTACATTGAAGTCTGATGAAATAACATTCGTCTCCACATAAAAACCTGACTGGTAAAATCCGGATTTTCGTTTATTTAAGAACTTCTACAAACAAGTACACGATTCTGAAAATCGTTCCCATAAAGTTGTTTTTGAAGTGCAGTTTATAGGGAGGTTATTTTCGCTCCTTCAAAATCTGTTGTGTTGAAGTCCTTGAACTCCCAGGATAGCTGTAGCTTTTCTTTGCCCTAATTACAATGAGAAATTTTAAAGGTTAAGAAATAATAATACCTGGATAATCCAGTTCTTGATTGCATGTACGTTGAATAACGCGCGCAGAAGCCATGTCGGAAAACGTTCAGAATACAGTCGTCGAGCCTCAGTCGCATTTTGGTGCGTCTTCCTATAGATCATAACCATATCCGCGTATTCATTGTTAGTGAACCTTTTACCTGTATGCCTGAATGACTTAGCTCGAACTGCAAGCAGGTGACCACGCGACGCTTATCAGTACGAAACCACGAAGTGAACACGTGCAGAGAGCTAGCGCTTCCTCGGTAATCTTCGCATTGTGCCTGCACTGCCCCTTTGAAAATCAGTGACGCAGCAACGTCTTTTGCACTTATATATGCGGGAATCATAAAACTGCAAAGAACGGCTTGTTTGGGTCTCTATATGTATAATAGAGAGAGAGAGAGAGAGAGAGAGAGAGAGCGCGCGAACAGTTTAAGTGCAACGATGTATGTTTGACGATGAAGTTCTATGAGAAAGAAGCATCCAAAATCTGGCTTTTCTTTTTCTTCCCCAAAATGCGTCTGTTATCCAGGCTTACGCGCCTGTCTAACTTAATCTAAGAGGAGCTTCACCTAATGACCACACAGAGCAACAGGTTTCATAAATACCTGTAGATTTTGTCGCTTTAAAAACAGAAATGGAAAAACATACCCATTGTTCTTTTATGGGTTACGTCAAGTTTCTTCCTCCCTCATGCAGTTCTTGGGTCTGCCAGAGATTAAGCATGGGTTTTTGTTTAAAAATTATTCTAGATTTCCCTTGTTACACATTCTTATCAGAGGCATCCATTTTTCCTTGAACCTTATTGTTTTGTTCATAACCAAATCCATCAAATTCTTCTTCTAATTTCATTTTTGATCTCAGTTCTTGTACGTATCGATGATTAATTTCCATAAACCTACAAAACATATGTACAATTTTTTACTTCTCAGTGCCTACCTAGATACCTATTTCCACACACCGAATTCTGAACAACATGCTTCAGAATCAAGCATTTAATTTTTGCGGAACCTTTAATTAACCCTGCATATACAGGATGTTTCAAAAATAGAGGGCATAAATTCAGGTATGCATTCCCTATATGTAAACAATAAAAAAAATTCATTGCAACATGTGTCCGGTTATGCTTGGATTTTGAGTTATGACCTTCAAAACAGTGATATTCACCGGAACGCTTTTCTCGCAGGTATTGCCGTGACAGACGATATTAACAGGACACTCTGACAGTTCATTCCGAGACGAAGAGTACATTGAGTGTTGTGTTTGACGTTCGACTGAGCGACATGTACTTAAATCAGGAGCTGGCAGAAATGCACTTCATGTACGGTAAGTCGGATGGCAGTGCTGCGCTGGCTCGTCGTTTGTACAAAGAGCGCCAAAGAAAATCTCGCTGCACCTCGCGTCTATGTCACATTATTTATCGTACGTGACCTTGCGAAGCCATGGCCATTTTATTGGTTGCTTTAGGCCACGGTGCAAGAGTGCGCCACTCCTGTCACAACAAAGGTTACAAAATGGCGTAGAAACGAAATATATGTTTACGCTTTCGATCGTATTGGCTGAAAGAGGTAGAGTTAGTGCATTCAGTTTGTCGTTCAGACCAGGTAACCCATACCTTATCGGCTAGTGCAGGACACGCCTTTGAAAGGGTTAAAACCTAAGGGAAAACTTGGCGAGTACCCGGGTTAGTGGAATGTGTAGTGTGAGAAGATTTTCAGGGGGTGCAAATTAAAGCTTGAATGATATTCATTAAATACTTAGCAAAGCAGCACTTTATAACAAAAAAATAAACAGAACTGTATTCTCACGGTGGTATCAATGCTTGTTGCTGCATAGAAGCAAACATAACTAAATAATAAATAAATAAAACACCAAGTTTTCCCCCTAATTCAAATTATAATTGGTTAATATACATTTACTAACATATTGCTGATCATAAATACAACAGGATTATAGACAAAAAATATAACCCAATTGTATTGACAATGTGTATGTCATATTCGATAAACCATATACATATTTATCTCTAGCTTCTAAACATGATCAGTCAATTATAACAAAAGAGTAATTTGAATTTAGTGAATCAGAAAAGCAAAGGAATTAAGCTCCCCTCTTTTCCCCCTTAAAGCTATGTTATCAAACCACCACGCTCCGCGATAGCTAAGGTGAAGGACACGCCCCAAAAGACCCCAGAAAACTATACAAAATCCGCCAAAGATTTTCTTTGGCGCTCTATGTACCGAGAGAGGTACCCACAGCGAAGATGTCCAGATCGGAAGACATTTGAACGTCTCCATCGCTGTCTGTGCGCTCATGGGAAATTTACATCTGATTTGGGGAGGGGACGACCAAGAATTACAACTCCAGATGTAGAAGAATTCTGGATTGTGTGCACACGACTCCTATCAGTACACGGAGGTTAGCGTTGTAAGTGAATGTTCCTCATACGAATGTCTGAAGCCTGTTGCGAGAGCAACATTTGTATCCTTATCATTTGCAACGTGTATAGGCCCTGTCACCAGCAGATTGCCCTGCTGGATTGATGTTCTGCCAGTGGTTCGTGCAGCAGTGTGCTACAAATCCGAACTTTCCTGCCTTAGTATTATTTATAGATGAAGCACAGTTCACCCGAGATGGCATTACAAATTTCCACAATCAACATGTATGGGCATATGAAAACCCATATGCAATTTTTCATCTCATCACCAAGTGCAGTTCACTCTCTACATATGGGCCGGTATCGGTTGGTTGGATGCCATGTATTTGTAAACAGACATGCGGCAGGACTACACAGGCTTCCTGGAAAACACAAAACCTGATGTGTATGAAGATACTCCACTGAGCATTCAACAACTCACTTCTTGCATGATGGCACTCCTACACACGTTCAGTTGTACCGCTAGCAAGTATTTGAATCGAAGGTTTCCTGATTGATGGATAGGTAGAGGTGGCCCAATTGCTTGAGCACCACTCACCCGATTTGAAACCTTTGATTTCTACTTGTGGGGTCATTTAAAGGCGTTGGTGTATTTGTCTCCGGTGCCTGACATGAAATCCCTTCAGAATCGAATTATGGCAGGTTGCGAGGAAATGCGCAATACTCCTGGAATTTGGGGTCGTGTTCGCACGGCTATGAGATATCGATGTGAGACTTGTATTCAAGCAGGAGGTGGACATTTTGAACATAATTTGTAAAGAAAACTACCTGCGGTAAGAAATACGTTCCGGTGAATAGCACTGTTATGAAGGCCATAACTCAGAAAACAAGCATTTCTGGATACATGTACTGGACTTTTTGGGGGTCTACATTATGGGAAATGCATACCTCATGTGAAAATGTATTCTCAAAATGGATCATCTGTTCGCCAAACCTTCCGTGTATTGCGTGAAGTTTACGGTGTGCATAATCGTCCCTGCGAGAAAACGATTCGGCGTTTGATCGATAAATTTGAAAGAAGTGGTTCTGTCAGCGATCAAATAACGCCTGTACGTAATCTACGTAAGCGCTCCAACGAAAACATAGGCGCCGTTCGTGAGAGTGTACGCGAGAACGGAAACAAATCAATTGCTCGTCGAGCGCAAGAATTGGAGCTTTCGCCGACCATAACTTGGCGAACTCTGCATCTGGACTTGAAGTTTCACGCTTACAAAATGGTGTTAACTCAAGAACTAAAGCCCAACGACCATAGGTTGCGCCGTGTATTCGCTGACGGCTGTGGAGCAATTGTAAGCTGACCCGGATTTTTGTCGAAAAATCATCTTCAGCGACGAAGCCCACCTTTGGATGGATGGATGGATGGATGGATGGATGGATGGATGGATGGATGGATGGATGGATGGATGGATGGATGGATGGATGGATGGATGGTTGTGTTAACAAACAAAATTGCCGCTATTGGAGCAATCGCAATCCAAGGCAGAATCAAGAACGACCACTTCACCCCCAAAAGGTTACTGTGTGGTGTGGATTTTGGTATGGCGGAATCATTGGTCCATACTTTTTCCAAGATGAAGATGAAGATGTAGAAGCTCTAACTGTCAATCTAGAAACATACCGGGCTCTTATAAGGGACTATTTTTGGCCTCAATTGGATGGCATGGATCTCAGAAATATCTGGTTCCAGCAAGATGGTGCCACATGTCATACTGCTCTCGAAACAATCGATCTTTTGAAGGAGAAGTTCAGAGGTTTCATCATTTCCCGTGGTGGTGATGTTAACTGGCCCCAGAGGTTATGTGATTTAACCGTGCTAGCCTCTAGTTCCCGAGGTCGCGGGTTCAAACCCGGCAGAGGGCGATGGATTTTTTAGGGCGTAAAAATCCACAGCATGGCTTCCTTTGGAAGGGAAGTAAAGCCGGTGTTCCCGTGTCGAAGATTTACGGCACGTAAAATAACCTCAAGCCTGATAAAGAGGCCTCCGAGCAAAAGTTCCGGTCTTTCACGCCCAATATAGAATGGGACGCTAAGGGCCACAGGAGTTAAAGAACGTCCATAAATAAAACTCAATTTCTCAATTTCAATTGCTAGCAATAGCTTGATTTCAAAAACAATTTTAAAGAATTTAAAGCAAGATACTAAGAATTATCATGGAGCTACCATTTTAAATGTAGGTCCCTGGCTTCTGGAAAGGTTACTTGCAGTTTAACCGTGATGCTGAATTTCTGGTTGGCATTCGACTAGATTTTCAGCTGCTTATTACCTGCTGGTTGGTGTTAGGCAAGTTGCATATTCCTGCGATTCGGGAAGAATCACATTTTTACAATTCCTGTCATTAATTCACAGTTTATAAAGTATATTTACCAAGTTTCCATGGGGAATTGAAATCGACTAGAGTTTCTACACATTCCGTAGGTAAGTACTGCATATAATCCGCGTTTACGTGTTAAATGCAATAAGCGCCTACTTATTGCGACTTTGTCAGGCCATAGCTGCGTCACGTATTGAGATCGATTTGGATACGCAAGGTTCGAGAATAATTACTCAAGTTTTATGTTCGTCGACTGAATTTACTTTGGCGAAGGGCGAACATTTAAAATGTGTGAGGCGGAAGTTTTGTAAACAATCTGTTAATACAGAAATGATAAATGCGGCCTTGTATCTCTTTTTGCACTGGCAGGTGTTTTTATTTCTTCACGATTATGAGAGCATGGACAACGGATAAGACTAAAAGGAAACTAATTTTCATGCGAAAATGCACACATAAAACTTTTATTTCACAACATTGCTTCAGGAGAAACGGGTGAAACGGCTTTCATTTTAAGAAAAAAGACTGGTTTAAAAATTTCGTAATGAGCCATACCATCTTTAAATTTGTATTTCAGAGGTTTGAGTTTTAGTTAAAACACAGCGAAAGGTTTATACAAGCTTCAATGTTTGGGAAGGGGATGACGGGCGATCACCGTATTACGAGTTCTACAGCAGGAGTATTCAATACGGTAGGCGTTTCCATGTTACAAAAATTCAATCCGATCCTACTTTCTAAGAGGATCGAGTCTAATGCCCGGATTACGATGAACGTAACGTAACGCGACGTTAACGTAAAAATCTAACACACTGTATTAAATAAAGCTATTTAGGGTTCATTTAACGTGACTAAACTTAACGCGACGTAACTTAAAAGTTTGGCAATGTCAAACTTTTCCTTTCCGTTACGTAGAGTTTGATGTCACGTGGCAATTAGAACCAATCGGCGTGAAGCAGTAGCATAAAGTAATAAAAGAACTACCACAAAAGAGACATGTATCTTAACTATATCTTAGTTTAGCAACATTTCTTAATTTCACGTTGTGTCCCGTCGCTAAGTAAAATTCATCGAATCCCAGCATAGGTAGGATAGGATAGGATAGGACTAGAAGCGGAGGGAGACATCACCTCGACCTACGCAGATCTTTTGTATCTAGAACCCTGGGGAGAGGGATGAGGTGAGAGGAGAAAGAGGGCGGCCGGACAGGCGGCACGACAGGCAGAGGGCAGGGTCCCTACCATTTACAAATTTGAACTCCCCGGATGGTGGCTGGTGTAGCCGGCTCCTCTCCCTTCTGTGAGCTTACACATCCCCTGGAAACCCGGAAACCGCTCGCACCCCGGGAACGAAGATTTACTCAGAGCATCCTTTTCCCCTTACCGTGCACAAGCCGAGACCTCCCGTCGACACTTGCAACCCTAAAAGAAACCAAGCAGATGAAAGGTGAAGTAAAATGAGAATGGAGATGAAAAGAAGGGACAGGAAATTCGGGGATGTAACGTTCCTTCCCAGCATTCGCTGGCGACCCGGGAAATCCCCAAAAAAACCCATGGGTCAGGAAGATTGACCGCGGGAATCGAACCCATAACCTCTCGAATGCCGGCCACAGCCTGAGCCATACCGCTCGGTATAGATAAGATTCAATTCTATATGAATCCGTGTTTCCATGCAGTATTCAATATGGAATGCATACCCAAATCGACTTCAATTCCCCATGGAAACGTGGTAATAGATTCCTTAGTTCTTAGTTTGAAAGTAAATATACTGCTCCCCTTTTCATTCTAAACTATCCTATATGACAAATGTAAATAATTAAGTAGCGTACCTGAGGAGCTGCTGTTCTGAAAGAGATCCTGGGAATCAGAGATCTTATATTGAAGTTCTATTTTGTTTACATACCACCGAGATTTACCGAGTGTCTGAAATAAAACAAAGACCCATCTTTATTAACAAGATTGAATGCCTACAGTAGAACCTCGATCTATCGTTTCCGGGAAGCGTATTTGTCGTTCCGAGTATGCGGTCCCAAAACAGTTTCAATTTAATATCTGCATGTTACTAAAACCCGCATTTATCGCTCCTAGAATTATCGGTTTACTGTATTATTCGATTAGAAATTTCAGTCACAATAAAACTCTCCTCGAATGATTGTTTTCAAACTGAAGTAACTGAAGCAGCGCTCTTATTTCGAATTTCATTGCAGATGCTTTTTAAGCTGACTGTACCACTTTGCCAGAACTTTATTTGCTCAATCGCGACAAAATTCACGCCTGAAGTGATGGCAGGGAGGGGTTTATGCTATTGGCCATTGAAAAAGAGCGGGAAAATGCAGGAAAAACACATGGGCAATGCCCAATGTTGCCTGTGATGTTCTTGGCAACATCCTCATTCATTTCACTTTTATGTATTGTACCGAGAGAGATGATTAAATTGAGAGATAAAACGCAAGGGTATTTTACAGTAATAGCCTCTTTGGAGAAGCATAATACCAGTAAATAAACACCATTTTAGCTTCCATTGCTCATACATTAGGATTAATTTATGTAAGAATGTATTTTTGTGGACAGTTTCTATCTATAATATAACTTTACATTAACGGCTAAGCGCCGCTTTGTGTCAGAGGAAGCATACACCCACTCGCGGTGACGACATACTGAACGCTCAGGCCTCTCTAGGTGGTCACGATAGCAGTAGTCTTTCGGGAGTGCTTTGTCGGACTTCCTGAATTGTGCGGTCCGCCGTGGCAGCAAAACCCTGTTTCTTATAACCTTGTCCCGTTAACAAGTATCCTTCCGCTCTCCCTTTCCTTCTTCTTTCCCTTGATTGATTAATGTTTACTGACGTGCATAATGTGGCCCATAATGGAACGCAGCCGTTTAGATTAGTACCGACAAATCCAACCCCACCCTCTGCCAGCGTGATTATCCCCGTTCCTCGAGGATAATTCAAGCCACTGGATTGACATGGTACTTTATCTCCTGGAAAATATGGTCAAACCGCCGGAGGGTAACATTAGAAGCTAGTAGTCTGTGTTCTCATTAGCATGTCAAGACAATTTTTCAATGAATTTTTGGGCAAAATAAAGTATTACATAATAAAAACGGAAACATTATTTATGAAAGCTGTTATACAGATATCGCAATTGTCGTCAAGTTTAACACCACATGCAAACAATTCTTCACTCCTCCTCCTAGAAGGGCGAATTATGTTGTATAGGTTAAGCCTTTCTTTGTGTACCAATCGTAGTGAAATACTTTCATAGAAGCAGTATCCGAACCACCCCTTCATTTCACATCGATACCTTAATATCGTTCACTGGTTCCTTTTTATGTCCCTGAATTATTTTCCAGGCCAGTCACATAGAAAACTGATATTGGCTGAGTGAAGTCCATGTTTGGTTATCTGAAGGTGAAAAAATCACGGAGGGAGAAACGCCATTGCGATCTAGGGGAACGGGCCATTTTTATACACAGACAATATACATATTTGGATGGCTATGTATGACAAACAATAAGCCCTGTGCAATGCAAGGTCGGGCAATAAAAGCGATGAAGACACTCATTCATGATATATACCTACAAGTGCTTTCGTCATCCTGACAGGCAGGTTTAAAAACAAGGATCCTCCTACTTATTTGTTAAAAATTTACATTCGTTCCTGATGCATTAACTGTTACGTAATGTATTTGATTCATACGGGTATGAAATGTAAATCTGACAATTCTTTTCGAATATATTAAGATTAATGAGCATGTTAAATAACGAACTAGTTTGTATCGCACAGCAAGCAATTTCACGACAGCAACCAATGAGAGGTGCAGCTGACGGTTAAGAATACGGGGCAAAGTTATATGGAACAGGGTTTCCATAGCTGTCTGATCAGTGTCACGATGGTGATTATGATGACATGTTTCGACATATAAGAAACCAGTAGCATTCTTGCGAACATACAAGCAATGTTATAAGGTGTTCAGAGGAGCGGAAAGACGTTCAGCAACAGAAGTGATGTCGATGTTTGCCAGTGTTTATCAAAGCACCGAACCTACGAAACTGGATGAGCACCTGTTGATGCATAAAGAACAATAAAGCATTTTTAAAGTGCTTCAACGGCAAAGAAAGAAAAACAAAATGAAACAAGAGTCAGTTAAAGACTTTTTAGAAAGAAATGGGGCGGAAATATCCATTTAAATAAGCATGTAATTTATGAATTTCTTGCGTTGATCGTTTTCCTTCGTTTATTATTTTTAAAACCACTTCTAAATACAATGAATCGAGGTTCGACTGTAAGTCAGTAGGCATATATTTCAGTTATATTATGCAGTAGTATAGCAATGTTTCATAATTATTTTCATAAAACCTGTAACTTCAAATCATATTGAATGAATGAGATGTATTCTTCGCTCTCTACTCCAGTTAAGAAAATGTCACCTGCAGATAAGACATTAGGTGAAACAATTAAAACAAATAGCTGGCAGACATATGTAGGCAAAGTTATTAGACAGTAGAAAAGACTACAATGGATTTAATTTCAGGATTAAATACCTTACAAATAAAACTTAGCTGAGAGTAACATAGATATCGTTGTTATTGAATGTCAACATATACACACACAGGGATTAGGCTCTACGCATCTCTTTCAAGTGCTTTAAAATCCATCCTTGCTTGGGTAATAATTTGAATATGCAACAGAATAAAATATTTAATGAAATAAAAGAAATGCTATACAGAATGCTTTCTGGGTGGTGTTACAAGCTTTCGGTCAAGCTTAAGTCAAGAACAGAAGCTTGTCAACCGTCACTTCAGCGGTTTTCTAATTAGGTACAATCGAATATAACTTTACCTCTATTTTAAACATTTTATATTTAAATATTCCACTACTCACATAGAGGAATATAATTTTACGAATAACTACTTTAAGAGCGAAAATCGCCCATTCCGAAGTGTTATCGCGGCAGTAGTAGGGAACATAGAAAATGGGTTGAAGCGAGCGAAATGGGAAAGCCGTAATGTCAATGAGCAGATAAGAGGGTTGGTGCAGCTACTCATGCCTCTGGGATTTTCAGCTGCACTGTTTATGTCTGGTTGCCATGACAACCAACTCAAGCTTGGATGCACGAGAGTTGCCACAAACTACCTGCTTCGAGGCTACGGTGAAGCCAAAATCCTGGATTTGTTTTGGAGTAAAAAGACCCCTTGTAGAGGCTATTCGGGATCACCGACACTTGTTAAACCTTTTGTAGACTTGCAAACATCTCTTCACTTGAAAACGGAATGTTTTCCCTCTCGACTCAGACCTTCAGTGTCAGTTCATTTCATGTGAGAAAAACAATCTGTGCGTAGCGATTTTTTTTCGTTATGTGTGTGGTCTTGGAAATTTGCTAGTGTGAAATGAAGAATCGATAATAAGTTTATATATTAAAAATTTAAACCATTGGCGATTTGCAATGAATCCGCAAAATGACAGTGTGTTGCGTGTTACAAAAGCATCCTTCGCAATGGACTGAGGATGAGAGGTGATATTTACGGTAGACCTAAGCCAATTCTTAGCGTATTGGCTCATAAAGTGGAAAGGAAAGGTACGAAGTGTTACATCAGACATTTTAAAAGTTCGTGATATAGCGAGTACGCCAACCAAAAAGATAGGAATGTCAACTTAATGTACAAGAAATAGGTAAGTTGCGTGTCTTGCTTTATGTGAAAAGAGCTTCACCTGTCGTTTAGGCCACGAGCCACACTGGTCAAGAATGAGATTTGTGGCTCCCAGACCAATGCAGTCAAAAATCCTGGAGGAGGATTATGCTGGACTCAAACATTGTATCATGACTGTTAACATATTACCTATGGCTTCTTGATTTTACCCTACCTTGTTTTGTTGCATTTAACAATTCCACCTAATTTCGCCTGTTTCTATTAGTAAAGAATCCTATTCTCCTGCAAGAATCTAAATAGAAAAAATGAATGGAGCCATAGTTCATTATTTTCAGATAAATACCTACACTTTACCTGCTTAAAGCTCCAGCTGAAGGCGAAGATCCCCCAGGAAATGGTCATATAGTCCCCACAATAACCTTCAGTTGTAGCATTTGTGGATACATCCTCAGTGGTGGTCTGTTTTGACGCAAAAGGGAAAAAATAACTGATATGTAACACTCATACAAATTTGTTCACTTCCTATTATATAAGTTCTATTCGCTTTAAGTTAGCTAATATATTAGTCAGGAAAAAAACAATTTTCATACGCATCACATAGACAACGCACATAATAATCAACCGAAATCAATTCCCGTGTTTTAAATGATTGCTCAACTTTCAAGGTACACTTCTACAATTTGAGAAAGTTTAAATATATTATCTGATTTAGGAATTTAGCATGTTAGGAAAACAACACGATAACTTAAGTTTTAAACAAATTTAAGACAGTATCGACATGGTTTCTGTACCAGAGATAAATGAGATCGTGACATCGGCGACGGAACAACATGATGATGCGCGCGAAAGTTGGTGATTTTGAGTTGGCAGCACCTACCGATAGTCGTCCGTAGATCGGCCGGGCCGTTCCGCGGCAGCCTTGGACTGGGCGAGGATTGGCACACCTTCCGCTAGTTACACGTAAGCGACCGGCAAGTCATGGATACGGAACACTAACTACTGTACTAACTTACGTTAGGCTTACCTGCATCACAACAAATGTTGAAATTTGTGATCTTCAACGCACACTTTCCCTATATCTCCGAAAACAATTCTGGTTTACTCACAAAAGTTCATGTTGACTGATTGCCTGTATTCTCTTGTGTCTTTCAGTTCTTGTAACGTGTGCGGATTTGATGTACATTTTATTCTTTAACGTTCCCCATAAATAGAAACTGCATGGAGATAAGTCAGGGAAACGAGTTGGCCACATCCTCGACTAATTATTCTATCACCATACACACTTCATAATTCATGCTTAGAATTTGCAGCAGTGTGCACTGTAGCTGAATCCTGCTGAAACCAGCAACACAATCTTTAATTTCTTGTTAGTTGCCGAAAACATTTATTTAAAATTCAATTTACATAAACGTGTGAATCAACTGTTGTATCGAAAAATATGGAACCGATAATTTTACGCGCACCCGCAGCGCAACAAACCCCAACTTTTGCAGCGTAGTGAGGAAGTTCTGAAAATATTGGGATTTTCGGTAGCCCAGTATCTATTGTTCTAAGTATAAATTGACCTTGATGATAAAAACCACGCTTTATCAGTGAAGAACATTAAAAGTGCGGTAGTTACAGCGCTATTCTCTGGCGGCAGGTGCACCACTTCTCACCCAGTCCAATGCCGCCGTGAAACGCTCCGGTCGTTCTACGAACGCACTGTAGATAATTCCACTGGCATTTTTTTATTTATTCAACAGCATGCCCCATTACAAGTAATGTTACATGCTTTATATATCATCATATGGCTGTTTACATTATTATTTTACAAGTTATATATATAACATGCATTGTGGCATTATATATATATATATAAATAAATGCCACAATGCATGGATTTACTTTATTAATTTTGCAGCATTGTACTTGCGCTCAGTAGCCTTGGAAATTATTGCACCATAAAAGTTAAAAATGCTGAGACGCAGAATGTATGACCAAGCACTGTATCCTTGCTAGGCGCAACGTCAGGTTTCATTCAACTTACAAATGTTGCGCGAATTCTGCTGATTCGATTTGGAACATTTGTCCAAGAAGCGAAGGGCTGCTGAGGTAGCAGGAGTGCACCTTTAAAAACCCCAGGCTTTTCGGACAAGAAGGGACTCCAGAAGGACTGCTGTACGAACCTGCGCCGGTCTGATTCTTGAAAATCATTACGAAAAGTAAATCATAAATCTGCAAGACAACACCATACATTGGGCAGCACCAGCTTTGTCTCAGGTAAACATGCTATCTGGCTAAACTATTTGTATCCCCGTAGGCAGCCTCGAGCCATGTAGTAATAAATCTATACTTTTATATAACTCCTAGGCCACTTGTAAATGTTTAAGACCATGCTGATCATACTGACACCTTCCCCTTGGTCATGTACTTTAGATGCTGGGCACCCTTCAGGACGTTCCCTTAGTCCGGGACTTCCTTCCCGTGAGAATCGCTCTACCCAATGGTTTGAGGCGCGCGAGTCTCCTGCTACCTGTGAATTAGTCACCCCTTTGAGATCCCTCTGAGGTACCCCTCCTTTATCCATGATATGTGTTGTAGTTACCTGAATCTTGATCGCCACACCCTCCTTACCCCTGAAAATCTAACCGCGACATTTGGTGTGAGGCGCCTGGTTGAGTGTCTCTCACTCCCTTTCAACCCTCTATTTCCCACCGTGACATTTGTTGAAGGCGCCCCATTGAGCTACCCACTGTTACCCCTCCAAATCCCCCGTGAAATTTGGCGGAGGCTGCCGGGCTCCCCTTATTTTGAATGCGGGAGCCATTGATCGATCCCGGTCCATTCCTTTTTGGTCCCATCAACCCTCTCGTGTCTTTTCCCCATCCACCCGCCCTTTCAAGTGTTGAAGTTTTCTTTTCTCCACCTTCCCACCCGTGCAAGACTTTGTACAGTCGTATTTCTGTCCCCCCTTCCTCCCAACAGGTGCAGTATGACAGATTAGAAAACTAGTGCCCCTATAGGTTAACGTAGCATACTACTGTTTTAGCCATAGGATAGCTAGCAGCAGATCCTCCAAATTTATTAAGTATATACGCAATTTTTGTCTTGTGCATTATGTTTCAGCACATTCTAGGTTTTTTTGTCTGTTCCATCTGGGACAGATGCTTTTAATTTCCAGGGGGGACTATCTTGGTTGAGGAGGGCTATTAAATTTTTTGAGGGCATTGAATTAAAAAGCCGGAATGGTTATTACACATATACAGAAAAGTTAAACACCGAAGGAAAGTCTTGGCCAAGTGCTGCGTTAGGACATATTTTGCTGAGGCGACAGCACATGCGTCCCGCCACTCGACTCGTTTAAGGCGAGGGACAGCAAGAAAGAGAATGAGAGAGAAACATTTATGCTGGCTGAAGTGTTTTTATTCCATTTTGTTAGTTTTGCTACAAATCCTTATGTTTTTGTAAGAATGTTTGTCATTTTTTTACAAAAAAAAGTAATGTACTGGAGTCCTATAAGTTAACTATGTGAAAAAATTAAAGTTTTCAGGCACGTGTAGTTGTGCGTTGCCTGTTTTTTTTAACTTGATGAAAGCAGCCCTTACCTCCTTTTGTTGTTTACGACGGATAGTACACGTAAGATGTGTTTAGTAGTTCTTTCCCCCCATTAGATTTGCTTGACATGCGACTTCTCGGGCTTTAGAAATGTTGTGCCAGAACTGCTATAGTACTTGAGTTACTTTTGGGGGGGGGGGTTTGGTGTACAATAATGTGTAGTTGAGCACATGCATGTCGGCGGCACGTCGGGAATTGTCTATTGTAAGTCTGGTTATTTAGTCACTCCATCAAGTGGATGAACGTGGTTCGATCCCACCAAAGACGGAGTAGAGAGATAGTTGTGATAAGACGTGCATTAAGGTTATCATCGTCCTGAGAAGTCTGAGGAACCACGAAAGTTGCCAGTAGGGTCCTATTGTCAGGAAAGCCGCAAGGCCCTGTCAGTGAGGACGTCCTGTTTAAAGATGTGATGACTGTAGTCCTAGAACATGCCGCGTGGCCCCTAGGGTTTCAGTACCAGTGTATTAAACAGTTGTAGAGCGTGGGTCACTCTAGTTATGCCAGCTAGAGTTGAGATTTAAAACTCACAGTAGCTGGGTTGCAACTTTGTTAGTGTGTTAACGGGCAGCCTCAAATGTAGTCCTGCCGACAATGATGACAATGACATAGGTCCACGGAATGGCCTAAGTTAATGTAGTAGCATGGCCCCGATGAGTAAAATACGAGGTACATAGTCTTGAGCATTTCCCACTTGAAACGTGTTAAATGACGGGCGGTTCATATTTTTGGAAACCCCAGGCGTGGGATTACAAATCGCATGATTTTGGCCGAGATGATTAAGTTTGTGTCACGTCCCGGTGACGATAACATTCTAAAGAGAAGTTAATGAAGCTTTCCAGTGTGTTTGTAGAAAGGAGTTTTGGTATTATATTATGGCTCGAAAAATGCAAAGAAAGTCCACCAATCTTAGTAAAAGATCAGCCCGGAATAAACTGTAGGTACCACCCCGCGTCGGGAGGAGACCTGACGAAAGAAGAAACGCTCCTGGTATCGTTCCAAAAACAAAAAAGTTTTTCACCTCTAAATGCTATAATTTGTGGTATGCGTGACGGTGTGTAGCCTGTGCAGTTTTTGGTGGACACTAATTTTGAATTCTTTGGGAAAGGTTACAGTGACTTCAAAATTGCTATCTTGGTACATGTGATACCCATTTATGTTAAATTTCTTTCAAGTTTTTAGACTTTTATTTTTGCAGCGAATTTAAATTTTATGAGACGCCGCCAAGCATATGTCAATGTATTTTGATCTTTCAGTGTCAGTGTGTGCACTAACTTCTCTCTTTTCTTCTTCAAGTTTCTTCTGTCTTAGTAAGAGTACATTTTTAAGTTATAATTAATTTTTTTCAGCTGTGGGATTATTTTAAATTTTAATTTCCCTGCACGAAGTATTTCCGTCCAAACCCTTACTGTAACGCTACCCTAGGTTTAAGGAAACTATTAGGTTATATGTTTTGTATATTTTTTTGTATTTGCTTTACTAATTTTGTTGAACTAAGTAGTGCCAGACATATTTTTTCAGGTACTCATTTAATTTGTGTTTTTGGGAAGTCATGAATCTTTGCTTATTGCTCATGAAATCTTCTGATCATAGTGATAGTCTTATATTATAAGATAAAAAGTGAATAGTATTGATACGTTGATTCTTATAGACCATCCCCCTTCTTTTCATTTTTCAGTGTTTATGTATTTTGGCACCTTCCCCATTTTCCCTTCTGTATTTGTCATAGCAGGCATTTACTGCTTTTGTTTTTCCTCTTCTTTTGAGTGCTGTGTTTGTACTTACTTTATGGGGATTGATAACTAATACCAACCCTTGTTTTTGTTTTCACGGCCCTTGAATCTGGAGATAACCTGAAATTGTGCTGTATCAGCTGCGAAGTGCATTCCAACGCAGGATATTGACCACCGGTCTGAGATTGCCGACATCTGAAAACATAGTCTATGCGGCAAGAAGTGAGAACGCGGGATGTAGGCACGGTCACTGTTTTAAGTATCAGTTTAGTTTATAATTTATCAGACCAGATCGATTCTTGAAAACCACTAGACAGTACCACTAAGTATTTGTCAACATTTTATTTATTCATTTTCCCCCCACCCTCCGCCAGAGACATATGGAGCTCGTAGGGTACTTTCAGTTTTCTAATTGTTTGTTGCATGCGGGGCCTGCGCAGCAAGTCAATCTTTTTTATGTTTAAACATTTGCCACTGGTCACGAATTGTAAGCGAAAGCTTATTCTCAGGAAAGAGAATTATAACATTCTCATCGAGGAAAAACGATTCGGCCCATTCATTTTCTCTTTTGTAAAATTGCACGTTAACAGCTCAAATTCTTTATGTGATAGCTCATCAATAGAGCACCACTAAGTTGATTCTAATAGTCAAATGTGTGCCCCTTTTTTCTCATAATTTAGCAACAAAAGCTATAGATTGTCAAAACATGGGCGAAAGCCCTCAAAACATTTTTTTCTCTCCTTGTTCTGCCAGTTCAAACACTCGTCGCATCTGTAATACTTATTTCTTAATGCTAAGTTCATATTATTCACCCCATGTTTAGTTTATTTACTTAGTTATACATGCTCTTATAGTTTTAAATTCGACCTATCAGAGATATAGATATTGTTTTTGTGAATCTTTTGGCTCCTAATGTGTGCTGTGCGACTGTGAAAGCCCTTTGTGCAATTGTTGAACTGTCGGAGTATTTTTATGGCATATGAGTTTCAAACCGCGAGGTCTCTTTTACTAGTTACTTATACGGTTGAAATTTGGGTATTATTGTTGCTCGCGCACGCGTTTCATGTGTTTTTGTACTTGTCCAGCGAGTTATGTGTCTCAGTACCCTTCAGTTAACACCACAAGGTTTTGTGGAGTAATGGGATGTTCAGCTCTGATGTTATACATTTTTAGTTTATAATATGTCTGAATACGTCTAACGCAAATAGTGTTGAATAAATAAAGTTCGTGTATCTAAGTTTATGCTAAAGGAATAATCACATTAAAAATGCAGCTGTAGCTTTAAACGCCATATAATTTACACTATATCTTCCTTAAGCGTAAATGATAGGCCTAACTGGAGCTAAATGTGCGACTAATTTCAGTTTTCTCCATTTCGCAATCGAATGAAAAGTAATTTCTTAATTACAACCCCGGATTCTTAGTTTTTGACCTATTTTATTCCCGACTTCTTACTCTCCAAGTTTTCAGTTTATTTTAATGTTTTAGATGCCAACGAGTGATATACTTAAATTTATAGAGCCTAAATTGACCTAGTTTTACATTAGGATCTAATTACTATTTTTCGTGATAGAACCTAGAAATATTCAATTCGGTTATTTAAGCAAATGGAGCACATTATTTATACAGCATTTTCAAAGCGAAAGAAGACTTCGAATAAAGAAAATGTTAAATATGATCTTATGAAATCTTGCATAATATTCTGGCAAAATACTGACAATTACAACTGTAATTAAACCTTAAGTAGTCGCGTAGGGATCAAAATGACCCCCCTTGTTAATATTTCTAGTGATATTTATTTAAGGCTGTTGGCCATGCGGTTCTCTCCCCCAGTGCCTACCCTGAATTGTATTGTCGTCCTGCTGCGATTATTGCTGACAATGGTGGCTGCGCGTTTTCGAGTACTGTTGGACAACGAGAAGGCGAGCGGGGCCTGAGGGGCGAGCGGGGTTCTGTAACTGTTTTATCTGCTCACGTACTGTCGATTGTTTACTACGTTTACTACGAAATGTGTTTATGTGTGCAAATGAACCTCCCATGCTGCCAGATATGATACTAGTAGAACAGCAACCGCAGTAATAGGTGTTAACGCATTGGCTCTTGTCATGGGTGAGTGAGTACTTGACAACACTGTGTAGTAGTTTATAACCTCCTAACATGCTTATCGTATCCACACGGCGAGCGTAAATATGATACGGACGCAGAAAAGTGTTAATGTTACACATTCCTCTCGCTTGCCTTCTTCTCGTGGTCACACAGTACAGACGTATTTGTTTGTCTCGGGGTCAATTGGTATCCCACGCAAGTAGTAGTGTAACTTAAAAACCACTGTGTAAAGTACATTGAAGAAATGAAGAATGTTAAATATCAAAATAATAACATGAATGAAGTTTAGAACTTCATATTAGAAGAAATACCGTTTCATAATCTTATCTTTTTATTTTTATTTTAGAAGTAGTCAACATGTTACATTTAATTTACAGATTTCAGTAGAAAAACGTTCTCGATGCAACATTGACAATCAGCAACTCACTCCGCAAAAGCTGTTAGGAACGAATCTCAAAAGAAGCAGAGTTTAACTTCAAAACTGGGTAATCCAATGAATTCAAAGCTCTCATTTAACATCTGTTTATGTGAAGCTTTCACTGCCGCCAACATCCAATTGTTACTCTTCAAAACCCAGTACTGAAAAATTATTTTCAACAATTTTGCAACACAAAAGTACCAGTCGAGTCCATCTTAAGAAAGAATGTATTGCTTCAGTTGTATGAAAAAGTTATTGAAGATATAAAGGCAGACATGGCTGACCACAACATTTGGTTGAATGTGGACGAAGCAACGGGTGCTTGTGGCAGATGCATTACCGCTGTAGTTGTGGGCAAATTGACTTCTGAGTGACCCAGTTCACCCCTATGCAAGAAACTTCAACAAACCAACCCCTCTACAATATCAATTGCAGGCTTTAAAGGTCATATGGCCAGATGCAAAAGGAGAGGATAAACTGCGATTGTTAGCGACCGAAAGTGCAGCTTACATGCTGAAAGAGGGTGAATGTCTAAAGACTCTAAAGACTTTTCATTCTCGTATGCTCCATGTCACCTGTCTTACGCATGGATTCCAACGGGTAGCTAAAACCCTCTGGAGGAGCATCTTACAGTCAACGAGATCATCTCTTCAATGAAGGTCTTCTTGAAAGCACCAAATTGAGTGGTTATATGCAGAGAGATACCGCTGCTTCCACAGCCTGTAGAGACACGATGGGGCACGTGGCAATGTATTATGAGGAAAACTACACAAGTATCGTAGAGGTAATTTATTTATTAAATGAAATGATGCAGCCGCCATTGCAAGTGCAAAGAAAGCATTGCACTCAGGACCAGCAGCACAGGAGTCTATATCAAGGTAAATTGTTCTCACTTTGAAAGTGCAATTAAAAATTTGAAGAATCAGCTCCCCGCGTGACAGAGGCGTTGCAATTCCTAGAGGAGGTAAGAAACAAAGTGGTACCTGGATCAAGTAGAGAACCTATAAGAACGAAGTTAGAACTGCTATATGTATATAATGAAAAAAAAAAGTGTCTCAAAACAAATTTGATAAAACAAAAACTGATAAAGACTACAAACTAAAACTGTTCTCGGTGGCCTAAGGCTGGCCACCGCATGGGTTTTTCTTTCTCTTATAAGTGAACATAATCTAATGCTAACAAGCAAATTGTAAAAAAAAATGTAAACATAAGCCTGTTAGCCGGGCCTAATGTACCGGCACCAGGTAATTTCTTTCAATAAATAACCTTAGCACCTAACCTTAGTGCGCAGTCCAGATTTCAAGGTCGTAACAACAATCGGTCGCGTTCTCTTTGTAGAAAAAGTGCAACAATCATTAATTTGGTACCCTAAGGAAACAATCGAAATGAAGTTCACATCTGTTACCTCATGTGACGTGGAACATAGTTTCTCCGCTTTTCGTCGACCTCCGTGTTCTAGGGGTACCATGTTAGCCTCTAGTTCCCGAGATCGCGGTTTCAAACCGGCGGAGGGCGATGGATTTTTTCGGGCGTAAAAATCCCTAGCATGGCTTCCTTCGGAAGGGAAGTAAAATCGTGGTCCCTTGTCATAGATTTACGGCACGTAAAAGAACCTGAAGCCTGATAAAGAGGCCTAAGCAAAATGTACGGCCTTTCACGCCCAATATTGAATGGGGCTCTAAGAAACATAGCGGTTAAAGAGCGTCCATAAATACAGCCTAATTTAGTCTCTCCGTTTTCAAGCGCATTTAAACAGAAGACAGAAGAGGGTTTAAACCTGAGAATCTTTCAAAGTATTTCATTTTTTCAGTGTCATACTAAGAATGCAAAATCAAAACGAGTTCTCAAAGCTTTTGGGCATGTAGTGTTTAAAATTAATTGTGTGTTTTTTCAGAGTCAAACGAAAGAAAAATTAGTATGTATATTGAGAAATTTTGGAATTCCACCCAAAAATTTGATACCGAGATTTCACCGAAAAAATTACATTCTGAATCCAACAAAGCATTTTTAGACAAAACGTCCGTGTGTGTGTGTGTGTGTGTGTGTGTGTGTGTGTGTGTGTGTGTCCGTTTATCTCTGAACAGCATAACTAAACAACTAAAAGTCGGATAAGCACCAAGCTTGGTATTTAAGTTCAGTATCTTCAGGGATGCGAACGAAGATTTTCAAGAAAATCCCCCAACCAAACTACCCTTTACGTCGAGCATTTTGATTTTATAAAAACTGGCTAACTATTTTTATTAAAATACTATGAATTAAATATATTTAACTTGCAAATAAAATGCATAACTTGAGTTATCTGAGAGTAGTCTGTGGAGTCCTCTTCACTTGCAAAGATATTTTTATAATCCTGTATAACTAGTAAACGTTAAGGGATAGACGAAAACGTACTACAAAAAATGTAGATCTCTTTAAAACAAACAATTTATTTAAAATAAGTTTTTTTGTGCCATAAGCCATTTCTGATATATCCGTTGTTAATGGTTTGAATTGTTTGTTACTTGATCTCTCTAAGTCCTATCAACATACAGTCGTTTGTCGCGATTGCATGGAAACAGTATGGAATTTTAAGGCCAGCGTATACCGTCCAGTTCTTAAACATTTGACTATCGTTGTTCTCTTTGTATCTATAACAAAATCTGTAATGTAGCTATTTTTGCAAAGTTTATTTGGATTAAAATGCAGTAGATAGAAAAATAACCTGAGTAAGAATAATTTGTGTACCCATTAACAAGCGATAGTTCGTAGAGAAGGTCATATGAATGTATCACATCACTTTTTTTTCCTATTGTGACAATTTCTTAATTAAACTTCGTTGTAGAGGGCATTCTTTTTATACACAACCTATTCATCTATAGGCTATCCGGATATGAGGCCTCTTCAGAGCCTTTTACCTTTGGCGCCACCTAGTGTCAAATCTACGAACTATTGCCTGGAAACCCTCATACAGTTATGATCATGGATATATTCCTCTATGGTACGATTGGTTGCCTTCCATTTTACGAAATCGTTTCTAAGTCGAATCAGAAAGATACGATGAATAATAGAAGAGATTTTTTATGCATTAAGACAAACATTATGTATCTATAACGCATTTTTTTACGAATTCGTGCGAAAATGAGTGAGTGGGTTAGTGGATGGATGGATGGATGGATGAATTAACGTTCCGCGGCTTAGGCCCTAATATACAGAAGTACTTGGAATACGAAACAAGTCAGCTAATGTTTAAAATTGAATTTTATTTATGGACGCTCTTTAATTACTATTGGTTCTGTTCCATTCTATACTGGGCGTGAAGGACCGGAAATTTTGCTGAAAGCTCTTAATCAGGCTTGAAGTTTTTTTATGTGCCGCAAATCTACGACACGGGACCATCGGCTTTACTTCCCTTCCGAAGGAAGCCATGCTAAGCATATTTACGGCCGAAAAATAAAAAATCCATCGCCCTCCGCCGGGTTTGAACCCATGATCTCGGGAACTAGAGGCTAGCATGCTACTCCTAAGACCTCGGAGGTCAACTCAGCCAATGTTGTATAATCCCATACAGTAAGAAGCATAGCTATATACTAAAGGTCGGCATTTCAGTGAAAACAGTCGACCGTCGAAATGAAAATGCAGATGATTGCATATCTATGAGGCTCAACTTCTTTGCTCCCTTGTTTCTCCATCCGAAGCAGTTGTCTTTACCGAGAGCTCACAGAGTTGGATCGCGCGGTTAACCGTGACGCCTCTTAAATCTGTAAACACCGTGGTTAGTCGAAGCAATGGCGGTGCTTTGGACTGTCTAGGTGAATGAAGCAACAGCTAATTTAGAATGACGGTTATCTTTACTCACAGTAGCAAATGCATAACCTCAATTGGCTAATATCCATTAAGTATATTTGAGGTTTTTTTTGGTTGCACAATTTATATATTTTGTTATTTATTTATAGCTACCTATGATAGGCAGAGGAAACATTGTATTCCACCCAAAAATTCGATTTAGAAGTTTTACTGGAAATGCATATTTTGAAGTCACCTAATCCCAAAGAAGAATTTTAAGAAAGGGATCCGGGTGTGCGTGCATGCGAACTCAAAAACGTTAAGTCCAATAAATGCCAAAATTTATATTTAAGACGAACATCTTCTATGGATGTGACACCAAGGTTTTCATGAAATTTCCCCCTGCCCAAATTACGTTTGCATGGAATAACGTTCGTTGTTTATTTTCTCAAAATATAATAGTGATTTTTATTAAAATACCGCATGTCTGCGATACTGATACGACAAATAAAATGTATATCTATCTTGAATTTTCTGGGAATAGCCGATGAACTCCAATTTACCCTTAGTAGATTGTATGTAACTTGAAAACCAAAAGGGGAGAGGCAAAAAAAAACTGATTACAGAATAAATGTAAATCTACAAAAGAATATACAATAAAATTTGTCTGAAGTATATTTATATTTTCGCAACATCAACAGTTCGTTTTAAATATTTCATGCTGTATGTTTACATTTTCCCAAATGTAAATAATTCTGACAAAGAACGTTTAAAGTTTTGCAACATTCTCCGTTTTCTTCTCACAGAAGCTTATGACAAAAGCAACTTAAATCAGTATTAATAAAGATTTGAAATGACAAACTTAAGTGGAGGTGAATTATTTAATATAGGTATGTGTAATGTATAGTGAACATTTTACGCCAAATAAAAATGGAACACTGGTAGGTATATAAAATTACCTTAGACTATATTTTCGAGAAAAGTAAAAGCATCTTCCCCCCCCCCCAGACCTGGCCTATTTTTTGCAGTAGTGTGATAAACTCATATTCGTACTATGCAATGTTATTTTAAGTTGTGCCCTACCAACTAAAATATGCACGAGCCACCATTGGATTCTAAAATCGCGTATAATGTATTCCTTATTTAGTTTAGTAAGTAATGCCGTAGTATTACCAACATTCAGTAGTATTGAAAACTGTAGTTAAACATATAAGATACCTACTATATAATACGTTTATTTAAAGCCTTGCAAATACAAACTGTATTAGTGGGAGCAAAAAGGACTACTTCATATAATTACATGTTTAATAACGAACTTTCCGCGTCGCCTGATGTGGTAACACTTTGTTGAAGCCGATTAATTTTTTTATTTCAACGCAGCAAAATGATAAGAGAAATTTTCTTGGATTTTCAATCTCCTAAATATTTTCATTATAGATGTGATTTCTGCAAGTAATTTTTTAAAGCGCACACAAAACTGCAACCCGTCCGATATGATCTACGCTGTTAATAGACTTAAGATTACATAAATAAATAAACAAATAAATAAATAAATAAATGCAATTTAGAACATCGGACATCCAGATAATAGATTATGTACAAACGATACATTGGGTACGTAATACCCAACGATTTTGGTATAGGTACAAGATGAGTTTGAAGTCCACCGACAAACTTCAGGGCGTGATTCCTGACTGGAAATGAAGCACAAACGTTCATATCACGTTGTGTCCGGAAATGCGTAGTTTCCACGGTAGATGGCACTGAAGAACATCAAACAAAGAGCCCTGGCACACAGTACATGGTCTGAATCCCATCCATGTTACTACAGATGTTCAAAGTGGCCTCCATGGGAGGCACGTCGCATCATGGATTGCCTCACACGTTCGAACGTTCCGGGCTGTGTCCGAATATCGTCACAGGCTTACTGGACACGCTGTTGAAGGGTCTAAACATCAGCAACAGGCTCACCATATAAAATGCTTTTCAGATACCCCCACAAGTAAAAATCCAGGGAGTTTGGGGAAGATGCTAAGGTGTCGCGAACATTAATGCGAATGTGGGCTGAAGCTGCAGCCATATTGCCTGCCGTATTGTCAAAGGCACATTCTCCAGAAATGGAGGCAGAGTGTTTTGCAGGAAGTCTAGATACGTTTCTTCGTTCAGGCGTTGTGGAAGAACGGATCCAAGTAGGCAGTCGCCAATAATCCCTGCCCAAATACTGATGTCCAACTGCTGTTGATGAGACGCTTCAACCATTCCGTGAGGATTTTCTGTAGCCCACAGATGACGATTATGCAGGTCAATGATACCATCTCTCCAAAGGTCACTTCATCGGTGAAGAGGACTGAAGACAGAAATTCCATAATGGTGGTGATCTGTTGCACAAACCAGCGACAAAATCTTTTCCGTGGAGGAAAGTCCGCCGGTGATAATCCCTGCACACGTTGGGGGCGATAGGGATAATAGTGGTTGTCATATAAGATACAGATAACCGTCCCTTAGCTTACACCATGTTGGCGGGCCAATTGCCTGGAGCTTGTACCAGGGTTATTCACAATATCTTGGAGAACATGTTCCTCCACATCTGGTGTAAACACAGTCCGCGGCCGTCCTGAATGTTCCTCTGTCTCAAAGGACCCATGCTCACACAAACGCCGAACAATGCCTCCAAATGTTGTATGATGTGGGTGATGCTGTCTGTCAGGGTACGTGGCTCGGTACATCCGTGGTGCTTCTCGACCATTTCCACCTGCTTGGCCATACACGAACACCATCTCGACTTATACCTGGAATGAATACTGACCATTGTGCTTCTATGTTGCTTAAATCACACTATCTGCTACACACAAAACTCACACTGCAAGTTATGAAAGAAAGTCGACAGTAGCCTCTACCGTGGAAACTATGCATTTCCGGACACAAGGTGATACGAAATTTTGTGCTCCATTTCAAGTCAGGAATCACCTCTGAGATTTGTCGGTGGACTTAAAACTCGTCCTGTATAATAATGTTATAATTAAATGAATCGCTGCAGTTCATAAAAATATGCAACTGTTTTATAACTCACCATCCCCAAATGTTGCCACCTCCAACAAAATCTCTTTTTTTACTGTATATATCTGCTCCTGAATGTAGTATTACATTAGTGCCTCGTTCTGATGAGCTTCGACTCGCCGGCAGTTGTACAACTGGAACGCTCCAGATAGCCGGTTGCTTGCGAGCGACCTAGACTTTACTGTAACCGTTCGGCTGTCTCTACTCGGCTTCACGCGCTTGGCTAAACTTAGAGTCGGTTGCTGTATCTGACAACCGAAGGTCAGTCACGGCCGATTGTTTTCATGGGAATGCAGTGCTGTACGTATTTACATAATTCTAAGATTCACAATAGTGAAGTTCTTTTTCCTTTCTTTCTTTTTTTTTATTACACATACAGTCAACGAAAACTCCAACAAATAGCGTAGGAAATACATGTTTTTGTTAAATACTCACTTTACCTACAGAAATGAATCAACTAATTTTAAAATTATGTTACAGTAGTGCAGTATTTTAAATAGTATATAGGAGAGAATATATCAATTAGCATAGGAAATACCTACATGGTCTCATTAAATACTCATTTGTTTAAAATTAAAGATCACCTACTGTTAATATTACCTACCTACAGTAGTGTAGTGTTTAAAATAGTATGTCAACGATCTAATTAAATAAAATCACTTATTTATAGGCTTTGCTGCACAAATATCCTATAAGAGCAGAGTCTTTTTTCCTTAAACTAAATCTGCCTAGTTTGAAACTCAATGGCACATAGTAGGTTCTCGGGGCCCAGGTGCAAAAGGTTCAAAAGAGGTCACTAAGTACAATTTCCAAATGTGAATTCAGGAGTTTAAATATTTTTATGTAGGTATTGTTCAAAATTATATTTAACCATACATATACAACTATGCACAGGCTTTACACATTTGAAGAACAATGGTAACAAATATGAGATTTTAATTGTTTGATTAGCTGTGTATTTATCTAAAACATATGGCATTCACTTATCATTACAAATAAGATAAACAAGATCAGAACAGGTGTTATCTGGACTTAAGTTCTTACCAAATTAAAATAATCATATGCTTTTCAAAATAAAACTAACTTGGTCTTGCTTGGATAATTTAATTGCACTGTTTATAAAATTAAAATATATATTGTTCAACTACATCACTTGTAGGCATTATTATAGTAAACGTAAAATAATTTTAAAAGGACAATTTAAAGTAATAAATACACACACTAAAATTTAACAAGGTTTAAAATCTAAATGTTCTTGACATCGATAAATTAAATTACTTATCCAACAGCAAAAATAATATTAAATTTGAGATGTGAAGATTTTCTTTCTTAATTATATACCTATTGGCAAAGAAATCAATGACTATCAGTATTAATCCGTCGGACTCTTTCATTTTCTATTGACAATAGATCCAAATCATTTACGGGTTCTTGAATCTTGGGACTTTTAAAATAGTCTGATAAGTTTTAATTTCGAAGATGATCTTTCAGCATTGACCTGTTAACAGTAATAGTTGAGTGGCCATATACAGCAAGCAATACATACATCAGGATAGGCAGAAGTCAAAGAACTATGTTCATTAACAAGCTGTTTCACATCAGTCATGTTTTTAATCATAGTTCTGAAAGATCTAAACAAAGGTTTTATGTTATCAGAAAATATTTCTATAGAATTTTCAGCTTCCTTTACCAGTTGAACATCAATAGAAGTCAAAAAGACTTCTATTAACCATATATGTTTCTACTACTAACTTCATGCCCTTAAACCAATTGTAAAGTACTGAGCATATAGTATCAATCACAAGCTAGAAGCTAGAACCGGCAGCAGCACATGTGCATTGTAGTATGACAAGTGTCTTAGTTGATTGCCAAACTTAACATACTGATAATGCAGTGGACATACTGTGAAGCTTCCCAAACTCAACCAGTCCCACCAGTATATTATTAGATTTTTCAAAATAATTATCTCATATGCAATTGCAGCAGCAATAACAAATAACTTTAATTAAATATTCATTTGACGTTTAACTTATTACAGAATTTTTTACCATGAGATACCTTCAAAGTACTTTTGTAAGGAACCACAGCTTTATTGGAGGCTGGTGGGGAACCTCATTTGAGGCCCCTGACTTTGGGGCCCCCTTACAGTGAACTGCTGTATCAGTCTAGCCTACACCCCTGCTGAAACTCATCCATGCAAGTTTGGAAAGTATGTATCGTGAACGCATGCAAATATTTTTGAGAGATACATAGTCTTATGTTTGGAAAAATACTGTAATTTCCCGTTTCTTCATTTTCCATTTATTCTTCTACTCTATTGTTGGTATTATGTAGCAATTGTTTCATGATTTAAATGCCTGCAAAGCTTTAGTATAAAGCTTTAATATAATAATTACACATTAACTTACCTTAATGAAA